>SJYA01005626.1:0-49044 GCA_006410615.1 Neotragus moschatus | reverse complement strand
TGCATGAAATGTTCCCTTTGTATCTCTAATTTTCTTGAAGAGGTCTCTAGTCTTTCCCATTCTATTGTTTTCTTCTATTTCTTTGAATTGATCACTGAGGAAGACTTTCTTATCTCTCCTTGCTTGCTATTCTTTGGAACTCTGCATTCAAATGGGTATATCTTTCCCTTCCTCCTTTGCCTTTTGCTTCTCTTTGTTTCTCAGCTATTTGTAAGGCCTCCACCTCCTCAGACAATCATTTTTTCTTTTTGCATTTATTTTTCTTGGGAATGGTTTTGATCACTGCCTCCTGTACAATATCATGAACCTCTGTCCATAGTTCTTCAGGCACTCTGTCTACCAGATTTAATCTCTTGAATCTATTTCTCACTTCCACTGTATAATCATAAGGGATTTGATTTAGGTCATACCTGAGTGGTCTAGTGGTTTTTCCTACTTTCTTCAATTTAAGTCTGAATTTGGCAATAAAGAGTGATGATCTGAGCCACAGTCAGCTCCTGGTCTTGTTTTTGCCGACTGTATAGAGCTTCTCCATCTTTGGCTGCAAAGAATATGATTAATCTAATTTCGGTATTGAGCATCTGGTGATGTCCATGTGTATAGTCTTCTCCTGTGTTGTTGTAAGAGGGTGTTTGCTATGACCAGTGCATTCTCTTGGCAAAACACAGTTAGCCTTTGGCCTGTTTCATTTTGTACTCCAAGGCCAAATATGCCTGTTACTCCTGGTATCTCTTGACTTACTATTTTTGCATTCTGGTCTCCTGTAATGAAAAAGACATATTTTGGGGGTGTTAGTTCTAGAAGGTCTTGTAGGTCTTCATAGAATTGTTCAACTTCAGCTTCTTCAGCATTACTGGTCAGGGCATAGACTTAGATTACTGTGATATTGAATGGTCTGCCTTGGAAACGAATAGAGATCATCCTGTCATTTTTGCAATTACATTCAACTACTGCATTTCTTCTAAAGGAGTCTTGCCCACAGTAGAAGACACAATGGTCTTTCAAGTTAAATTCACCTATTCCAGTACATTTGAGTTCACCGATTCCTAAAATGTTGATGTTCACTCTTGCTATCTCCTATTTGACCACTTCTAATTTATCTTTATTCATGGACCTAACATTCTAGGTTCCTATGCATTATTGCTCTTTACAGCAACAGGCTCTACTTCCATCACCAGTCACATCCATAACTGGGCATTGTTTTCTCTTTGGCTCTGTCTCTTCATTCTTAGTTATTTCTCCACTCTTCTCTAGTAGCATATTGGGCACCTACTGACCTGGGGAGTTCATCTTTCAGTGTCATATTTTTTGCCTTTTCATACTGTTCATGGGATTCTCAAGGCAAGAATACTGAAGTGATTTGCCATTGCCTTCTCCAGCAGACCACATTTTGTCAGAACTCTCCACCATGACTCATCTGTCTTGGGTGGCCCTACATGGCATGGCTCATAGTCATGTTGGGGAAGGGCCCAAAATCCCTCCTCATTCACAGTTGGGTTGGCCATTTGCTGGACATGTGATTTTCATCAATGTCTCTATCTGTGAAATTGGTGTTTCTGTCAGCTCAGGCTGATATAACAGAATACACAGTGAGAAGAAGAGTTAAAGATGGCATGCTCCAGTTAGCACATTCAGAAGATTTAACTCAACAGACCCAAAGGAAACAAACCAGCCCCAAAGGGGCCTGATCTCCCAGCTCCCCATCCCCATGTTGTTTTTCAGTCACTAAGTTGTGTCTGACTCTTTGTGACCCCATGGACTGAAGCACACCAAGCTCCTCTGTCTTCTACTATTTCCCAGAGTTTGCTCAAATTCATGTCCATTGAGTCGGTGATGCTATCTAACCATCTCATCCTATGCCATCCCTTTCTCCTGTTGCCTTCAATATTTCCCTGCGCCATCTGCATGACTGACAGTTAATATTCCATTTGGCAAACCGCTGGAGGACACTCAGGATCTCCACCCCATCTCTGGCTGCAGACTCAGATCCAACAGTTCAAATGAAACAAAATCATCCTTTACTCCTTCGTGATCAAGTTTTCCAGAGGAAATGCTCAGCAAACAAAAGCTAATTCCTAGAATAATCTTTTTCACAGAATCCTTTTCAAGCTTGTAACTAAACTAAAACAAAAACCAATTAAAAGAAAAAGCTAAAAGTTTAACAAATTCTAGTTGTCAGAAGGATTCATGTGATAACCTAGATAAGAGGTTCTTACATGTCTTTTATTTCTTTTTTCCTTACAACACTATTAAAACAAGCCTCTTAATATCTTATGGTGAAAAGACTTGAACAAATCTATAATTTATGCTATGATTTTTGAGAGATTTCACCTGAAGGAAGTACCAAGGAAGTACCTTGAAAATGCTTTCCATTACTAATAGAAAAGAACTTTTTTTCCCCTATTATTATTTGTACAAGGGCTTCTTTCTTTTTCTGCATTTGACAATTTGGGGTGAAAACTGGTGACTGAATTAATTTTAAAAAACTGCATTAATTAAAAAGATGAGATGTATTTTTATTTTTTCTCTAGAAAATCCTAGTCGATGTCCCTGCAGCAAACCTCAGTGTGAGCCTGCAGCCTGCCAGGCAGGGCCCAGGGCTCTGGTTTTTGTCATTTGATCTGATACATGCTTAAGTCACTGATTAGAACCAATAATTGGATGGAGCAGTGAAACACTAAGAGACTGAGACAGGCTGAGGTAGAAGCTTGAGCTGTTGTCACAGAATTTGAAGTGAAAACTCAGCTCCACTTCCCCCTGCAGCCCAGGTTCCTTCCCCTTGCCTCCCCTCCTCAACCCCAGCAAATCTCCAAATAAGATGAAAACAAAGCATGGAGGATTTTTCCTCAAACTTCCCAGGTGGTGCTGGTGGTAAAGGTTTCACCTGCTAATGCAGGAGACACAGGAGATGCAGGTTCTATCCCTGGATCAGAAAGATTTCCTGGAGGAGAGCATGACAACTCAGTCTAGTTTTCTTGCCTGGAAAATTCCATGGACAGAAGAGCCTGGGGGGCTACAGTCCACAGGGTCGCATGGAGTCTGACAAGACTGAAGTGACTTAGCACAGACACCACAGCCCCTGAAGAGCTGATCTCCGTGAGGCATGACTTCAAGAAATTAGCCTAGGAACCCTGGGAGTGGGCAGCACATCCAGATGTAAATCTTGAATCAAGAAGTCCCACCTTCTCCTCTTTCAGAAAACCACTATCAATGAGGGACAACACTTAGATAGGAGAAATAGGCTCAGGTTCTCAGCTGTGGTATTTGAACAACACATATCATCCGTGTAAGATCTGGATGAGACTTCTAGTTTCAAGGAGGAGAAATTGCCAAAGATTCTCTTACCACAGAAAGAAGATTCAAGACCAGAAGCAGAAAAGCCCATGGGTTTTCCATCCTGAGGTCAGTGTTCTTTCTTGCCCATCTGCCTCTTTTAAATGAAAAACTACTCTAATGAAAAAGAAAAATAAAATAAAATAAAGAAATACTAGACTTGAAAAAAAAAATGCTCTTTTGTCAAAGGGCTTCCCACTGTTTGTGAAAACAGTATGTATGCATGTGGCTGTGAGTTACCAGCTATAATATCTCAGTAAGAAGCAGTGGGGTTATGCACTCACTCTAGGAGTGGTCAGCTCCTAGATGTTCTCTGGAATGCCCCATCCAGAGAGATTCTGCAGCCCTGTGCCACAAAGGGCCAGTGCTTCTGTTACTGCACCAAAACTACACAGTTTGCAGAATAGTGTGGAAATTCTGAAAAAATTTAAAAATAGAATCACCATATGAACTAGCAAGCCCACTTCTAGTTTTGTACTCTGAAGAACTGAGAGCAAAGTCTTAAAAAGAGATCTGTATCTCAATTAGAGGAGAAAAACTACTAAAAATTCCAACATATGGAGGCTGAACAACATGCTTCTGAATAACCAACAAATCACAGAAGAAATCAAAAAAGAAATCAAAATATGCATAGAAACGAATGAAAATGAAAACACAACAACCCAAAACCTGTGGAACACTATAAAAGCAGTGCTAAGAGGAAAGTTCATAGCAATACAGGCATACCTCAAGAAACAAGAAAAAAAAGTCAAACAAATAAACTAACTCTACACCTAAAGCAACTAGAAAAGGAAGAAATGGAGAACCCCAGAGCTAGTAGAAGGAAAGAATTCATAAAAATTAGGGCAGAAATAAATGCAAAAGAAACAAAAGAGACCATAGCAAAAATCAACAAAGCCAAAAGCTGGTTCTTTGAAAGGATAAGTAAAATTGACAAACCACTAGCCAGATTCATCAAGAAACAAAGGGAGAAAAATTAAATCAATAAAATTAGAAATGAAAATGTAAAGATCACAACAGACAACACAGAAATACAAAGGATCATAAGAGACTATTATCAGCAATCATATGCCAATAAAATGGACAATGTGGAAGAAATGGACAAATTCCTAGAAAAGCACAACTTTCCAAAACTGAACCAGGAAGAAATAGAAAATCTTAACAGACCCATCACAAGCATGGAAATTGAAACTGTAATCAGAAACCTTCCAGCAAACAAAAGCCCAGGTCTAGACGGCTTCACAGCTGAATTCTACCAAAAATTTAGAGAAGAGCTAACACCTATCATACTCAAACTCTTCNGTGGGACACTATTTTAATCCACTAAGGTAATTAACACTATGTGTGTTCTTACTGCCCTTTTGTTGATTGTTTTGGATTTGTTTTTGTGGGCCTTATTTCCCCTTCCTCTTTTGTTTACTTCTTTTATGATTTGATGATTAATTTTAGTGCTGTGTTTATATTCCTTATCCTCTTTTGTGTGTGCATCTACTGAGCTTTTCAGTTTGCAGTTACCATGAGGTTTTGATATATCAGATTATATATAAACCAGATTGTGTTAAGTTTCTGGTCTTTAATTTCAAAAGAATTTCCAATATCCTGCATTCCTGCTCTCCTGTTTTCACAGCTGCTGGTTTTGCTAACATACTTATGTGCAGATGATTTCCTACCTTTACCACAGTGTACTTTTTTCTACCTTTACTACTGTACTTTTCCATTCATAATTTTCTTGTTTCTAATTGTGGCCTTTTTTCTTTTCTTTCTTTCTTTTTTTTTTTTTTAAGGTACTATAATACTTTCTCTTTTTAAATTTAAATTTATTTATTTTAATTGGAGGCTACTTACTTTACAATATTGTATTGGTTTTGCCATTTTGTTCCACTTAGAGAAGTTCCTTTAGCATTTGTTGCAAAGCTGGTCTGGTGATACTGAATTCTCTGAGCTTTGCTTCTCAGCAAAACGTTTGATTTTTCCACTAGATCTGAATGAGAGTCTTGCTGGGTAGACTGTTCTTGGTTGTAGGTTCTCCACTTATGGCACTTTAAGTATATTGCATCACTCCCTTCTGACCTGCAGAGTTTCTGCTGAGAAATCAGTTGAAAACTTTATGGAAATCCCCTTGTTATGTTGTTTATCTCTTGCTGCTGTTTAACAATTTTTTCATTGTCTTTAATGTTTGTTAACTTGATTACTATGTGTCTTACATGGTCCTCCTTCAGTTTATCCTGCCTGGGACTCTCTGCATTTCCTAGACTTGGATAACTGTTTCCTTTCCCATATTAGGGAAGTTTTCATCTATTATCTCTTCAAATACTTTTTCAGGCCCATTCTCTCTATCTTGTCCTTTTAGGACCCCTATAATGCAAATATTGGTGTGTTTAATGTTGTCCCAGAGGTCTTAATTTCTCTTCATTCTTTTTTCTTTAATTGGTTCTGCAGCAGTGATTTCTACCATTCTCTCTTCCAACTCACTTATCCATTCTTCTCCCTCAGTTATTCTGCAAGTAATTTCTTAAGTTATAATTTTTCATTTCAGTTATTATATTGTTCATCTGATTGTTTTTTCTTTACTTCTTCCAGGTCTTTGTTAAATATTTCCTGTATCTTCCTGATTTCTCTCCAAGGTCTTGGATCATCTTTGCTATCATTACTCTGAATTCTTCTTCAAGTAGTCTGCCTACCTCCACTTCATGCAGTTGTTCTTCTGGGGTTTCATCCTGTTCCTTCATCTGGTACACATTCCTCTGATGTCTCATTTTGTTTACCTTTCTGTGACTGCAGTTTCTGTTCTGCAGGCTTGTAGTTATTCTTGCTTCTGCTGTCTCCCCCCGGTGGATGATGTTTTCTAAGAGGTCTGTTCAGGATTCCTGGTGAGAGGGACTGGTTCCTGCCCACTGGGGGGGAGACCTTGGCCCTCTGGTAAGCAGGATCGTGTCAGGAGTTGTGTTTAGTGGGCAACTGTGTGCTCAGGAAGACTTTAAGCACCCTGTCTGCTGACAAGTAGGGCTGTTTTCCTGCTCTATTGGTTGTCTGGCATGAGGCTTGCCAGCACTGGAGCCTTCAGGCTGTTCAGTTCAGTTCAGTTGCTTAGTCATGTGCAGTTCTTTGTGACCCCATGGAACATAGCACACCCGACTTCCTTGTCCATTATCAACTCCTGGAGCTTGCTCAAACTCATGTCCATTGAGTCGGTGATGCTATCCAACCATCTCATCCCCTGTTGTCCCCTTCTCCTCCTGCCTTCGATCTTTCCCAGCATCAGGGTCTTTTCAATGAGTCAGTTCTTCAAATGAGTCGGTTCTTTGCGTCAAGTGGCCAGAGTATTGGAGTTTCAGCTTTAGCATCAGTCCTTCCAATGAATATTCAAGACTGATTTCCCTTAGGATTGACAGGCTTGATATCCTTGCGGTCCAAGGGACTCTCCAGAGTCTTCTCCAACACAGGCTTTTGGGTGGGGCCGAGTCTTGGCAAGAAAATGGCAGCCTCCAGGAGGATTCATGCTAATGAGTATGCCAGCAAACTACCACCACCAGCATGTCTGCCTCTGCAGCAAGCCACAGCGTCCGTGTCCACAGAAGAACCTCCAATACCAGCAGGTAAGTCTGGCCCAGTCTCTTAAGATATCATTGCTTTCTTCCCTGGGTCCTGGTGCTCACAGGACCTTGCGAGCATCCTCCAAGAATGGCATTTATATTTCCTTCAATCCTGTGGAATTCCTGTAATCAAACCCTGCTGGCCTTCAAAGCTAGATTCTCTGGGGTCTCTTTCCCCCATTGCCAGGCCCCCAGGCTGAGGAGCTTGTGGGACTCAGAACTTTCACTTCTGTAGGAGAACTTCTGTGATATAATTATTTTCCAGTTTGGGGTTTGCCCAGCTTGCTGGTATGGGATTTGATTTTACCATGATTGCACCCCTCCTATCACTTGAGTAATGTGTCAATCAACTTTATGCACTCTCTTCTTTGTAGTAATCCTACCAAAAACAATATCAAATACATCGTTTGACTTAAGAGTAAGTATGTTAATATATATTTGCCCCCATTAGATATCTGACAAATGCTTCTGTTTAAGGATTCCTCCCTAGATAAATAGAAACATGGTGCAAGCCACAATAAAATAAAGCTGGGAGGGAATCTGCCCTCTAGAAGGGGCAAGGTGCTGAAAGATAAAGGTTTTTCTATACCCTCATAGACCAGCCCATTTAGAAACAAAATGTTCCCAGTGGAACAGGAAGTACAGCTAAGTCTCATAAGTTAATCCCCACCTTCCCATCTTCAAATCCTCTGCTACTGCTGCTGCTAAGTTGCTTCAGTCATGTCCAACTCTGTGCGACCCTACAGATGGCAGCCCATTGGTCTCCACCATCCCTGGGATTCTCCAGGCAAGAACACTGGAGTGGGTTGCCATTTATTATCTTTTAAAAGATTCAAACACATTTCTGAAATGACAGGACTGGGTAAAAGAGACCCATTACCTAATGCTTGCAAACAGACTAAATGAAACAAGATTCACAAAGATGGAATGACACTCAGACAGGAGGACTGCTACTCCTCACAGGAGGGGAGGGCTTCCCAGCTGAGCCAGAGAACCTTCTTCATATGGTGAGGTCTTTAGGTGAAGATTCCTGGGCTGCCATTGTGTCTGACTAGCTGAGTGATCTCAGGCAAATCAATGAAGCCCTCAGAACCTCCATGCCCTTGTTAATTTTAATGGAAGACAGCATCTTCAGGGGAATGTTTGCACCAAGTCCAGTGGCTGGTCCAAACCACCCAAATAACTTAGTCACCAGTATTGTGAACAGCATTCCTGCTGCAGATGGAGAAAAGTGAACCAGGAGGGAAAAGGGCAGGCCACGACCTTTGAAAGAATGACATAGCCCAAGGACGCAACATAAAGTGACTAGAAAGAAATGGGTCCAAGATGGTAGACAAGTCAACTTTGACTAGACCTTGATCCTCAGTGTGGGCTCACTAGAACACATCAGCAAGCTAAATAATATATTCAGAGGAACCACAACAGTTCCAAGGATGACCATCAAGGCCAAAAAGTGAGTGGTGACCCAATTCCTGGAAATCTCTGCCCTGCCCCCAAATAACAAGAATAATCCCCCCACTCATTAGCTTACGAAATTACCCACCCCATAAGAGCTAGTGAAAGTGAAAGTGAAGCCGCTCAGTCCAACCCGACTCTTATTGACCCCATGGACTGCAGCCTACCAGGCTCCTCTGTCCATGGGATTTTCCAGGCAAGAGTACTGGAGTGGGTTGCCATTGCCTTCTCCATAAGAGCTAACCACACCACATTGCAAGGCTGCTCTCACCTTCTGGGTCCAACCCACATTCTGGAGTGTGTTTACCCCAAGGCTGCATTTAGCCCTCTGAGACGGCCCATACTCTGTCTTTGGAGTGGATTTCTTTCTAAATAAATCCACTTCTTACCTATCACTTTGTCACTCACTGAATTCTACCTTCCGTGAGACATCAAGTGCCTGAGTTTAGGTCCTGAAAACCAGATGTGTGATCTCAGTTGGAAGACCATGGGTTTTGGCTGGATTCAAGCCAGAGCCACGTGAATTAGAGTACTAAGCAAGGTTTTGGCTGGGTTCCAGTCCTGGCACATGGGTTCAAGTCCCAATCTGAGATGAATGCTTTCAAAAGGGCATCCCAAACCCCACTCAGCAGTAGCTAAAATGCCAGTGGTCCCTCTTACACAGCCAGTGTTCTATCTCCAACGTGCAGAAAAAGTGGTCAGGGGCATCAGAAATCTGGATCAAAACTATTCTTCGGATATGCTAAAAATCTTCAGAACGAGATTCCTAATAGGATGATTTTCTACCACATGATAGTTTTCACGTGATAAAACTATGACATATCTTATCATAAAACTGACCTTAAGGTCAACTTTTCCTCACAGGACCATCCTTCACTGCTCTGACACTGCCCACTGCTGTCCGTCCACAACCACAGGCAGCCTGGCCTGCCAGGCATGGCCCCCTTTAGTATTTAGTATCCCTCTGTAAAGCCAGGGAAGAGAAGAAATCCGAGCAACCAGAGCAAGAGGAGCCCAGCGTCCACCTCCTGCCCAGCACCCCAGACCAACCCAAATCAGCACTGCACAGCCGGCCCCTCCTGCTCACGAGAGACCCAGGGTCTGCGAAGCGCCACGTGCAGTATCCCAGGTGCAGCCTGCCCCTGCAGGAGAATCTGGGCTCACGGCCCTGGGGACCAGCCCAGACCCGGCCAAGGACTCCAGGGGCCTGGACTAACAGCCCAGGGGCAGAAGAGAGCCACCTCGCTGTTGCCCCTAGTGAGCAGGAGCCCCACCAGGAGGAGAACCCGCACTTGAGGGTCGCCCCCATCACGTACAGCTGAGAAATATCCGAGACACACACACTCAGCATTCCAGCGGGCATCTGGTCCGTGGCTCCTCCGCCAGGTGCAGTCATCTGAGGGCCAGGCGTGGCCCGAGGCAGTGAGGCGCTGGACTCTAGCGCCTGCCGGGCTCCATCATGGCTCTGAGGAGCAGAGTTGGCAAGCTCAGTTGGCGTTTGGGGTTCAGGTTACCCTAAGACCCAGGTTTTCATCAGCCGAGTAAACTCCTGGAGGGTTTACCATACGGCTGTTTGCCACTGGACGGGTTTACAACTGGACCCTGGATTTACATCTGCAGGGTTTACGTGTGGCCGGGCGGGTTACGACGGGGACATTTACCACTGGACCCCAGGTTTATGTCTGGGGGCGGGGTTTGTCTGGGAAGATTGAACTCTTAAGATCCACTACTGGGCCCTGGGGTTTACATGGGGCAGGAGGGAGGCAGCTGGCCCCCAGGTTTAGATGTAGGCCTGGGTTTACCAGGGGCCCTGGTGTGACTTCTGTGCAGGGAGTTACAGGGTCTGGGGCCTATCT
The DNA here is from genome assembly GCA_006410615.1 of Neotragus moschatus. Taxonomy (NCBI): domain Eukaryota; kingdom Metazoa; phylum Chordata; class Mammalia; order Artiodactyla; family Bovidae; genus Neotragus; species Neotragus moschatus. The sequence continues at coordinate 38,807 of SJYA01005626.1, read as the reverse complement.
GGTGTTTACATCAGGCCCCAGTTTATGTCTGAGCCCCTGGCTTTTGGACTTCTACCAGGGGCCGCCTGTAGGCCATCCAATTCTGTTGGGCTGGTGGGGCTCATGCTCCTCGATCCCTCAGCATCGTATGTATTTACACACTTTAACAACTCTTTCTGAGGATCCAGCTTTCAACCAGCCTGACTCTTGGTACTGAGTGGGATCCCCTTTTGAGATACTGTCAGNCTGGTGGGGCTCATGCTCCTCGATCCCTCAGCATCATATGTATTTACACACTTTAACAACTCTTCCTGAGGATCCAGCTTTCAACCAGCCTGACTCTTGGTACTGAGTGGGATCCCCTTTTGAGATACTGTCAGGACTTGGCACACCCTCAACTGCTGGGTGCCTTGATGGTGAAACAGGCTACTCAAATAATCACAGAATTTTAAGAAACAACCACGAGCTGGGGCAGGGTGGAACAACAGGGTTCATCTTCTACAAGGGACCACTCCTTCCATTGGAAGAAGAGGTGTTTCACCTAAGGCACAGAAACCAACAGAGAGGGTCCTTCAAAGTGAAGAAGCAGAGCCACCAATGTATTCTGGATGCCCTGGGGCTAAGGCTGGGACCAAGGTGGGCGTAACTGCTTGGACTTGCTCTTCAGGAGCCAGGAGCACATCTTGACTTCAGAATCTTGCAACACCTTACATTTAATCTTATTGTGGGAGATGCAGGTGCTGAGTTCCCTGGGTCTAAAGGGGCTTCTCGAGTCTAAAGAATCTGTGATGCAGGAGACCTTGGTTCTATCCCTGGGTCAGGAAGATCCCCCGGAGAAGGGCATCTTCAGAAACCCACTCCAGTACTCTTGCCTGGAGAATTCCATAGACAGAAGATCCTGGTGGGCTCCAGTCCAAGGGCTTGCAAAAATTCAGACATGAGTGAGCAACGAACACAGCAACAACAAGGTTCTTCCAGTGACATCTGATGGACCACATCTTTGTGCAAGGTGAGGTCTTCTTCCCCTGAGAACCACTTCCTTCAGATCTCAGTATCTTGAGTGTCTATTGCATTCCTTGTTAGACTTCTCTGCTCCTGAATAAATCAAAAATACACCTTCCAGCTGTTCATAGTGAAACTTCTTTGTCATTCTTCTTCCATCAGGAACACATCATGGGCTTACTGTCTACATTTGCTGTTAACAATTTCATGATGAGAGTTGAACCTTTTGTTTGCCAACTAACTTGGTCTTTCAGTCAGTCCAGTTTCTGAACTAGAAAATTTTTGACTAGAAGAAAACTGACTGTTTACTCAACCCCAAACTCACAGGTTCATTGACCACCATCCCCAATACACCCTACCTAACTTTGAATAGTAGCTGTGTCGGCTTCATCAAGAACGGTATGGGAATAATGTTACCGCATTGCCTATTTTTCTAGAAATTCAAAAATGTATTTTATAGAGGAACATGCAAAAAGTATGACTGGCTCCATTAGCAGCCATTTTGATAGTTTGATGAGTTGTAACAACGATTTTATATTTTCTGTGTTTTATTTTTTAATTATGATCATCAGTAGAATACCCAGATTCCATTTAGCTTTTTTTTTTTTTTTTTTTTTTAACTTTGAAAGCGCTACTGGGAAGAGTAAAATTCAGTAGACAGTCTATGATTTTGGATATTTTGAAAGAAGAAAGAATTGTATAACCTTTTCAGCACATCTTCCCCTTTCTGTTTTTCCCTTACCTTGATTTCTTATATTCATGTTTCAAGAGATTTCTTTGGGGGGGAAAAAAAAAAGAGCAATTGCTTTCTAGATGTTAACCATTGGGGAGTTTGAAAAAACCTTCCAGATGGGAAATATATATGAAAAATCTTATTGCAGTGAAAAATAAATCCCTCAAATAGAGGTATGTAATGAAACACCTAATTCACTCCAACTATACTGGTCATGTTGCTGCAATATTATAATGCCAGATGACTCTTAGCACCATGGACAACAGCTGGCATTCCATCAGGGATGTCTGAAAATGAATGCAATGCTGTCCTCTTCCAAGAGAAATTTGGCTAGTATTTGAAGTCCATTACATGGTATACTTCTCACATTCATGCTCAGCAATTAGTGATTTTTAATAAAATGTTTTTAAAGTATTTTATTGCATTTATTCAGCAAATACCTGGATTTCTACATGACATGGTCAAACACTGAAAATCTTCTTCAAGAGTCATCTAGTTGCAACAACAAAAATCATTTTCTTGAATCTTCAAATTTTGTGACTTCTCTGAAATTTTGACACTAACAATTACATTCCTTATAGCAGAACTTTTCCCTTTAGCTTTATTCTCCCACAGCCACACACANTGATCAAACACTGAAAATCTTCTTCAAGAGTCATCTAGTTGCAACAACAAAAATCATTTTCTTGAATCTTCAAATTTTGTGACTTCTCTGAAATTTTGACACTAACAATTACATTCCTTATAGCAGAACTTTTCCCTTTAGCTTTATTCTCCCACAGCCACACACATCTTGTTAGTCTGCACTCCTTCCTTCCACTCCAACTTCTGCCTCATCTTTTTCCATTCCTTCACTTATTCGGGGCTTCCCGGGTGGCTCAGATGATAAAGAACCTTGACTATAAAGCAAGAGTTCCTGCGTTCAATCCCTGGTTCAGGAAGATACCCTAGAGAAGGGAATGGCTACCTACTCTAATATTCTTGCCTGGAGAATTCCATGGACAGAGGAACTTGGTGGGCTACAGTCCATGGGGTCACAAAGAGTCCCACACAACTGAGTGACTGATTTACTTTCACTTTACTTATTTATTTTAACCTCTTAAGTTCACCGCCTTCCCCAAAGCATGTTATGTTCATTACTTTTCTCCTTCTGAGTACTCTCTTCTTTGTAAAGCCGTTTCATGATTTCCATCATCAGCTCCATACTGATGACTCTGAAATCTCCTTTTCTACCTTTGACCATCCTTCTAAGCACCTCTGTTAGATTTCCAGCAACCTGCTGGATCACTTCCAGCTACTTGACTGATACTACAAATACGTCTGAAAAGAAGCCTCGCCTTGTCCCTGAAAAACCTGCGCATCTTTCTCTGTTCCCCACTTATTTATTATATTTGTACTTATGACACTTGAACTTTCTTCTCTTGAATAAACTCTTTTTAGTGGCTAAAAGTTATTTTTTTTTTTACTTTCTTCTCTTCAGTTCAGTTCAGTTCATTCACTCAGTCATGTCTGACTCTCTTCGACCCCATGATTCGCAGCACGCCAGGCCTTCCTGTCCATCACCAACTCCCGGAGTTCACTCAGACTCACATCCATCAAGTCGGTGATGCCATCCAGCCATCTCATCCCCTGTTGTCCCCTTCTCCTCCTGCTTCCAATCCCTCCCAGCATCAGGGTCTTTTCCAATGAGTCAACTCTTCGCATGAGATGGCCAAAGTACTGGAGTTTCAGCTTTAGCATCATTCCTTCCAAAGAACACCCAGGACTGATCTCCTTTAGAATGGACTGGTTGGATCTCCTTGCAGTCCAAGGGACTCTCAAGAGTCTTCTCCAACACCACAGTTCAAAAGCATCAATTCTCTTACATCCAAACAAATGTCAAGTCTGTTTCATGTGAGATCGTAATGAGACGGTCCATGTTAACGAAAACAGCTCATCACTGACATAGATTTCACTTCCCGCAGGGACAGAGAGCACACATGCTTTACTGCATTATCATCGTTCACTGGCAGTTGTATCCAGTTCCAAGGCCAGGAGCATCGCTGTCTCACGGAAGAACTTCTGTGTGCCCACCTTAGTGTTTCTGCCCTATTTCAGAGGCTCAGGTCCTTTTGCCTGCTCTCTTGCAGTAAACCAGCGCAGCAGAGGGAACTTAAGACAGAAACCCCTAACGTGAGTTTCAACCTCTTAGAATGACTACGACTGTATGAATTCTGATGGCATCAGAATTTTCCCAGAGATATAAATGGTGTGGGAATAAAAGATGTCATCGATTTGTGATAAAAATGAAACGGACGCGCATAGCAACGTGATTACCCAAGCTCTTAGTCCCTAGTAAGGCTTCCACAAATATTAGTTTCCTTCCCTTTCACATTCTAACATGGACCTCTGTTTCTGGTCTTTGTATTCTAATCCATATTAAGCAGTTTCGCCAAACTGAGCTTTTCATACTGTTCTTCCGATAGTTCTATTTTGGTCTCCCTGACTGCCAGATGACATTCAAATTCCTTAACTTAATTATTAGCTGACTGGTCCCAGTCTACACTTCCAACCTCATGTCCTATTCTATCTCATTGAAACTAAAATATTAATAAATACTAGCTTACACTTTGCATTTCCCAACACCAGGCTTCATTCATGCTGCTTTTGTTTGTTTGTTTGTTTTCTTAAAACCAGGGATGCCCTTCACATCTCCAAATCCATGTTTTTAGTCCCAGTGCAAAAACTACCTCCTTCTTACTATATGCAGAACTCTTTCACTAACTAAGACCTCTTCTTTATTCAAAATTTCCAAAGTGATTTACTTAGGTTTTCAACATGCCACTTAATATGTTTTCCTTTTTTTACTTCATATTTATGATCATTATTCATATTCTCAACTGAACACTATGTTTTTGAAAAACAGAAAGCATGAAGTCATCATTCCACGTATACACTCTGTATAACATGATGCCTTTGCATTGTAAGCATTCAATAAATACTTGGTATAACATGAATATTCTGTCCATTCTCTTCACATTTGTTTATACCATCTCATTAGAGATAAACTCTTGCAATCAAGAAATGGTCTCAATGATGCAGAAGCATTTGAGGCATAACATCAGTGTTCCTGTAAATACCCATGTTAGTTATTTGTTGCACAGTTGCTCGGTCATACCTGACTCTGCTCGGTCATATCAAATTCATGTCAATGATGCCATCTAACCATCTCATCCTCTTTCGTCCCCTTCTCCTCCTGCCTTCGATGTTTCCCAGCATCAGGGTCTTTTCTAATGTGTCAGCTCTCCACATCAGATGGCCAAAGTACTAGAGCTTCAGCTTCAGCATCAATCCTTCCGGTGAATATTTAGGGTTACAATGGACTGGTTTGATCTCCTTGTAGTCTAAGGGACTCTCAAGAGTCTTCTCCAGCACCACAGTTCAAAAGCATCAGTTCTTTAGCTCTCAGCCTTCTTTATGGTCCAACTCTCACATCATGAGTCATACATGACTACTGTAAAAACCATAGCTTTGATTAGATGGACATTTGTTTGCAAAGTGATGTCTCTGCTTTTAATAAGCTGCCTAGGCTTGTCATAACTTTTCTTCCAAGGAGCAAGAATCTTTTAATTTCATGGCTGCAGGCACTGCCCACCGTGATTTTGGTGCCCAAGAAAATGAAGTCTGTCACTATTTCCATTTTTTCTCCTTCTACTTGCCATGAAGTGATGGGACTGGATGCCACGGTCTTAGTGTTTGGAATGTTAAGTGTTAAGCCAGCTTTTTCTCCTTCATCAAGAGGCTCTTTAGTTCCTTTTTGCTTTCTGCCATAAGGGTGGTGTCATCTGCATATCTGAGGTTATTGCTATTTCTCCCAGAAATCTTGTGCTTCATCCAGCCCGGCATTTTGCATGATGAACTCTGGGTATAAGGAGGTCTAATAACTTGAGGGATGGACTCTGAACTGCTACCCTTCTCAGGTCAAGGTGGTTCTGGCCCAGACTGGCCATATATATGCAGCAAGCCCCCTACATATGAACCCTCAAGTTGCAAACTTTCAAAAATTCAAACATGCGTTCACATATCCAATCACTATGTGACGTTAGTTCAAATGTCTGGCATCCATTGTCACGTGCATGCATCCTCTACAGCGATTCTGTGAGCTTGACTGTACAGCACTGTATAGAGTACAGTAGACCAGTATCTTCATTTCAAGACCAGGACGGCTGGAAGCAGGAATAAGAGCAATGATATATAGCCAATTGTGTCAGTTGGGTACCTAGGCTAACTCTGTTGAACTTACAAACAAATTGGACTTACAAACATGCTCTCTGGATGGCATTCGTTTGTATGTAGGGGACTTACTGTATACCAGAATCTTCCCTCTGCTCCTTCCCTTCCCAGCTAATTGAATAAACTTCTTCCATTAAATTAGCATGTTCCTCGACCTTGGAGCCAGATACAATCCTGGTGGACAATGATAATGTGGTAAAAGGGAAGCATGTGTGCTGTCTCCTGTGGGAAATGAAATCTAGGTAAGGAATGAATTGCTTTGATTAGCGTGAACAGTCTTATTATTGTTTTTATTTTTGAAATGTCATTGCACACAATAGAAGGAAAAAGTTATTAACCTCATTATCCCAACCCTCCTAATCATTTTCCCTTCTCCACTCCCATCTTTTTGTCTTGAGGAACATGATAGTATTTTGTCCTGAGGAAGATTAAACTGGAGAAAGGGACTGGGAGAGTTTAATTTATAAGATCTTGGTTAAATAATGTCTCTTGAGACATACTTAGACTGGGACCCACATTCTGGTTCTACAGAGGAAGAAATAAAACCATTAAAAATCCTCTAGGATTCTGTTCAGCCTGTATTTTTCAAGTAGAGTCAGCCCTCTGTATCTAGCGGTTCTGTATCTCCAGGTTCCCCATCCATGAATTCCATTGGGCTTGGTTGATCTGCAGATGCAGAATGCTCGGCTACAGAGGGCAAAATATACCAAGCCATTCGATACAAGGGGCTTGAGCATCCACGAATTTTGATATCCATGGGGGTCCTGGAACCAGTCCTCCTCAGTTTCCAAAGTTCTATCCATAGCCACAGATACGAGGCCCCTAGCTGCTGTATCTGAAGTCATTAAGAAAGATAGAAGGAACCATTGAGCAAGTGCAGGGCTGTATTTGCAGCTGGAGAAGGAAGAAGAAGAGGGAAAAAAGAAAATTACTTATCCCTGGGATAAAGGCTTAGCCAACATCTTTCCTTCCCTGCTTTGGTGCAAGCAGCAAAGACTTAAGAGGCAGGGCCGATCGGACAAAGACAGACAGCACAAGGCATCTAGAAACATGTAAGAAGCTCTGAAACACTCTGTTGAGATATTCTCAGCTACATATTCCATGGAACCTAAAGATGTCTGGATAGGTCTTTTCTTTTCCTTTATCCTGCCCCATTTTGGTCCAGCAATGCCTTCAGTTTAGGGGATGCATTTAACAGGGATGGGCAGAGATGATACAGCCTTGGTTAAGGAGTCAGAGAACTGAATACTGGGCTTACTGTGGACTGCAGATGGGGCGCACCATGCCTTTGGGCTCCTTTTAGGTGGTCCAAAACTATCCCTAGTTAAAGAAAGCCAGAGTTCAAGACAGCACTAGGAAGTGTCTTGTTTTTCCAACAATGTAGCCTATGTTTAGAAGATAGGTTCAAAAAAAACAGCATGCTAGGATTTGATCCTACATCCGCCACTAATTAGCCATGTGGCTTTGGTTGTCACTCAGCCTCTCTGTGCCTCCGTTTCTTCAGCTGTGACATAGAAATAATAAGAGTCACCTCCCTTCTGTGAGTTGATGTGAGGGCTTAAATAACCTGCTTCACATAAATCATTTGGAACACCATCAGGTCCTTAATAAGTTCCATTAAATTTGCCTTCATTAGTTACTTTCTTCCTCATTATTCCTTGGTGATATTTGGTTGGAGTTTAGCAAGACCAAAACAACCCTGCCACAGAAATCCTTATTACACTTGAATAATCACACACAAACAGATTTTGTGTGACTCTGGGCTTCCCTGGTGGCTCAGCGGTGAAGAATCAGCTTGCCAACCCAGGAGATGCAAGTTCAATCCCTGGGTCAGAAAAATCCCCTGGAGGAAGCTATGGAGACCCACTCCAGCATTCTCGCCTGGAGAATTCCATGGCCAGAGGAGCCTGGTGGGCTATAGTTCATGGAGTCGCAAAAGAGTCAGACACGACTTAGCAACAAAACAACAATAGCGGCTTCTCTGTAAGTACATGCAGTGAGGATCTGTTTGCAAATTTGACCCCTCATATCTTGCATTTTTCTCAAGAGATGTGTTGATGTCCTCTCCCTTGTAATCAACACCAATTAAATGATGATCCTTGAAAACAGAAGCATAAATGAGCCCCTCATGCATGAGTTGGTAACACTCCATCCTTTCTGTGGACATATGGGCTTTAGCTGCAGTCTAGTTCCTGGAAACTGATTTATAATTAAACCATTTTACTTGCCTAGAAAATATTTCATCTTGTGTTGACTTAAGTCACAATATTTGGAAAGCACCATATAAAAAACAAACTGTGTTATATGTGATGGAAACCAAGTCTCCCTGGCATAAAAACAACACAGAGGTGGACAGTTGATCAGGGGACATGGTCAGTTTTACACTCCATACTGCCTCTGAGGTACCTAAATCCACATTTCCTGAACCATCATGGTAATTAGGCCAGTCTCTGGATTTGGGCTAAATGATGTGGGTAATGGTGACAGAAGTCTTTTCCTGAGGCCAGATTTACACTCTCATCTTGGCAGAATCAACTATTTGCTTTGTGATTGTGGAAACATTTGGAGAGAAACATTAATTTTCCATCCATTAACTTTGGTGGATATGAACACCCCAGAGGGAAAGATGTGTGAAGCGGCTTAACAACCTTTTGGCTGTTAGGAAGGTAAAAATGTTTCTAAAACATTTTCTCTTTGCAAAGGGAAAAAATTGAACAGGAAAAACAATGATTGAATCAGGGAATGTGCTATCTTTTAGAGATATTTATGTAAATGTTTGTATCACCTCAAAACGCATCACTTTTCTGTAGGCATGACCTATTGGGTTTATTTGCTACCTAGGTACAAATTAACCCAACGGCCAGTCCAAGTATTTAATAACAGCATTGTTCTTTTTTAATTATACATTTTCTCCTCTGTAGACTAGATACCCTGTTAATAATGACTGAGCAAAGGAGAAAATTGTGGGTTGAGTAGAAAGAAGAAAAACCAGTGGATAAAATCATGAAATTCATTTTGTTTTTGGATTGTAATCGTTAGGCTTTGGGCTATCTAAAGCTGAAGCCACACCCAGGGTCTTGGAACTGGTGGTGTGTACATTGGAAGAGAAGACACAAAGCAGGGGGAAGATGAGTGAGGGAGACAGGTCAGAGGACCTCTGTGTTCTGGGGTAGAATGAGCCAAAGTCAAAGAAAAGCCACATAGCCCTGACTATTCTTTCATTCCATCAACAGATAAATCCCTCACATTCTGCATTACTCAAGAGATGCGTTGATGCCCTCTCCCTTATAATCAATACCAATAGAACAATGATCCTTGCAAACAGAAGCATAAATGTGGCGCTCATGCATGAACAGCCAGTGTATACTAAGCCCCATGCCCGACACAAAGGATGCTTTGAGGAAGATGTGGTCCTGGTCTCCCTATGGCTTACAGCTTAGTGGAGAAATCACACGAATAGCCAAAGACACAATGAAATGATAACCGTTACAAGTGCTAGAGAGAAGAGAAGAAGCCAGTTGAGGACATGGGCCAGCATGGTCTGGCTCAGCCTGGAGACTAGAAGGGCTCCCCTGAGGAGACAGTGTATAATTTGAGGTCAAGGGGTTCTTCAGTGTGGTTGCATGCGTGGATGTGTGGGGGCAGGGGGCAGGGGTGTGGAGAGGGTTGATGGAAAGAAAAGAGTCTGAAAGCTCTGGGGAGCGGGAGAGCCAAGCAGAGGCTGAGAGGAGCTTTACACACGGGAAACGGCAATGGGGTGGAGGCATAAGGAAGGCGGGAGGGACGGGGAGTGGGATTTGGGACCTGGGGAAAGGGTGTAAAAGCCCCCATCGCCTCTCTGCTCCATTATCCCAGAAAGAGAAGGAGGCTTTCCTTTGAAAACTGAACATATCACTGACTTTCACCCAAGACCTTTTCTACTCAGATCACTCTGCTTCTCAGTCACCGTGATATACCAGAAGGCCCAGTTGCAGTTTTCCTTTGCCCTTATTGGTTTGTATAAAATGAGATGTAAACTATGTTTTCGAGAATGGCTAGGACATACAAAGTTCTGGTTAACAGAGAGATGCAAAGCATGGCACGTGACTCTGATTTTCAGTGACGCGGCACTCAGCCTGTCTCAACAGAGAGCGAGAGCAAAGGATGGTAAAGCAGTGGGGGTGGGGGGTCGCCGAGTTAGGGGGCTCTGCTGCAGCTCTGTTGTGATGCTGGACTGCAACCCTGAGCAAGTGAACAGGCAGATTAGAAAGCAGGTGAGAACACGGGCTCGTAGTTCCCAGTGATCCTGAGTGTGAACCGTGCTCTCATGAGCCCCAGTCTCTACCTTCACTGCTTTGAGACTCAGTCACCTCATCTGTGAAGCGGAGATAAAATGCCCACTTCACATGATCATTGCAGCGATTTCTGTTTTGTTTTTTTCCTTTCCAGTACACCCAAGTTAACAATGCCTTTTGTGCTTCAGGGAGTTGCTATAAGGCTCTCAAAAATGAATGCATTTTTCAGATCAAGACTTCAATTCCTCTCACTTAAAATATATATATATATATTTATCTTTACAGTAGAAATAGGAAGAAAAACAAGCAAGCAAAAGAAGAAAGTGCATGTGAAATGTATAATTTTGAAAAGAAATGATCTGAAAGCCATCCTTATTAATATTCCTATGCTATTGTGTGTGTGAGAGAGAGAGAATAGACTCTAGAATGCTGTGGTCCCTTTAGTCTGTTGCCATTGCACCACTGTACCCTAGAAGTGGCTACAGAAGGTATTTGGAATTGAGTTAAATCCACGCTGACCCCAGGGCATATTGTGGAATCTATGTTCTCAAGATAAATCCAGGTTATCAGCTTGTTGACTTGTAACTTTTTTTTTCTTTTCATTTTTCTATGAAAGCAGAATGTAGACAAGGGTAAACGCATTCTTGGCAGGTAATAAGGGGTTTGGGTTAGGGAATGGCAGGCGAGCTGGCTTTTACTAGATTGTCCGTGTGCAATTATGGTCCAAATATCTCTACTTAATATGCACCTCTGGATTAGGACATGTCTCATTTATGATTCAGTCTGTTCACAGATCGGCAGAAGGACCTTTCTTGACAATTAGGCAGAGTTGGGGGTCACCGTGTGAATTGATTTGAGAGGCACTGACCGTGTTCCCCAATTATCCCTCCCACGGGTGATACAGTCCCTAGAATTTAATCATTAAAATTGATTCCTCTGGGTCTGGACGGGATTTCAGTGATAGGAATAAAATGCAAGAGCTAAAATTCACCTTCCTTATTTAATAAATGAGAAAACTGAAGCCCTACAGGAAGCGCCTTCCTTGCTTCCAAGGTCAAACGTTAAATTACAGCTGGCATCCATCCCAAGCATCCAAGCTCTTGGTGTCCTGTCTAGCAAGCATCCTCCTGACCCGACAACTTTCCTGATGCTCGGAGGTCCTGAGAACCCAGGAGAAGCCCCCAGCTGCATTCCTCCATGAGAAAGGAAGAACTTCAGCTGATCCTTGGACTATTTTTGGTGCCCCGACTGTGCTCAGGACGAAGCAGAGATGCTGATGTTTTCCGTTTCTTTACAAGAGAGAGCCCAACTTGCTGAAACATAAAAATTAAAAAATCACAAATATAACAGCTTTTTATAAAGGAGACTATCTGGCAGAAAATTCATTCCCCTGCAGGGGAAATGGGATTAAACAAGTGATGAGGCAAAGGCATGAATCAGCAGCGACCGTTTCTAAACTGAGAAGTGGACGGGTTCGTGCTCTGCAGAACGGAATGGCAGGTGAACTGTTATCAAATGTAAAAACACATTTCCTCTGCAAGTACAGGAGTTCAGTCTCGCCCACACATCTAAGATGAAGTGGAGAAACTCAGAGAATCTGTCAGTAACAGAGTGGGGAGAGGATACCCCAAAATACCAAAAACTAAGGGTTGAGATGTTACTCACCTACTGTGTGCTAGGGACTCTGTATAGGAAGCCTTTAATTCTTGCAACAACTTTATGTAGCCCATGTCTTTATTGTCCCCATTCCATAAATGAGAAAACTGGAGCTTAGAAACTCGACCAAAGTCACAAAGCTAATGAATGCCAGCAGAGGATCTGAAACCAGATCAACCTGATTTCCAAAGCCCCAGTACTCTGAACAGCTTCCAAATCGATAGTCATGTCCCCTCTAGTCTTTTCTAAGCTCTGTTTCAATAAACATTCTTGGCTAAGGCTCGAAACCTCTGTACTCATTTCTTTATCCCTTAAATGGGTATTGTGAAGATAAAAATGAGTCTATGATAGGAGCACATCACAAACATGACCTTTAAAAACCACTTCTATCTCGTGACAATATTGGTGGGCGCATCTCACTAAGAACAGGATTGGCACAGAAAACTGTGTTCGCATGTACATTTATTTGGAGGAGAGATTAGAAAACCCTTTGAAAGACTTTCTGTAATGGTCAGTAAGTAATGTGAGTAATAGCTTCTGTAGGAAGAGAAGTTGCATTTAGGTATTATTAAATACATTTTAAACACATTTAACTCACAGGGAAAAAATATCCAATTTGTAAGTGAGATAGAACTGCATTAATGGGAGGGTTTTTTCTTACTTTGGTTATACAGATGACCAGCAAGGTTCAAAGGAGAGAGACAACAGGCCAAAAAAAGAGCCCTGGGCTAGCAGGTACCATAGCTCTGCTCCCAACCAACTGTGTGACTTGGAACAAATCCCTTTGCTTCTCGGAGCGTCAGTCTCCTCATCTGTCATCAGGTCAAATGCTTGCTCAGGTCCATGCAAGTTAAAGTTCTACAAAATGTACCAGCTCACTCTGCTGATCTCTAGTGAGCCAGAAAGGGGTAGTAGGCAAGTGGGCCCATACATTTAGCACACACCTGTTTGTCACCATTGCAAAAAAAAAAAAAAAGCACCATGCCAATCTCTGAAGGGGTCTTTGAGATAAAAGAGGAGGCGTCCCATTGGGTTGATTGCTGGTGGAGAGGGATTGTAAAGCCCCACAAGGGTGGAGAGGGATTGTAAAGCCCCACAAGAGACCCATTGACTTGGAAACATTTCTCGTCCATGGTCATTTTCAGTAAAAATATAAAAGAATCTCAATTCATCTTCTCCCTTATTATTTTCTTTCTTCACAAAGAATTGAAAGGCAAGACTAAGGAGTAGCATTCCCCAGGGCGAGTTGTTAGGCAAAGAGAAAGAAGTGCCTTTCGCCCATTCCAGCCTGCGGAGAGCATCATTGTCAGCCCAGCAGGTACACGGGGAGCTGGCACGGGAGCAGAGCACAGCTGGACCCCCTTGCTTTGAAAAATCACTGTTGAAGTTAGGAATCAACGTGGACCAGACAAGTCCACATTGGTTCTGCAGACCCAAGTACTGCAGAAGCCAGTCTGGCAACAAGTCCTGCTCCCCTTACCCAAGAGATAAAGCAGAAGCAATACTGCAACTTTGCTCTCTTCTTTCTCTGCCCATTCTCCCTTCAGTTCCCAGCCCAGCAGCCTTCTTACTGCCTGCGTTGCCCTCTCCCTGTCCCTAATAGTACCCTCCTGTCTCTCCTGCTTGCTCTTTCCTCTCTCTCTGTTTTTAAATTTTTTAAAGATTTTTCTGATGTGGACCATCTTTAAAGTCTTTGCTGAATGTGTGACAACATTGCTTCTGTTTTATGCTTTGGTTTTGTGGCCACGAAGCATGTGGGACCCTCGCTCCCCGTTAGGAGAGGCGAAGTCTTAACCGCCGGACCACCAGGCCAGTCCCCCTCTTCCTCTCTTCTGCTTTCTCTCTCTCTCTGAATTCTGCATCATTCATCGCCTTTTATAATTTCTCCTCCCTGGGTCCCCTCATTCTCTAATTTGCCTTTCTCTCTCTCTCCCTCCCTTTCAGTACCATTATTGCTGTTATATTGAGCTTAACTTTAAGATGGTTAGCCTAAGACACATATGGCTGAGGGCAATCAGTGAATCAGTATGGTAGTTTGTTAGAAAATCTTCCCTTTATTATTACTATTTCAACTAGCACCCTTTGTATCCCCTGAGATGTTTTCATCCCTTAAAATTTCACAAAGCTAAAGCATCTTCACTCTCCTTACAATGTAAGGAGACCCACTGACTCTCTCGCTCTTAATGTGTATGTATCACACATTGTGGATATTTCCTAAAATACGGCCACACTGAGGCTAGTAAGGCAGCAGGAAAATCCAGGGGTTCTCAAGTTAGGAAATATTCACCTGGTCGACACTTACTACTTTAATTGTGGGCAGTGGTGTGCAAATGAATGTGTGCATTTGCAAGGTCAGTTTGGGGACATCTTCTCTTTGGAATTTGCCAGCAGAAAAGGAAAATGATGATCCAGAGATTGTATATGACAGCTTCTATTCATTGATGCACTCTGGGTTAGACATTGATAAATCAGCTTCATTCAGGTTATTTAACTCTCAATTATCCCATGCATAAATACACTTGTTATTTCCATTTCACAGATGAGTAAGACTTAGGGAGGTTAAAAACTTGCCCAAGGTTAGACGATTGGAGAATGATGGAAAAAAAAATGGTCTCTTAGGCAAGGGAGACNAAAAAAAAAAAAAAAGCACCATGCCAATCTCTGAAGGGGTCTTTGAGATAAAAGAGGAGGCGTCCCATTGGGTTGATTGCTGGTGGAGAGGGATTGTAAAGCCCCACAAGGGTGGAGAGGGATTGTAAAGCCCCACAAGAGACCCATTGACTTGGAAACATTTCTCGTCCATGGTCATTTTCAGTAAAAATATAAAAGAATCTCAATTCATCTTCTCCCTTATTATTTTCTTTCTTCACAAAGAATTGAAAGGCAAGACTAAGGAGTAGCATTCCCCAGGGCGAGTTGTTAGGCAAAGAGAAAGAAGTGCCTTTCGCCCATTCCAGCCTGCGGAGAGCATCATTGTCAGCCCAGCAGGTACACGGGGAGCTGGCACGGGAGCAGAGCACAGCTGGACCCCCTTGCTTTGAAAAATCACTGTTGAAGTTAGGAATCAACGTGGACCAGACAAGTCCACATTGGTTCTGCAGACCCAAGTACTGCAGAAGCCAGTCTGGCAACAAGTCCTGCTCCCCTTACCCAAGAGATAAAGCAGAAGCAATACTGCAACTTTGCTCTCTTCTTTCTCTGCCCATTCTCCCTTCAGTTCCCAGCCCAGCAGCCTTCTTACTGCCTGCGTTGCCCTCTCCCTGTCCCTAATAGTACCCTCCTGTCTCTCCTGCTTGCTCTTTCCTCTCTCTCTGTTTTTAAATTTTTTAAAGATTTTTCTGATGTGGACCATCTTTAAAGTCTTTGCTGAATGTGTGACAACATTGCTTCTGTTTTATGCTTTGGTTTTGTGGCCACAAAGCATGTGGGACCCTCGCTCCCCGTTAGGAGAGGCGAAGTCTTAACCGCCGGACCACCAGGCCAGTCCCCCTCTTCCTCTCTTCTGCTTTCTCTCTCTCTCTGAATTCTGCATCATTCATCGCCTTTTATAATTTCTCCTCCCTGGGTCCCCTCATTCTCTAATTTGCCTTTCTCTCTCTCTCCCTCCCTTTCAGTACCATTATTGCTGTTATATTGAGCTTAACTTTAAGATGGTTAGCCTAAGACACATATGGCTGAGGGCAATCAGTGAATCAGTATGGTAGTTTGTTAGAAAATCTTCCCTTTATTATTACTATTTCAACTAGCACCCTTTGTATCCCCTGAGATGTTTTCATCCCTTAAAATTTCACAAAGCTAAAGCATCTTCACTCTCCTTACAATGTAAGGAGACCCACTGACTCTCTCGCTCTTAATGTGTATGTATCACACATTGTGGATATTTCCTAAAATACGGCCACACTGAGGCTAGTAAGGCAGCAGGAAAATCCAGGGGTTCTCAAGTTAGGAAATATTCACCTGGTCGACACTTACTACTTTAATTGTGGGCAGTGGTGTGCAAATGAATGTGTGCATTTGCAAGGTCAGTTTGGGGACATCTTCTCTTTGGAATTTGCCAGCAGAAAAGGAAAATGATGATCCAGAGATTGTATATGACAGCTTCTATTCATTGATGCACTCTGGGTTAGACATTGATAAATCAGCTTCATTCAGGTTATTTAACTCTCAATTATCCCATGCATAAATACACTTGTTATTTCCATTTCACAGATGAGTAAGACTTAGGGAGGTTAAAAACTTGCCCAAGGTTAGACGATTGGAGAATGATGGAAAAAAAAATGGTCTCTTAGGCAAGGGAGACCAGGCAGGCCTGAAGCAGTATTTAAATTGAGTCTAACAGCCCTCCCTGTGAAACTTATTCCTTAAGGGTCTATACAGCTTAACCATGTTCTTCTCTTGGTGGGGGGCATCTTTCCAGGATTCAGTTTTTCAGTGGCTGCTGCTGTTGCTAAGTCGCTTCAGTCGTGTCCGACTCTGTGCCACCCCGTAGACGGCAGCCCACCAGGTTCTTCTGTCCCTGGGATTCTCCAGGCAAGAACACTGGAGTGGGTTGCTGTTTCCTTCTCTAATGCATGAAGGTGAAAAGTGAAAGTGAAGTCTCTCAGTCATGTCCAACTCTTAGCGACCCCATGGACTGCAGCCTGCCAGGCTCCTCTGTCCATGGGATTTTCCAGGCAAGAGTACTGGAGCGGGGTGCTGTTGCCTTCTCCAACGGCAGCATGGAGTAAAGAGAACTTGTCCTACACCACAATCACATAGACTCGCAGCTCAGAGCTCATGGCCTGAGATTTCTAGCTCTTTCCTGTGGTCACAGAAGACCCACAAGAGGATTCAGACACACAGATCTGAGCTGTCTAAGCAGACAACTAAAGAACTCTTGAAAATACCAAAACCCAAAACATTGACCTAGAGTCAACTGAATATTTCTCTCCTCTTTCTGTGTATCTCTGTCTCTCTGTCTGTCTCTCTCTCCACACACGCATGTGTGTTGAGACAGACAGAGAGAGAGAAAGGGGAAACAAACCATCTACCACTTAATGAATGATACATCCTGAGAACCCTGCTAGGGATTTTTAAGTCCATTATCACAGTTCATCGTTTTGATAGCCATGCAAACTAATCATTGTTCTCCCCATTTTTTAAATAATAAAACTGAGATTTAGAGGGATGAAGGAACTTTCCTCAGGTTGGAAATCCACCCTTATAACCCTTTGTGTTCTCAACCTTATTTCAATCTATGGGCTTGGGATTCAGAAAAATTAACTGAGTTGCTGAAGGTCATGTTGCAATTGTGGCCAGTTAACATCCCTACACACACACACACACACACACACACACACATACACAAACCTACATACATACACAATCTATTTTGATTCATAGGGACTGAAAAGAAACTGGAGAGAGACTGAAAACAAACTTAGGTCATTTTTAATTTATTATCTTTGTCTGGGAATTTTTACATAACATTGATGTAGTATTTTCCCCCTCTTTCCTACACCTAGAATTGCAAGCCAAGATCCAGGTAATGGGAAAAAAATCTATTAAAAACAAGATCCTCACTACTTTATGGTAATTAAAAGCAATAAATATTCTTGCCCACAATGCTAAAAATCTCAAATAGCCAGTGGGTCAATACTGTTTCCCTGGTTAGGATGGTAATAAATCTTTATTCCGTTTGAGTCAAAATAAGGAAGGCGTTTTATTCATGAATTCCATGACCTGCGACTGCGACATTTTCAAAACAAACACGGCTGAAATGAAGAGTTTCTCCACCAAGTATGTTTATGTGCCCTCTTCCAACCTGCTTCTCTCGCCAGCAAAGCTGCTGTGCTGGCGTGGTCTTTTTATTCATGCAACAGCAATTTCCTGCTCCTGTGCCAGAAGGGCAGAAAGGCGCGGGGAGGCACTCATCCCCAACCCTGTAGCCTGCACATTCTCCGTCTGAAGGAAGATGGAAGGATTTCACTCTGGACCTCTCAAGTTTGTCTTCTTTCTCAAAGGCTGTTGCTTGACATGAAAGGCCTTTTTATGATGCATCATGACTACGTTTTCCCCCCCTTTTTAATCCAGTCTAACATCTCGATTGTTACCTTTTTGACAATGGGTATTTTCCCAGATTCAGGTCTGGCCTTGACTTGGTGTTCATCTGTAATCAGCAGTGCCCCTCTCAGAAGGTGGGTTGCCTCTGGCCCCTTTGTAAGTAGAAATACAGAATCAGACTTGCACACAAACCAAGGGGCAAGGAAAAACTCGCGTGCTGAGTCCTTCCTTCAAGGAGGTCTTTCAACGGAAGCTATGTGACCTTCAGGAAGTCACTTCATTCTCTGGACCTCAGCTTTCTCATCCTTTCTACAAGCGAGTAGGTGCTCAGAGCTCCACTGTCCCTGTATATTCGGTATCAATTCCTGTTGAGCTAATCGGTCCTGGGCTGGGGGTGGTGGGAGTAGGTGGGGGAGAAGCAGAGGTATGGTAAAAACAGAACAGCAGCTTCTTGAACGTTGAGCAGGTCTGATAAACCCACTCTTCTTCCTTCGGCAAGAAGCATGGCTCTTCCTCTGCCTCTTTAGCACTGATCTGATGCATAAAGCTTCTGCTAAGTTCAAGTCGCCTCAAAAACACCACTCTTGTTGGGGTGACTGTGGGGTGACTTTAACATTTAGCTAACACAGCACCATGTGCATTAAGCTAGCTTAGAGATAAACACATGGATGTTCATAAGACATACACAAAAACAGCAACATTGGGAAAGACTTCTGGTCCAATTTACTTCTGTGCAACAATGCACATTTTATTTTCTATGGGGAAAAGCACCTCAGAGAATAGGTTTGCTGAATATGATAGACCCTTTTCACGCTTATTTATTGAGTCACAGGTAGGCTGTGGGATGCTTTATGTTAAAAAGGGCTTGGGGTAAATAGTGAGGAATGTCAAGAGCAACTGCATATCTCTGAATAACGCTGTAGAAAAATCGCTGGCTAAAATGAAGACTGTATCGCAAACCTCATGGCTTGTGTGCCACTGTATGGGCACTGCTTTATGCGGTGCCACTCTTGTGACTTTGTACTACTTCGCATTATGTTTCCTTTAGGAAAGCTAGGACAATGGATTGAGGGCCAAGCTAGGACTCAAAGGCAATGCGGAGTCCCTTCCCTGCTTACAGTGGAGAGGCTGAAGCTGGGTCAGAGAATTCAGGACCAGTAGCCAGCATTCACAGTGGATCACAGAACTTGTGAACAAGGATGGGACTCAGTCACTGTCAACAGGTCTTAGGCATCGATCTGACTGAAGTGAAATGAAGTGAAAGTCAGTCAGTCGTGTCCAACTCTGCGAGCCCATGGACCATACAGTTCATGGAATTCTCCAGGCCAGAATACTGGAGTGGGTAGCTGTGCCTGTCTCCAGGGCATCTTCCTAACCCAGGGATTGAACCCAGGTCTCTCACACTGCAGGCAGATTCTTTACCAGCTGAGCCACCAGGGAAGCCCATTTTACACATGGAGTGTGTACACGTTAATGCTACCCTCCCAATTCATTTCACCCTAAGACATCTTAAAGTTAATAAGGTTAATCCCTCCTCCTTGTGCTTCCTCCTAAAATAAATTTTCTTTGATTGAAACATTTTTGGGTTTTTGTGCTTAAAATTTGAGATAAGGTCAAAGCAGGGATATAGAATTATCAAGTTAAGGTAGAAGGACTTGTTAGGCAGAAGAAGCAGTGTAGAATGGTGGCAAATATAATGGATTTTAGAAATGAGGGAATCATTCCTTTACCTTTACAGTGGAGGATGGTGGTGATGATGATGGTGGTGACGCTGATGAAGAAGACACTGGTGGCTATGATGATACCTATCAATACATCACAGGGATATTGTGAGGATTAAATGAGATATTGAATAAACACGTGCTTAGCATAGTGGCTGCCACAGAACAAATGTCCAACAAGTGAAAGCCCTAAATTGGAGGGATTCTGACCTCACCCTTGTGGCAAGGCAGCATTGTTTTTAGGAGCCCTCTTCCATTTGCAGCATCTCTTTCCTTCCTGCTCTCACATTCCGTTAACTGTGAGCAAGGCCACTGGTAATGAAGGTCCCTTCGCTCCCCTCTCGGGTCTCCTTCTTCAGATGCAAAGGCTGTGGCAAGAGAAGCGCTGCCCGACCCTAAAGCCCAGACGGGCACGACCTCACCCATTCCTCACTGCACGGTCTCGTGCTTCATTCAACGTGAGTAGCTCTTAGGACTTGATCTAGACTGCAAGTTTTTCCAGTGAGAAGATAATGCCTTCTCTTTTGACCCATCTGCTTCCCAGATCAATTCCTTCAATACCATTATCTAGGGCAGCCCAGTATGACCTAGGTGTAAAGATAGACCAATAAATAAGCGAAGTTCCTGCTCTCAAGAAGCTTAACTTTTAGTGGGAAAGGTAAATAAAACCAGTAACACAATGAATGGACATGACAGATTCAGATAACAAGAGTCATGCAGAAAATCAAGAAAGGCAAGGTGAAAGAAATGGCTAGAAGCTTATTGACCTAGGGACCCAGAGAAGATGCTCAAAGAGGTAATAATTGGACCCAAATATAAATGATGAAAGAGCCAGCCACGTCAATTATCTGGGAGAGCATATTCCAGACAGGGAAATTAGAGCAAGGCCGAAGGCCCTGAGGTAGAGTGAACTCAAAGTATTCAAAGAGTAGGAAGAAGGCTTATGTGATGGGTGTGTGGCTAGGGAGAGATGGAGTGTCATGAGCAGAGGCCAGAATCCATAGCCGACTGTGAAGAGAACTCTACAAACATCTAAAAGAGATTCAGTGCCTACAGGTCTGTCCACTTTGCAGAGCGAAGTTTAAAGATCTCTTTTGCAAAGCAGAAATAGAGACATAGAAGTGTTGGAAAATATAAAAGAACAGCAAGTGAGGAAGGAGGGGGATGAATTAGGAGGTTGGGGTAGACACACATACTATGTCACGTGTATGTCTTACGTATATCACACATATGGTATTATGTGTAAAAAAGATAACTAATGAGAACCTGTCCAGCACTATGACGTACTCAGTGGGGACCTAAAGGGAAGGAAGGGCTTCCTCGGTGGCTCAGAGGTAAAGAATCCACCTGTAATTAAGGAGACGCAGGAGACGCCAGTTCAGTCCCTGGGTTTCAAAGATCCCCTGGAGGAGGGCATGTCAACCCACTCCAGTATTGTTGCCTGGATAATCTCATGGACAGAGGAGCCTGGTGGGTTGCAGTCCGTAGGGTCGCAGAGTCAGACACGACTGAAGTGACTGAGCAGGAAAAGAAGGAAATCCAAAGAAGACAGGATATATGTGTACAAACAGCTGGTTATTTTCTTGGGCTCCAAAATCACTGCAGATGGTGACTGCAGCCATGAAATTAAAAGACGCTTGCTTCTTGGAAGAAAAGCTATGACAAACCTAGGCAACATATTAAAAAGCAGAGACATTACTTTGCAACCAAAGGTCCGTCTAGTCAAAGCTATGGTTTTTCCAGTAGTGATGTATGGATGTGAGAGTTGCACTGTAAAGAAAGCTGAGTGCTGAAGAATTGATGCTTTTGAACTATGGTGTTGGAGGAGACTGCTGAGAGTCCCTTATACTGCAAGGAGATCCAACCAGTCCATCCTAAAGGAGATCAGTCCTGAATATTCATTGGAAGGACTGATGTTGAAGCTGAAACTCTGATACTTTGGCTACCTGATGCGAATAGCTGACTCATTGGAAAATAACCCGATGCTGGGAAAGACTAATGGCAGGAGAAGGGAGCAACAGAGGATGAGATGGCTGGGTGGCATCCCCAACTCAATGGACATGAGTTTGAGCAAACTCCAGGAGAAGTTTGTGAAGGACAGGGAAGCCTGGTGTGCTGCAGTCCATGGGGTCTCAAAGAGTCAGACATGACTGAGCAACTGACCTGAACTGAGAGCTGGTTCACTTTGCTGTACAGTAGAAACTAACACAACATTGTAAAGCTGCTCTATTCCAATAAAAATTAATTAAAACAAAACAACAAAAAGAAAATATAGTTAAAATAAATAAAGAATAAGCTAAGCTACCACCTTATGTGAAGAGTTGACTCATTGGAAAAGACTTTGATGTTGGGAGGGATTGGGGTCAGGAGGAGAAGGGGACGACCAAGGATAAGATGGCTGGATGGCATCACTGACTTGATGGATGCGAGTCTGAGTGAACTCCGGGAGTTGGTAATGGACAGGGAGGCCTGGCGTGCTGTGATTCATGGGGTCACAAAGAGTCGGACACGACTGAGCAACTGAACTGAACTGAAGCTAAGCTAAGTCACTTCAGTCATGTCCCACTCTGTGCAACCCCATAGACGGCAGCCCACCCAGCTCCCCCATCCCTGGGATTCTCCAGGCAAAAACACTAGAGTGGGTTGCCATTTCCTTCTCCAATGCATGAAAGTGAAAAGTGAAAGCGAAGTCGCTCAGTCGTGTCTGACCCTCAGCAACCCCATGGACTGTAGCCCCCCAGGCTCCTCCACCCATGGGATTTTCCAGGCAAGAGTACTGGGGTGGGGTGTCATTGCCTTCGAATAAAGTATATTTTGTAAAAAAAAAAAAAAAGAAGAAGAAGAAGAAGATTCAGTTCATGAGCTTGAGAAGGCCAGTATGTAGATGGGGAAGCTCTCTTCAGGGAGCACAGCCTACAGTTTTTGCCTGCCCAGTCCTCCCAGGAACAGTATGCACGGAGCTTATTTCTGTTTGACAACTCAGCAAGTTAGCATCTGGTTGTCAAGGCACTAGTGGAGGAGAGGCTGAGCAGATGAAGCCATCCAGCACCAAGGGTCAGCTTCAGCATCTTGGGAGGGAGAGGGGAAGAACCCTGTAAAAGCACTTAAGAGGCTCCACCCTGGCACGGGAGGTAGCCGGAAATTCTGATTCCCCAGACCAGACTGCTGAAGCACAGCCCAGGCTGTGCTTGTTGACCTTCCCCTAACAGCCTGGGTTACACAGCCTGCCTGGATGCACATCAGCCTGCGGTTGCAGGGGAGGCGGTGAGGTGTGCCGCTGGCGAGGACTGGGGGGTTGGTTTTGCTCGTGTAGTGTTAACACGGATACACATGACTGCTTACACTCCTGCAGCCCTGGGGGAAAATGAGAACACGCAGTCCCCGGGACCCTTGTCCCGTCCTTTGCCTGAGAGAGACAACAGAAGGAGTGGGGTGGACTTTGACCCTTGCCATCCCTTCCTTCACAATCCGCCCCTGACCTTTTTTCCCAGCCCCATCACCCACCACATCTTTTATCCTCCCAGGCTGCCGGCATGCTCTGGGCCGGTCACTCCTGGCTCTGAATACATCATGCCCCTTCATGCCTGCTGCTTTAGCTCAGGCTGTTTCCTCTGTTCACAATGCCCTTTGCCCTTTCTCTGAATCCCTCTCTCTCTTTTATCCCAAAGTGTATTATATGTACAACTGATGGGGCATCCGATGGCTTTAGGTAGTACACAGACAGAATTTTTATTTTATGCAATATATATTACCTTAGGTCTGAGGCACTCTGAACAAAGACACTGCATATATAATAGCAGAGGTAGGATGTAGATTGGGCCAATATCTTGATGACTGTGTAGAGATCACTGTCATTTGGGAAACACTGTTCTTATTTATCAGACATGGTCTGCCTCTTATCACATGGGAGACATGATTGGAATTATTTTGCTCTAAGGTACCTTCCTTAAGCTCTAAAGATCACACCTACTGGTTACACAACCTTCCTTCATTCTGCCATCTGTCCATCTTCTATTGCATGACCTCGTGGTCCCTGAAAGCTTTAGCCTCCAGAACTGTTTTGTTTTTTTTTTTTCTTTTCCCAATCTGAAATACGGCCATCACCAGTGGAATACACCAATGTCTGAGGAAAACTCTCCAAAAAACCAGCCTCCTCCATTCCTGCATCCCTCCCACATTTCTCCCTTCTCTCTAAATCCTGGCACCCTTTAATCTGTTCTCCATTGCTGTAATTTTGTCCGTTTGTATAATATAAATAAAATCATGCAATACATAATCTTGCAAGATTGGCTTCTTTTGCAGAGCACAGTTCCCTCGAGATCTATCCAAGATGTTTTGTGAACCAGTCGTATTTCCTTTTCAGTGCGGAATAATAGTCTGTGATATGGCAATAACCGAGTTCTGTTGTTTGTTTTTTTGTTCTGTTTATAATCCATTCATCTGCTGAAGGACATTTGAATTGTTTCCAGGTTTGAACTGTTATTAATATTTAATAATACTAAGAATAAAACTGCCATGAACCTTTATATACAAGTTTTTGTGTAAAATTAAGTATACATTTCTCTGAGACAAATATTTAAAATCTATTGGTAGATCTTGGTAAGGGCATGATTAACTGTATAGGAGAAGGAAATAGTTGTTTCAAAAGTGGGTGTAGAATATTCATTCCTGCCCTCAAAGTACGCGTGATCTAGTTTCTACACATCCTTGCCAGTATTTGGTGTTATCTCTGTTTTTAACTTTAGCTATTCTGATAAGTGTATAGGGATATCTCATTGTGGTTTCGATCTGCATTTCCTTAACAGTGTTGCTGAACATTTTTTCAGGTGCTTATTTTCATTCTTCAGTGAAATGTCTATATGTGTTTTGCCCATTTTCTGATTGGGTTGTTTTGTTTTAACCGTTTTACTTTGAGAGTTCCTTATATATTCTAGATAAAATACTCCTGTAGGCTATGTGGTTGGCAAATACTTTCTCTTAGTCTATATCTTGTCATTTGGGTCTCTTCGCTGGGTCATTCACAGAACAGTACGTCTCACCATTCATTTAGGTCTTCTATAAAGTTTTGTAGATGTTCTTTACCAAGTTGAGGGCATTTCCCTCTTTTGCTAGCCTTTGAGAGCTTTTATCAGCAATGGGTGTTGGATTTTGTCACATGTTTTTCTGCGTCTAGTCGAAGTTCTTCTTTAGCCTGTTGGTATAGTATGTGTGTGTGCTCAGTCACTTCAATTGTGTCCAACTCTCTGCGACCCCAAGGACTGCAGCCCTCCAGGTTCCTCTGCTGATGGGATTCTCCAGGCAAGAATACTGGAGCGGGTTACTGTGCCCTCCTCCAGGGGACCTTCCCCACCCAGGGATCCAACCCGCGTCTCTCATGTCTCCTGCACTGGCAGGCGGATTATCACCAGCGCCACCTGGGAAGCCCCGTTGATAAAGTGTGTATGTATGTAGTCATGAATGCCTTTCTCAAGTCTTTAGAATTAGATAGAATCTCATTGGAATTGAGACAAGATGATGATTGCGGATCCCTCCCCATCGGGATGGAAGTCTGAAACAACCGCACGTAAGGTCACTGTGCTCACTGTTCCCATCCGTCTCTCCATCATCTGTTTCCTCTCTCCCCTCACCACCACCACCACCTCGATAGAAACACGGAGATCCTCCTTTGGGTGGCCATAGCTCATAGCTCCTAATAGCTCAGTTGGTAAAGAATCAGCCTGCAATGCAGGAGACCCCGGTTTGATTCCCGGGTCTGGAAGATCCCCTGGAGAAGGGATGGGCCACCCACTCCAGTGTTCTTGGGCTTCCCTGGTGGCTCAGCTGGTAAAGAACGCACCTGCAATGCGGGAGACCTGGGTTCAGTTCCTGGGTTGGGAAGATGCCCTGGAAAAGGAAAGACTATCCTCTCCAGTGTTCTGGCCTGCAGAATGCCATGGGCCGTATAGCTCCTGCGGTCGCAAAGAGCCGGACGTGACTGTGTGACTTTCACTTCCTGTGTAAAACAGACAGCAGGGAGCTGCTCTAAGCTCAGCCCGGTGCTCGGGGATGATCTAGAGGGGCGGGGCAGAAAGCGGGAGGGAGGCCCCAGAGGGAGGGGACCTGCGTGTACATGTGGCTGACTCACTTCCTTGTGCAGCAGAAACTAAAGCTAGCACAACATTGTAAAGCTATTATACTCCAATAAAAAAATAAAAAGCGAAGCAACAGTGAAAAGGTAAAATTCTAATAAAATAAACTCACTGAATTCCTTTCCATACTGAAACCTTATTCATCCCCATAAATACATCTTTTCTTCAGTAACATAATATGCACTATATTATATGCTGTATTTCCCTTTTCCCTCTAGCCACCTGAGAACTTGGAATTAAAGATCCTAGAAAGTATTTTCAATCAATCATTCATTCATTCTAAACAGCAAAACAAGAGCGATAACTATACCTCTCTGTACAGATACAGATATATATATATATATATATAAACAATTTGATAAGCACTGTTTAACAAAACAGGTCAAGTAGACGCCTGGCAAAAATTTGCCCTCTGCTCTTTTTGATGTGTTTAACTCTGTCTTTATACTTATTTTACCTTTTCTTCCCTTTCATGAATTGGCCACTAAAATACTTAAAAGTTTGTAGAACATCAACCTAAGTAAACAAACTTATAATATTATGTTATAATGACAAAGAAGTAAAAATAGTTGAACCTCAGAAGTCCTAATATGATAGAAGCATGTGTGTGGCATCCTACATATTTAATTTTATTTTTTAACATTAACAGCAGCAGTCTCATTAGTCAGAGAAGTCTAAGAATCCGTGCTTCTTCAGAGATGGAGCCAATTCATATCTCTTAGTCAGGTGAGGATGTTGAGTAAATACAGACCAATTGTTAAAAGTATATTTGACTAGAGGCAGTGTATTGCTGGACTTGTGGGAATGTGGATTTCATCACTAAGTGACAACAGGCAGCCCTTCCCATACCAGCTGGTTGCCAAGGCCTATCAGTTCTATTCTGAAATGACTCTCCAGTCTGATCTTCACCATCACAGCTTCGGTTCATACCCACTGAGCTATTCCTGCAGCTTCTTGTACATAGTCATCACCCCTCCCAGCCCCTGATTGCCACATTCTGTACCTTTGATCTCTTGCATGCCACTTCCTTGTTCCTAAGAACCTGGGTTTCTTAGCCTAGCATTGAAAACACTGTGCAACCAGGCCTGCCACGTATACCCCCCTCGACTCACTCACCCTCTGAGGACCAGCTGGTAGTCCTTAGCTCTTGAGAGAGAAGAAGAGATGGTTGGGACCCCAAGCCCAGAATCTTTTATCTTTGGTCATCTGCCTGATGTGATTGCAGATTCCAGAGACAGATGAATTGGAGGCTAAGTGTTCAGGCTGCACAGTCCAGGGGTTGCCCCACCCTCTGCTATATCAGCCTCAGATGCCTATATTTTCCCTGCACTAAAATGAAGGTAATAATAGGACCTAACTTACACGATGTTATTGTGAGGATTAAATCGTAAAATGCATATAAAGCCCTAACACAGTGCCTGACACAGGGTTATAGCTCAGTACCCTTGCTTGCATGTCAGTCACTTCAGCTGTGTCTGACTCTTTGCAACCATATGGACTGCACCCCACCAGGCTCCTCTGTCCATGGGATTCTCCAGCAAGAATACTGGAGTGGGTTCCCCTGCCCTCCTTCAGGGGGTCTTCCCAACCCGGGGACTGAACCCACTTCTCCTGCACCTCTTGCATTGCGGGCGGAGTCTTTCCTCACTGAGCCACCTGGGAAGCCCATAGCTCAGTACACATCAGTACAATGATCCTTCTCTTAGAAGAGTTTGCTCCCAGATCCTATGTGGCCTCCTAGTTCTGATGAGCTACGCTGGACCTGATGCATGAAGGTTGAAATCTGCTAAGATATTAGCTCAAAGCTGACTCAGATCCATCCTTGAGCCCTTTCCCCAAGCCACACCCTAATCCTGACCCTTGACATCCTACCGTTCTGATGGTACTGGGAGGCATGGAAAGTTAAGCCTGAGAAAAATCACCCCCGGTGGGTAAAGCTGGTTTGATGGTTCTCTTATCTTTTGCTAGTCTGTAAAAGATAATTCTGATTTCTCTGTCAAATCTGAGCAAGAGTCTTGCTAGGTAGAGTGTTTTGACTGTCGGGTCTTCTCTTTTGTCACCCCATGCCATTCCTTACCCCATTCTGGCTTGTAGAGTTTCTGTTGAGAAATCAGCTGATAACCTTATGGGAGTTCCCTTGTATGTTGTTTGTTGTTTTTCCCTTGTTGCTTTTAATATTTTGTCATTTAACTTTTGTCAGTTTGATTATGATATGTCTTGGTGTACTCCTCCTTAGGTTTATCCTGCCTGGGACTCTCTGTGCTTCCTGAACTTGGTTGACTATTTCCTTTCCCATGTTAGAAAAGTTTTCATCTATTATATCTTCAAATATTTTTTTAAAAAAGGATACAAATGCACTTATTTACAAAATGGAAACTGATCCACAGATTTCAAAAACCCATGGTTAGCAAAGGGGAAATGTGGTGGAGAGGGATAAATTAGGAGCTTGGGTTAGCATACACATACTACTATATATAAAATAGATAGCAAGGACCTATTGTATAGCAAAGGAAATTATACTCAATATTCTGTAATAATCTATATGAGTAAAGAATCTGAAAAAAAAAAAAGAATATATGCTTGTGTATAACTGAATCACTTTGCTGTCCACCTGAAACTAACACATTGTTGTATCAACTATACTCCCATAAAAGTTAACAAGACAAAACCAGAAAATGAGATGTGCTTGTAGCGTGCTAAGCAAAATAGAGCCCCCACTGGCTCGGAGGGTGGAGAATCTGCCTGCAGCCCTGGAGATCGGGCTTCAGTCCCTGGACTGGGAAAGTCTGAAGGAGGGAGTGGCTACTCACTCAGGTATTCTTGCCTAGAGAATCCCATGGGCAGAGGAGCCTGGGGTCACATAGAGTCTGACATGACTGACTGAGCAACTAACACGTAACCCGCTGGTCTCATAGCAGACAAAACAATGTGGGAGGGAGACGAAGAAACATATAAAACATGAAGAAGGGAAAAGAAGGAAATTTGCTATAAATGAACTTATCAAAATGTCATGAGAAGAACAACGTGGGAGAATGAGCCTATACTGAGTGGAGGTTATCAGATTAGGCCTCACTGAGGAGTAATATTTAAACTGAGACTTGAAAGGCAAGTAAAGTTAGAGGAATACAGCAACATATCGTAATCTAACTGACAAAAGTTAAATGACAAAATATTAAGAGGAACAAGGGAAAAACAACAAATAACATACAAGGGAACTCCCATAAGGTTACCAGCTGATTTCTCAACAGAAACTCTACAAGCCAGAAGGGGGTGGGGAACAGCATGGAGTGATGAAAGAGAAGACCCTACAGTCAAGAACACTCTACCCAGCAAGACTTTTGTTCAGATCTGACAGAGAAATCAAAAACTTTACAGACTAGCAAAAGTTAAGAGGGGTCAAAGAA
This sequence comes from Neotragus moschatus, assembly GCA_006410615.1. Classification (NCBI taxonomy): domain Eukaryota; kingdom Metazoa; phylum Chordata; class Mammalia; order Artiodactyla; family Bovidae; genus Neotragus; species Neotragus moschatus. Next base: position 9,596 of record SJYA01005626.1, on the reverse strand, counting down.
GGCAAGGGTTTCAAGCAGAAGAAACAGCATGTGCAAAAGTCCTGAGGATGGAGCAAGAAAGAGGACCAATGAGGCTAGAAAGTGGTGGGCAGAAAGCACTGCTGAAAAGGACCCTGGGGTGGGGAGGCCCGAAAAGGAGGAGATACATGTATGCACATAGCTGATTCACTTCGTTGTAAAGCAGAACCTAAGACAACACTGTAAAACAATTACATTCCAATTAAAATAAAAGAAGAAAAGGATCCTGGGGCAGGAAGCAGGGAGAGATTCCCTACTCACATGCAAAATGCAACTTGGATGTAATTTCTGTGAAGCTTCCCAGGCTCCCAGTGCTTCAGAACTTGCTGTGCCTCTTCCGTGGTTCATATGCGTGTGCGCCCAGTAATGTCTGAATCTCTGCAACCCCATAGACTGTAACCTCGGCTTCCCTTGTGGCTCAGCTGGTAAAGAATCCACCTGCAGTGGAGGAGACCTGGGTTCGATCCCTGGGTTGGGAAGATCTCCCGGAGAAGGGAAAGGCTACCCACCCCAGGATTCTGGCCTGGAGAATTCCATGGATTGTATAGTCCATGGAGCTGCAAAGAGTCGGACACAAATGAGCAGCTTCCACTTTTCCACTTTCTTTCAGTCTGTAACTCACCAGGCTCCTCTCTCCATGGGATTCTCTCAGCAAGAATACTAGAGGGGGTTGCCATTTCCTCCTCCAAGGATCTTCCTGACCCAGGGCTCGAACCGGCATCTCTTGTCACTCCTGCACTGGCGGGCAGATGCTGCACCACTGTGCCACCCAGGAAGCCGTCTGTGGTTCACATCTCAGTTCTGTCTGTTTTCTGGAGAGAATGGACACTGCTGTGCATCTCTGCCTCCTTGTTACTGGCGACTTAGAGCTAGGAATTAACCCTCCTCCTCTGGTCCCTCTTACATAATGCCCAGGACAGAGTGACTGTTCAGTGTACGGCCTCTGCATTTCTTTGTGAGGTAAAATATTCAAGTCCAAATGACTTGGAACATAGAGAGATGTTCTTAAATTGTGTAGGGTCAGGTTCTTGCCACTCTAACAGGGTGAAATGTGTCCCGCGTTTCCTTGTAACTGCCTATCGCTCCCTGTTCTTCTGTTTTATTTCCAGCTGTGTTGCCTAATTAGTTTCTTATTAACATTTTTCAATCTGAGATGCTACTAATAAGCACTGCACCACAAATTACTTGATTCCAAGATGGCCATTTTTATAGGAGGAAGCCACTGAATCCAGTGAAGGCTGACAAATAATGAATGACCCTAGAACACTTAGAAGCTAGTAATTATTTAAAGCAAAATATGGGTCATAAGATGGATGGAATCACTTTGAATCATCAGCCTTGGGTATCTTTCTACAAAGAAATTCTGGTGAATATTAAAATCATTTTTCCCAGTCACTGAGTCTGGTAAAAAGATAGCCATGGTGTCTCTAGCCAATATTGGAACATTTCTCTAACTAGCCATCAGCCTTGCCTGAATACTCCCACTAGCCAGTGGGAGTGACAGTCTATGGAGAAGATAAATTTTAATTCTGAAAGGTCAAGGGTGAGAATATGGGATAAGAACATACCTCCCCAGTGTTCTATCAACCCCTGGTGTAACATTTGATGGCTTCCCAGGTGGCACTAGTAAAGTATCTTCTTGCCAGTGCAAGAGACATTTGAGACGTCGGTTTGATCCCTGGGTCAGGAAGATCCCCTGGAGGATGGCATGGCAACCCACTCCAGTATTCTTCCCTGGAAAATCTTATGGAGAGAGGAGCTTTGTGGGCTACAATCCATAGGGTTGCAAAGAGTCGGACACAACTGAAGCAACAGAGCACACACACGTAACGTTTGATATACATGGATGTTTCACATCAGTGAGTGATCTGTGGTCCAAGAAATGAGAAAATTCTAATTCACATAAAAGCTAGAGTTTCTTTTCTCCTGTAAGGCTTGTAGGAGCCTCGGCTATCCCATGATGTATTATGAGTTATGCAGATAGAGATATAGTATTCCACATTTCACAAACACATTTGAACCATGGATTATTTTTCCAGTGTGCATAGATCTATCACAGTGACTCATAAGAACAACTGGAGAAATCACAGGATCTTCCACATGAAGTGGAAACATCACAGGCTTTGGATTAGAAGGTCTGGGTTCAAGTCCCTGATGAGCCATTTAAAAATATCCCTTCACGGTGTCACTTACCCTTGAAGCCTCAATTTCTTTACCTGTAAAGGAAATTGAAATCATCAGTTCCAATTTCACTGGCTTAATGGGATGATTAAATATGTTAATAGACATTAAAGGGCTTTTAAGAGGGGTAACCACCATGTAATTTTTGTTTTTATTATTAATAAAGTTCAATATAAAGGCTAAGCATCCAGGTGAGGATAATAGCAAGCTTACCAGAGTTGGGAGATTTAATGTAGAACCTAGGAAGTAAGCAAGACTGTGTTAGGGCTGTGAGCATGTGGGCTCGTGTGCACGGTTCATTGTCAGAACCACAGAGGGCTCTGCCTGGTGCTGTGGCTCTCCTAGACATGGGATTCCTCTACCGGGCTGTGACCTAAGATAGCCCACCCCGACCTTCTGGGTTTACTCTTCTGGCCATAACAGAAGATGAGATTTATCTAACAAGGAACTATCATGGCTCATATGGAATATTAAGTCTATCTAAAAGAACACGAAATATGTAAGGCCTGTCAGGAACCTTGAATCTGGCGAGTTACTTTTCTAGACCAGGTATTTGGACCTCTGGCTGTATCTGTCACTAGCATACCTGCTTTCCTTGAAGTCTTTGGTATGAGGATTGCAAGAAAGATCGCTTCTTCTTCTGCCTCATCTCGAGTCTCCGGATGGTTTCCTCCTTTTCTCTTTCTTAATCAGAAAATTTTACTCCCCTGCCTTTATCTTGGCCTCATGGATACTTGAATTGCTGCTTGTATTAAAAACAGGTGGCAAGAATACACAGAACTATTCAAAACAGATGTTCATGACCCAAATAACGATGATGGGGTGATCACTCACCTAGAGCCAGACATCCTAGAATGTGAAGGGAAGTGGGCCATAGGAAGCATCACTACAAACAAAGCTAGTAGAGGTGATGGAATTCCAGTTGAGCTATTTCAAATCCTAAAAGATGATGCTGTGAGAGTGCTGCACTCAATATGCCAGAAAGTTTGGAAAACTCAGCAGTGGCCACAGGACTGGAAAAGGTCAATTTTCATTCCAATCCCAAAGAAATGCAATGCCAAAGAATGCTCAAACTACCACACAATTGCACTCATCTCACACGCTATCAAAGTAACGCTCAAATTCTCCAAGTCAGGCTTCAACAGTATGTGAATCATGAAATTCCAGGTGTTCAAGCTGGATTTAGAAAAGGCAGAGGAACCAGACATCAAACTGTCAACATCCGTTGAACCATGAAAAAAGCAAAAGAGCTCCAGAAAAACATCTATTTCTGCCTTATTGACTATGCCAAAGCCTTTGACTGTGTGGATCACAACAAACTGTGGAAAACTCTTCAAGAGATGGAATACCAGACCACCTGACTTGCCTCCTGAGAAATCTGTATGCAGGTCAAGAAGCAACAGTTAGAACTGGACCTGGAACTACAGACTGTTTCCAAGTTGGGAAAGGAGCTGTCAAGGCTGTATATCGTCACCCTGCTTATTTAACTTATATGCAGAGTACATCATACAAAATTCTGGGCTGAATGAGGCACAAGCTGGAATCCAGATTGCTGGGAGAAATATCAATAACCTCAGATATGCAGATGACACCACGCTTAAGCAAAAAGTGAAAAAGAACTAAAGAGCCTCTTGATGAAAGAGAAAGAGGAGAGTGAAAAAACTGGCTTAAAACTCAACATTAAGAAAACTAAGACCATGGCATCTAGTTCCATCACTTCATGGCAAATAGATGGGGAAACAATGGAAACAGTGACAGACTATTTTTGGGGGCTCCAAAATCACTGCAGATGGTGACTGCAGCCACAAAATCAGAAGACGCTTACTCCTTGGAAAAAAAGTTATGACCGACCTAGATAGCATATTGAAAGGCAGAGATATTACTTTGCCAACAAAGGTCCATCTAGTCAAAGCTATGATTTTTCCATAGTCATGTATGGATGTGAGAGTTGAACTATAAAGAAAGCTGAACACCAAAGAATTCATGCTTTGTAACTGTAGTGTTGGATAAGACTCTTGAGAATCCCTTGGACTGCAAGGAGATCCAACCAGTCCATCCCAAAGGAGATCAGTCCTGAATATTCATTGGAAGGACTGATGCTGAAGCTGAAGCTCCAATACTTCTGCCTCCTGATGCCAAGAGCTAACTCATTGGAAAAGACCCTGAAGCTTGGAAAAATTGAAGGCAGGAGGAGAAGGGAATGACAGAGGATGTGATGTTTGGATGGCATCACCAACTTGATGGACATGTCTGAGCAAGCCCCGGGAGTTGGTGGTGGACAGGGAAGCCTGGCGTGTTGCAATCCATGGGGTCTCAAAGAGTCAGACTCAACCAAGCAAATGAACTGAACTGAACTGGTATCAGTCTCAACTGTGGTTAAGCCACCCAGGATGGCAACAATGCGTCCCCACTCCTAAGTCCCATCAGATCATCTAAGTAGTAATCCTTGTCCTGACATGGATCCTGAAAAAACATCAGGGAAAGTTTGAAATATGCACAGGATTTTAATGCTATTAAGTCTGGATGTGTGTGAAATAGCAGGATCACTGGTAACAGTTTCAGGTATATTGAGTAGGTCCAGCCAAACAGATAAAGAAATTCTTGGTATGTTCTCTTTATTCACAACAATAAAAGGCATAGTATGGAAATCGTTTACCAAAGCCTAAGTTTATATAGTGTCTTCTGTGATGTCAGAGCTAGGGTCTCCAGAAACTACATTTCCTGACTCCTTTGCCAACTCTCTGGCTTTTTGCTAAGATCTGACAAAGGGCTTCCCAGGTGTCTCCAGTGGTAAAGAACCAGCCTGCCAATGCAGGAGACATAGAGATATGGGTTTGATCCCCGAGTTGGGAAGATTCCCCTGGAGGAGGAAATGGCAGCCTACTGCAGGATTCTTGCCTGGAGAATCCCATGGACAGAGGAGCCTGGTGGGCTTGCTGTCCATAAGTCGCCAAGAGTCAGACAGGACTGAAGCGACTTAGCACGCAAGTGTGGAAGGAGCCTGGGAGAAGCTTTTCTACTTGTTCTGTCATCAAAGTCACTGCAATGGGAGCTACTCCAGCATCAGGCTTCTTTCTTCCCTTTTTGGGGAGTTCTTATTGGGCCTTTTTTTTTTTAAATATAAATTTGTTTATTTTAATTGGAGGTTAATTACTTTACAATATTGTATTGGTTTTAAATGCCTGTATGGCACTTCTACTTTCAGAGGTCTGACCAGCAGCCCTACTGCCTGGTTACCCAAACGTATTCCTTCGGTTCTCCGTCCCTAAACTTGGTAGCCTCTCTCAACATGTATTGTCTCTGAAAAAGTCTTAGTGTTTCCCTGTTTTCTCGTACAGCTCTAAATCTGGTAGAACTGATCTCCCATGTTCGACTTTGTTGAAAGACACAGTGTGTTTCCTGCTTTCCTGATCAGATCTTGACTGATAAAGTGTATCAGTCCCTTCAAGCCATAGCTCAATACCCACGGCTATAGGTGTATACAGTTTAACCCTTGGTGCTTTGTAAACATTTTTATAGTCATGCACTCATTTTGGAAATAAGATGAATGTAATGGACCCTCCCCTTAGAAACCAATTATTCACAAAATTCTGAATGCAGTACCAACAAGTTTATAGATTCTGTGAAGTGCTCCCCATTAATTTCCAGATAACACCCAATCTAAAGAGATATAAAGGTTTCCCAAGAAGGTCATTAAAATTTAACAAATGGTCATCTTTCATTTTCAGTGTAACATTTCTTTAGGCATTTGCCTAAATTTCCCTATTTAAGAAACAATGTAAGGGCCTTCACAGTTGGCACAACAGTAGCTTCATATTTTGATTGACCACCTTGCTTAATCTTATTTGCTCGTCATACAATTACATAGGTAAGTCATAGAAAATGTTATTTTATTTTCAGTTCAGTTCAGTTCAGTCGCTCAGTCATGTCCGACTCTTTGCGACCCCATGAATCGCAGCACGCCAGGCCTCCCTGTCCATCACCAACTCCCGGAGTTCACTCAGACTCACGCCCATCGAGTCAGTGATGACATCCAGCCATCTCTTCCTCTGTCCTCCCCTTCTCCTCCTGCCCCCAATCCCTCCCAGCATCAGAGTCTTTTCCAATGGGTCAACTCTTCGCATGAGGTGGCCAAAGTACTGGAGCTTCAGCTTTAGCATCAGTCCTTCCAAAGAAATCCCAGGGCTGATCTCCTTCAGAATGGACTGGTTGGATCTCCTTGCAGTCCAAGGGACTCTCAAGAGTCTTCTCCAGCACCACAGTTCAAAAGCATCAATTCTTCGGCGCTCAGCCTTCTTCACAGTCCAACTCTCAGATCCATACATGACTACTGGAAAAACCATAGCCTTGACTAGACGGACCTTAGTCGGCAAAGTAATATCTCTGCTTTTGAATATGCTATCTAGGTTGGTCATAACTTTTCTTCCAAGGAGTAAGTGTCTTTTGATTTCATGGCTGCAGTCACCATCTGCAGTGATTTTGGAGCCCAGAAAAATAAAGTCTGACACTATTTCCACTGTTTCCCCGTCTATTTCCCATGAAATGATGGGACTTGATGCCATGACCTTCGTTTTCTGAATGTTGAGCCTTAAGCCAACTTTTTCACTCTCCTCTTTCACTTTCCTCAAGAGGCTCTTCAGTTCCTCTTCACTTTCTGCCATAAGGGTGGTGTCATCTGCGTATCTGAGGTTACTGGTATTTCTCCCAGCAATCTTGATTCCAGCTTGTGTTTCTTTCAGTCCAGCATTTCTCATGATGTACTCTGCATATAAGTTAAATAAGCAGGGTGACAATATACAGCCTTGACGTACTTACTCCTTTTCCTATTTGGAACCAGTCTGTTGTTCCATGTCCAGTTGTAACTGTTGCTTCCTGACCTGCATACAGATTTCATTCTAAGAAATGATATGTGAGTTACCTGTACTCACAAAATTAGAAATGATTGAGCCAGTGTTCGAATTTTTTAAAAAGCCTACATCCTAGCTCAAAGGTTTTTTTCTCCTTTATCTTGTGGAAGAGAGACCACAGTTGAGGAAAAAAGCAAGAGATCTGCAGCTCTAGAAAACTGTATTGCCACAAATAAATAAACAGATAGATAAATAAATAGATAAACCTCTATTCCAGATTTTCAAGTCTTGCTGCATATATTCTGGTATCAATAGAAGGTATTAAGGATACTGGTCTATAAACCTGAAATTAGACCTAAACTAGGTTCTCCATAGGAAGACCCGAACTTAGAAGAATGGGTAGATTTTTAGGAAAGGAGATTCCATCACACTATTCATTTTTTAAAGCATGGGCTTTGAAATCAAATAGATCTGAATTCAAATCAAGGTACTATTATTTATCAGCTGTGTTTCCTTATGCAAATGATTCAACATCTTAGTCTTCAGTTTTCTAGCTCTGTAAAATTGGTACAGTAATATTTAATGAAAAGATGAAAAAACTGTGAAAGCATTCAGCACGGTGCTGGAGACACAAGAGGTTCTCAGAACCTACCTCTCTTTCTCTGCCTACGCTTTTGAAATCATTCCAATGATAATTTGGGGGTGGGGCAGGATTCAGTATGCTTGCCTGCTAAGTTGCTTCAGTCGTGTCCTACTCTTTGTGACCCCATGGAGCCTTCAAGGCCTCTCTGTCTATGGGATTCTCTAGGCAAGAATACTGGAGTGTGTTGCCTTGCCCTCCTCCAAGGGATCTTCCCAACTCGGAGATCGAACTCGGGTCTCCTGCATTGCAGGTGGATTCTTTACCACCAAGCCATCTGGGAAGCCCCACGGTTCAGCATTTCCTCACATAAATAATTGTCTCTGCAACTCCAAACTACGCCCTGTTGTTTCTTTATCAAAGCAGATGGGCAATTCTCTCAGTGCCGTAGTCATCGTAAAGCAGACTGTACTCTGCGTTTTACTTTCTTTCTTTCTTTGTTCTGCTGGTGACACTGGAGCCTCTTCCAGGGGAGTGACTAATGCAACTCAGCTGAAGCACTTGCAAAATATTTTCGTTTCTCTGATGAGACTCTTATTCAGCTTCGTGTTCCCACCCCCTTTAGAAGAACCGCCAAGGGGCCATCCTTAATGGAGACCCTGCAGATAACGCCGTTCTGTCAAGAGATTCTTTCAAGCACTTCACAAATAACACAGGACTGGGTGAACAGCTCAGCTTTTCCAGGTCATTAAACTTTGCTTAACTATTTTTCAAATGTTTTGGCATCAATGAAAAAAATCCCAAATGCTTTTGGGGCCAAGGAGTGGTTCCATTAATATTTCACACTCTGAATGTTTTAGGGATTCATTTATTCTGAAGTCATCTGTCAACTTTTCTCTAAGAGATTTTTGATGCCCCAGGAGCTCCCCCAAGTTCTCTGTGAAAATTGCTAAATTTTCTCATCCATCCTCTGCCTATCTCCTAGCCTCAGACACTATGGATGACCCCAGGAGCTGGATGTCTGCACTTAAGCATGAAAAAAGGACCCTCCACAGCAGGAGTAGCTCATGGTAAAATTGTTTAGAATATTGTTGAGATATTTATATGTGGAGTTGTGAATTCTGTGTGATTTTCCAGGATGAAGCAATGGGATAAATCAACTGCTTCTCTAATAAGATTGTTATTTTTATGTAGGGATGTATCCTTTTAATACCAGCAAGACTTTGGATCCTAGCCCAGAAGATCCTACTTCTGAGAGCTCCCCAGATCAAGCAAGTCTAAAAGATGAAACCATGGGGTTCTGGCCAAGGTGATCATTTCGTGGGTCTCTGAGAGGAAAGCTTCTTTGTTCCAATTGAGGATATAATTTGTACTCTTACTGCGTGTGGGCTCTCTGCGTGTAGGCTAATTTTTGGCTCATCTATCATATGTAAGGACTGCTCAGAAAGTAATTTTCAAATAAAAGTGCCCACTTACATATGGAATATTTCTCTATCAGTTTGTTCATCCTCAGTGAGTAAGTACCTTGAGGAAAACTGAAGCAGAGGGCTCAAACCTTCTAATTTCTCTTGTACCTTCCCCTTAAAGGAGAAAATATTTTTACACACATACACACAAACACACACCTTTCTAGGGGACCTCACGAAACCAGCACCCAACTTTCATCATCTCTCAAATTCCTTAACCCAGTAGGAAAACACATGTCTCCAGAAAGCTGATCAAGATTAATGCTGATATAAACAGTACTAAGGTAATAAGAAAACACTTCTGAAGAGAGCAATATCTGTCTTCAAATTGTGTAACATGGAAGCTGCATACCAAAAAAGCACTACAGTAGAAACCAGAAGTTCACTTCAGTTCAGTCACTCAGTCGTGTCCAACTCTTGGCGACCCCATGAAGCGCAGCACACCAGGCCTTCCTGTCCATCACCAGCTCCCAGAGTTCACCCAAACCCATGTCCATTGAGTCA
>SJYA01005625.1:29607-39883 GCA_006410615.1 Neotragus moschatus | reverse complement strand
ATCCAGCACAGGTGAAAATAAGGTTCAATCAGGAGTCAGCTAAATGGGAGAGGTTTTGGGTATCTGGGCTATCCTGGGGGCTGCAAACAACCACAGGATCCTATTGGCTTGATCCATATTATGGAGGAATTCTAGTTATCAGCCAGACAATGGAACCTATCCAGACCCAAAGCATGGGCCCCAATCAGGTAGAGAATCCGGGCCCATGAAGAGTGTTTAAGGCTGGTCCAATTCAGGGAATTGTAACTCTGAGCCCTACACCCGCTGTTTCCCAACCAAGGGACCAGCCTAATGAAACAGAGGCCCTTGACCCCTTGTCCTCCACCTCTGGCCCAGAAATGTCAGGCCCGTTATGGGATCTAGCTAAAGCAGCCTTTGAAGCCCTAAACCATTCTAACCCCCGGGCAACTCAATCCTGTTGGCTCTGTTATACTCTGCAACCCCCTTTTTATGAAGCCATAGGTTTGAATGTTTCTTACAACCTGTTCACCAGCTCAGATCCGCCTCAATATCACTGGGGAGAATGTAAGGTCGGTCTCACTATGAGAGAAGTTTGGGGAAGGGGACTGTGCTTAGGTAAAGTTCCACCCAAAAAGATTCCCTTGTGCACCGAACAGCCAACCTTACAGAACTACATCAAGTAAAATGGATTATGCCCGAGGCAGGAGGTTGGTAGGTCTGTTCACATACTGGGCTGACTCCATGTCCACATGCATCAGTCTCTGATCAGAATGCAGAGTTCTGTGTATTAGTAACCGTTATGCCCAAGATCCTATATCACCCTGAAAAAGTTATGTATAACTATTGGGCTGGAGAGACCACAAATCAATTGGGAGAGAACAGAGTTAAGAGGGAGCCTATCACAGCCATCACATTAGCAACCATGTTTGGTCTTGGGATTGCCAGAGCAGGAACAGGGATAGCATCCCTGACTATGCAGAATCAGGGGTTTACTTCCCTTCGAGCCGCCATAGATGAGGACATCACTCGTATAGAACAGTCTCTCAACCACCTTGAAAAATCCCTAACTTCACTGTTGGAAGTGGTTTTGCAAAACAGAAGGGGCCTAGACTTGATCTTCCTGCAACAAGGCAGGTTATGTGTGGCCTTGGGAGAAGAATGCTGCTTTTATGCAGACCACACTGGGGTGGTAAGAGAGTCCATGGCAAAAGTTAGGGAAGGACTGGCACAGCAGAAGAGAGAGCGAGAGACCCAACAGGGATGGTACGAGTCTTGGTTCCATAAATCTCCTTGGTTGACAACATTAATTTCTACCCTGCTCGGCCCGCTTATTATACTCCTACTTATTCTTACCTTCGGCCCCTGCATTTTAAACAGATTAATAACCTTTGTAAGAGAACATATCAGTACAGTTCAAGTGATGGTGCTGAGACAGCAGTATCAGGCAGTGTCTCAGAATGGAGAGGAGAATTCCTCTCAATGATCAAAAGACAGGGGGGAATGTTAGGACCTAACATTCACCATGACAGGCTTTAAGGCCTGAGTTCCATTTATCAAGAAGCTGAGTCATCACCTAGGAGGAACTGAGATCATCTTCCGTGGGTGTCAGGAGTTGACTAATTAGCATGTTTCCCCTAGCCTGGTTTGAGCCTGTCAGGACGTAATGGACATCTCCCAAGAAAGCCCATGTGCATGAAAATTTAGTCAATTAGTAGATGCTCAGGAACCCTTGCAACCAATCCACCTTTGTCAACTCCCTGTCTTTGTTCTAAACCTATAAATACTGCTGTAATTCAGGGCTCGGGGCTCTTGCTCGACTCCACTATGCTGGATGCGGTTTGGGCCCTAGCTCGAGCTAGCAATAAACCCCTTTTTGCTTTTCATTGCTGTGGAGGTCTTGTTCTCTCAGTTTTGGGGACTCGGACCTTGGGCATAACAAGTTCAATATAACTAGCCAGGCTAAACAAAAAATTAATGTAAATTTACATACATCAGAGTCAGGGCTTCCCTGGAGCCTCAGTGGTGAAAATACCAGCCTGCTAATACAGGAGATGTAGGTTTGATCCCTGGGTTGGGAAGATCCCCTGGAGAAGGAAATGGCAACCCACTCTAGTACTCTTGACTGGAAAATCCCATGGATGGAGTAGCCTGGTAGTCTACAGTCCATGAGGTCACAAAGAGTCGGACATGACTGAACGACTTCATTTTCTTTCTTTCTTTCTTTCTAAGACAACTTCTGCTTTATTGAGTATGCCAAAACCTTTGACTGTGTAGACCACAAAAAAACACTGGAAAATTTTTAAAGAGATGGGAATATGAGACCACCTGACCTGCCTCTTGAGAAACCTGTATGCAGATCAGGAAGCAACAGTTAGAACTGGATGGACATGGAACAACAGACTGGTTCCAAATAGGGAAAGGAGTATGTCAAGGCTGTATATTGTCACCCTGCTTATTTAACTTATATGCAGAGTACATCATGAGAAATACTGGGCTGGAAGAAGCACAAGCTGGAATCAATATTGCCAGGAGAAATATCAATAACCTCAGATATGCAGATGACACCACCCTTTTGGCAGAAAGTGAAGAAGAACTAAAGAGCCTCTAGATGAAAGTGAAAGAGGAGTGTGAAAAGTTGGCTTAAAATTCAACATTCAACATTCATAATTCAACCAGATTATGGCATCTGGTCCCATCACTTCATGGCAAATAGATGGGGGAAAAGTGGAAACAGGGATAGACTTTATTTTGGGGGGCTCCAAAATCACTGCAGGTGGTGATTGCAGCTATGAAATTAAAAGAAAATTAATTTGAAAGAAAAGCTATGACCAACCTAGACACCATATTAAAAAGCAGAGACATTACTTTGCCAACAAAGGTCTGTCTAGTCAAAACCATGGTTTTTCCAGTAGTCATATATGGATGCGAGATTTGGATTATAAAGAAAGCTGAGCACCCAAGAATTGATGCTTTTGAATTGTGATGGTGGAGAAGACTCTTGAGAGTCCCTTGGTGCCAGGGTCCAGCCCTGATGGATCCAGGGAATTCGAAGCGGAGACAGAGTTGGCAAGGAAAAAACTTATTTATTCAGAAATATAAGATTAGGAAATAATAGTGTAGTAGGAAAATTAAGTGGAGAAAAGAGGCTGAATAACTTGGTTTATGTGGAAAGCCAATTAAACCTTGAGACAAGAGGTTTGGAGCATCTATGTGAGCCACTGGCGTCCTCTTGAATATTGGGAGGTGCCTCGCCTTGGGCACCCCCTCGCGTGGATCTTAGAAGCCAGGTCAAGTAAGTAGACATGGCGAGCCTCCACTCCCCAATGGGAATTCAGCCGGAAAAAGAGAGGGAGGGAGAAAGAGAAAGACAGGGAGAGAGAGAAACGGGGGGAGCCTGATTTCCAAGAAACTAGTTTGAGAGACTAGTCCAAGAAACTGGTCCGTCCTTTATTATTCAGGAGGCTTTTTATACATAAAGATCAATGGGTAACACAAAGTTATGCAGCATTAGCAGCCCAAACTTTTATCAAAACCAGGCTTTTCTCTCTGCATACCTAGTTGTATACGCAAGCCTTAGGTCATTTACATAATCTTCTGGCCAAAAGGCCAATTAACATTTTATGACTCTTTTCTGATAAGGGTTTGTTAACCAGAAGGCTTATTTGTGTTAAAAGTGTTGTTCTTTCCAAAGTCTGGTGCCATTCTCAGAGAGCACTAAATAAAGTTACATAGCAAAGATACAATAGTTTGTAACAGGAGGAGTACAGTGATTTATAACAAAGGAAAAGTAATCAACTCAAAAGTCTAGTGTTGCTAACTACTATATATCTTTTTCCATATCCTGTTTACATTGATTAACATCTTCCCGGGTGCCTAAAAGACAAAGAATAAGGAGGTCTGACAGCAATCATTGAATCAACAGTGAAATCCTGTCACCAATATGTTTTTTAGCTCTTAAAAAAAGACTCTGTAACTTTAAGATACTTGAGCTTCATGCCCCTTGCAGTTGGGGGCTGTAAGCAATTCACAAGCTGTAAAAGGTCCGGGGAACCTGTTAGGCAAATGAGAGCATTTAAGTTAGAGCGTTATCAGAGGGGGTTGAGCTGAAACACTCCTTTCAAATGCAGAAGACTAAAGCCTTGAATTAATTTTTTCCAGAGAGTGTCTGAAGAATAGGAAAAGTACAATGTCAGGCAGATTCTTATTTTTTTGGGTACATGCTCAGTAAATACCAAGGGGAAAACCTGAGACTCTAATCATCCTTGCCCATCAAGTCTGCCACATGACCTTGTCATGGGTGGGATTCCCACGCTGTCTCCTGGCAGCAGGCATATTCTGGTTTCCTTATATTTGGGGTTTAGATGCTCAGGGAAACTCAGGGGGAACCCCTGAAATCTGAATCGCCTTGCCCATCGGATTTCTGCCGCGTGACCCTGTCACGGGTGGTATTCCCATGCTGGCTCCCGGCACCTTGGACTACAAGGAGATCCAACCAGTCCATCCTAAAGGAAATCAGTCCTGAATATTCATCAGATGGTGTGATACTGAAGCTGAAACTGCAATCCTTTGGCCACCTGATGCAAAGAGCTGACTCATTAGAAAAGACCCTGATGCTAGGAAAGATTGAAGGCAGGAAAAGAAGTAGATGACAGAGGATGAGATGGTCGGATGGCATCACCAACTCAATGGACATGAGTTTGAGCAAACTCTGGGAGCTGGTTACGGATAGGGAGGCTTGGCATGCTGCAGTCCATGGGGTCACAAAGAGATGGACATGACTGANATCTCTGAAATCCGAATCGCCTTGCCCATCGGATTTCTGCCATGTGACCGTTTCACGGGTGGGATTCCCATGCTGGCCCCCGGCAGGCCTTTTTTTTTTTTTTCCAAATTTCATTTATTTAGGGAGTTTGTGAGCTTAGGGGATTTTTTTTCCCTTACAAAGTTTATGCTGTTTTGGCAACCTTAATTTTTTTCTAGATGTGGTAACTATTTAGACATCTCAGCACTTTTTTTCCCTTTTCTAGTCCATTATTTAAGAAGAAATCAAAGCAAAAGTTTGGAACACAGTTAACGCATACTTTAGATATAAGATAAGAGTGTAGAAGATAATCTATTCTCATCACAGTGAAACTTGCTTTCTGCTCCAGGCAAATAGTTTCATGTATTGTGTATGGATGTATATATTTATGTATACACATTTTCATGATGCTTTCAAATTGTGGTGATGGAGAGGACTCCTGAGAATCCCTTGGACTTCAAGACCAAACCAGTCAATCCTAAAGGAAATCAACCCTGAATTTTCACTGGAAGGGCTGTTGTTGAAGCTCCAATATTTTGGCCCCCTGATGCAAAGAGCTAACTCATTGGAAAAGACCCTGATGATGGGAAAGACTGAAGGCAAAAGGAGAAAGGGGTGGCAGAGGATGAGATGGTTTCAAGTGTCACCCACTCTAGAGACATGAATTTGAGCAAACTCCAGGAGATAGTAGAGGACAGAAAAGCCTATCGTGCCACAGTCCATGAGATCTCAGAGTCAGACACAATTGAGAACGACAACAAATAGATTCAAACTTAAAACTCTCTTCGATCCTTGTATATTTAGTCCTCTTTGCTAAAATTCCTTCACTCTCATCTGCATAATTGAAGAATGTTGTGGACCCTGGTTAACCTGATCATCAGTTGACAATATCGGGGACTGAGAGTCTTCCTTTCGTATTCACATTAAGGCTTCAGTTGTAGGAATCAGTAGTTTAAAAATTATTCTTCGCAAACTTGATAGGCCTGAAAGGGCCTCTAGAGTTCACTTGTCATTCTCTCCTTCATTGCAGGCAGATTCTTTACTGCTGAGCCATGGGGAAGCCCTCTAGTAGTACTACTGGTATCTTAACACTNTATTCACATTAAGGCTTCAGTTGTAGGAATCAGTAGTTTAAAAATTATTCTTCGCAAACTTGATAGGCCTGAAAGGGCCTCTAGAGTTCACTTGTCATTCTCTCCTTCATTGCAGGCAGATTCTTTACTGCTGAGCCATGGGGAAGCCCTCTAGTAGTACTACTGGTATCTTAACACTTTACCATTTTAAATAAAACTCTAAAGCTATAGTGTAGGTGCTTTGCTCTGAGCTGCCGGGTTCATAATAGCCAGACCATACATACAGATGGTACGAGGTTTCCTTGGTAGCTCAGTTGTTAAAGGATCTGCCTGCAAACCAGGAGACCAGGGTTCAATTCCTAAGTCAGAAAGATCCCCTGGAGAAGGAAATGGCAACCGACTCTAGTGTTCTTGCCTGGGAAATGCCATGAACAGAGGAGCCTGGCAGGTGACAGTCCATAGGGTTGCAAGAGTTGGACATGGCTTAGCAACTAAACCACTAAACCACCACCACAGATGATATGACTTAAACTGTAGGAGTAGTTACCAGTATACCAGGCATGTATCTGGGCTTCCCAGGTGGCTCAGTGATAAAGAACCCACTGCCAACGAAGGAGACGTGGGTTCGATCCCTGGGTCAGGAAGATCCTCTGGAGAAGGAAGTAGCAACCCACTTCAGTATTCTTGCCTGAAGAATTCCATGGACAGAGGAGCCTGGCTGTCTTCAGTCCAGGGGGTTGCAAAGAGTTGGACATGACTGAGCAATTAAACAACAACAAAGGCACATATCCGGGACCTGGATATGAAAGGGCCTTTTGCTGATTACCAGTGGACGGACACCCTGATATTCTCGGTTGTTCTGTACAGTTTATTTGCACAGAGGCATAATTTTTTAAATATAATGTGTTTATGTATTTTTCAGTTGCTTTTAGGGAGAGAATTATTTTTGAGGCCAGTCACTCTTGAAGTGGACATTGTTAGATTACTTACCTGGAATGGATAAAAGTATTCTGGATCATGAAAATAGAAATTGCATGCATCATTGCCTCACTGAATGAGCAGTTTTGCACTCCATACTCTTGTTAACGTGTGTATTAATTGATAATTCGGTTAATCAGTCCTGTAATGCCCTGGCAGCAGACAGTGTATGGGTCATTAAGAACTTGGTTTCTGGGATTACACTGCTCAAGTTGGAACCCCAGCTCCAATCACACATGACCTGAGTAGTCTTAGGTGTAAAGTATTAACATTTCAGAGTCTTGAGTTTGTCTTATCAAATGCATTAAATCCCAGTTCTTATTTTTGACATTGTTTTGATTATGTAAATATTCAGAATATTTTCTGTATTTTACATATGTTTACAGTATATTAGAGTTCACAATTTTTTTTACTGAAAACAATGTGAAGCAAGTTTAAAAATGTATACCATCTTTTATTTTCAGAAGGGAGTAATATGATGGGTGCTGAAGAGACAAATTTTGATCGTGGCTACATAAAAAAGAAATTAGAACATGGACTTACACGAATATGGCAGGTTTGGTTTTTTTAAACTTTTTTTTTTCTATGGAAACAGTAGAAACCTTCGTGTTAAAGTTGTTTTACAGATTCAGTGTTTAAGTTTTCTGTATTTGTTTTTCCTTGCAGATCTAGTCAGACATTATTTTCTTTGGAATAAGTCTGTTATTTGAGTTCTATAATTTATTAATAGTTGTGAATTATATTTGACTATAACTGGCAATGGACAAGGTATCTTAATGTGAAATTCGCCATTGAAAATATTCCTTGATTACATTTTACTTTTAGTTTTGTAGCAGATCTGTGCTTTTCTAAAGAAGTTGTTTTCTTATTGAGATACTGTTTATTTTATGTGTGTGTGTTTTTTCCTTTTCTGTTAATTTTAGGAAAAGGGTAACTATGTAATAGATGACATACTTGGCTTAGAGTCTAGAACAGAGTGAAGAATTTTTTTCCAAGTCAGTGATTTTTGTGCCTTCAGTGAACCATGTGTGTTTATCGACTGAATGTGTATTCCTAGGCTTTTCTTTTGCGTTTTAGTAGCTCAGTGGTGGTTATCAGATAATTTAAGTTATTAAAATTTTTCATTTCCTAGATAAAATGTAATTTCTTTGACAACTCTTTTGTTCTTTTTGGACTTCCTCAAAATTTAGAAGACTATAGAAACTTTGATTAAATTATGTTCTTTTAAAATGTATTTTTGATTTTTCTAGTGAAGGTGATATTTTAGTTTGAAAATCTTTTACAGGATTTCTTTTGAAAAAGATTCTCTAAATATATACTGCAAACATAAATTTCCTTAAGAATCACTTAGCAGTTATAATTTAGTGTTCTTCTTTTTATTACTTGCTATTGGATATACTATTTGAACTTATACTTTAATATTTAAATTATGTGATAGTTGAAAGAGCTTCATCTTTTATGATTTCTGTTATGACCATAGTAAGGTAATTTTTAACTTTCCACTTATTACAGGTTTAGGCTGAGGTTTAGGCTGACTTTTTTCTCTGAATATTATATACAGAAAGGAAAATCTTATATCTAGGGTTAGATATGAATTGTTTCTGCTCAGGTCTTCTAATAGACTCTTAATTATACTTTGCTGAAATTGCAGAATCTGAGATAAAAATTTCAGTGATTCAGCATACTTTGAAATATTGACCTGGTCTTTTATATAGCTAGTTACTGTTCAGTCTGGCAACGGGATGTCATTCCTGCTATAGGAGTGTCTGTTAAATGTAAGATTTAGTGAAGCTATTCTCATTTAAACATTTGGCCAATTTAATGAAAGTCATCATGCTTTTGAATATAGATAATTGTAGATTTCAGGTTTTAGAATATCTTCATCTCTACCACTCCAAGTCCCTTTTACCCCTCCAATCCCAGTTCTCAACCAGGTCTACACAGGACTTTGTGTACATTAGGAACTCATTAGTGTTTGTTAAATTGAAATTACAAAGCTCGATGCAATTGAAAAAGGCAAAAGCTCTGACAAATAAATATTTTTTGATAACACATCTAGCAGACAAACCTGACAGGAATTGAATTCATTTGATAGCATAACCTGACCACTGTTATCATTTGGCTTTTTATAGTATTTATTTTTCCCATTAAAGTGAACATGCATATGTTACAGGGATATTCATGTGATTTATTTTGGGATGCTGCCCTTGACCCCACTGGGGGTTATGTATAATATATGCTGTACATGCTATAATATATTTCTGATACCTAACGTGCTAAATTTCAAAGCAGAAATGAGCATGTGACAATTTACAGACATTTATCATAAATTTATTGAGATCCTGATAAGCAATGATTGAGAATCATAAGGTAGTTAACATTTCTGACATAAAACTAGATTCAGAATCATAATCACCTTGATTTTTGATGTTAAAAGTTTTTAGAATTTTATGGAAAATTTTTTCTGCATTTTGACTCAGAACCTTTCAGGGAAAAAGGTTGTGTTAATCATAATATGTGTATCACACTGTTTGTGGGTTTACAAACATGGTAATTGAAAGCATGGTCCTTGACCTCATGGAGCTTACATATTTAACCATATGAAATTCTTGGTCTTCCAAAATTTTCTTTTTAGTCTTTAACTATGTGAGAAATGGCAGTTTTAAAATGCTTATTGATTTCTCTTACTATAGGAAATTAGAGTTGGCGTATTTCAACTTTTTGTGAATTGGAAATTATTTTTACAATCTAATATACTTCCTACTTTTAAATTCTTCCCGGGACATTTGAAAAATAACCATGTATTTCTTCCTTGTGTTGGGAATTAGAGTTTTTGTGTGTATTAAAGCAGCTAATTATGTATTATTCTCATCTATGGAACAACAGACTGGTTCCAAATAGGAAAAGGAGTTCGTCAAGGCTGTATATTGTCACCCTGCTTATTTAACTTATATGCAGAGTACATCATGAGAAATGCTGGGCTGGAAGAAACACAAGCTGGAATCAAGATTGCCGGGAGGAATATCAATAACCTCAGATATGCAGATGACACCACCCTTAGGGCAGAAAGTGAAGAAGAACTAAAGAGCCTCCTGATGAAAGTGAAAGAGGAGAGTGAAAAAGTTGGCTGAAATCTCAACATTCAGAAAACTAAGATCATGGCCTCTGGTCCCATCACTTCATGGGAAATAGACGGGGAAACAGTGGAAACAGTGTCAGACTTTATTTTTCTGGGTTCCAAAATCACTGCAGATGGTGATTGCAGCCATGAAATTAAAAGACGCTTACTCCTTGGAAGAAAAGTTATGAGCAACCTAGATAAGCGTATTCAAAAGCAGAGACATTACTTTGCCAATTAAGGTCCGTCTAGTCAAGGCTATGGTTTTTCCAGTAGTCATGTATGGATGTGAGAGTTGGACTGTGAAGAAGGCTGAGCGCCAAAAAATTGATGCTTTTGAATTGT
>SJYA01005625.1:0-25120 GCA_006410615.1 Neotragus moschatus | reverse complement strand
TGGCCTCTGGTCCCATCACTTCATGGGAAATAGACGGGGAAACAGTGGAAACAGTGTCAGACTTTATTTTTCTGGGTTCCAAAATCACTGCAGATGGTGATTGCAGCCATGAAATTAAAAGACGCTTACTCCTTGGAAGAAAAGTTATGAGCAACCTAGATAAGCGTATTCAAAAGCAGAGACATTACTTTGCCAATTAAGGTCCGTCTAGTCAAGGCTATGGTTTTTCCAGTAGTCATGTATGGATGTGAGAGTTGGACTGTGAAGAAGGCTGAGCGCCAAAAAATTGATGCTTTTGAATTGTGGTGTTGGAGAAGACTCTTGAGAGTTCCTTGGACTGCAAGGAGATCCAACCAGTCCATTCTAAAGGAGATCAGCCCTGGGTGTTCATTGGAAGGACTGATGTTGAAGCTGAAACTCCAATACTTTGGCCATCTGATGTGAAGAGCTGACTCATTTGAAAAGACCCTGATGCTGGGAAAGATTGAGGGCAGAAGGCAGAGGGGACGACAGAGGGTGAGATGGTTGGATGGCATCACCGACTCAATGGACGTGGGTTTGGGTGGACTGCAGGAGTTGGTGATGGCCAGGGAGGCCTAGCGTGTTGCAGTTCATGGGGTCGCAAAGAATAGGACACCACTGAGTGACTGAACTGAACTGAGCGACTTTCACTTTCATTTTCACCTCTTTCAATTTCTCTTTGCTTGGGGGATAACGAAGGCTTGCTTAACAACCCTGTTTTAGAATTAAAGATAATATGTAAAGTTCTTAATATAATGCTAAAGAAAAGTGAATACTCAGAAAACAGTACTTTTTATTGCTATTTATTAAGCTCTTACATGTGTATTAGTGCTATTTGATTTATTTTTCCTATTCCATTGATTTTTCTGTATATTGCTAGCATTTTTTGGATAGTTTTTAATATCCTAATATAGGTGGTACAAGTCCTCCAACATCACTCATAGTGATGATTACTCTCCATTTTCAAAGCAGTATTTTTTTTTTAAAGAGGTTATTGTCTGTTTCTTATTTCTGATGAATATTAGAATAATTGTTCAGAAGAAATTTTTTGTGTGTATGTGATTTTTGTTAGAATCTCAATGTATCTCTACATTAACTTGGAGAAATGGACATATTTATAATATTTAGTCACCTATTCAGTCCCTTAACTCTCAATTTATGGACATTCTTTTGTATCCCCTTAGAGTTGCTATTAATAATTCTTTCTTATAGATCTGATAGCCCTTATTAAAGTTATTCCTAAGTGTACTGTATTTTGAATAATTTGTTTTGAATGAAATCTCTCCATTTTCAGGTGCCACAACAGGTATACATGGAAATATTAATTTTTATATATTGTACATAAAAACTTCACATAATTATCTTAGTCTGATTATTTTTGAATCAATTATTTTGGGGTTTCTAGCCTACCAAGTAGTGATTGGTGATTTTTACCTGTATACCTAGTTCAGTTCAGTTCAGTTGCTCAGTCATGTCCAACTCTTTGCGACTCCATGGACTGTAGCACTCCAGGCTTCCCTGTCCATCACCAACTCCTGGAGCTTACTCAAACTCATGTCCATTGCATCGGTGATATCATCCAACCATCTCATCCTCTGATGTCTCCTTCTCCTCCTGCCTTCAATCTTTCCCAGCATCAGGGTCTTTTCANACTGTAGCACTCCAGGCTTCCCTGTCCATCACCAACTCCTGGAGCTTACTCAAACTCATGTCCATTGCATCGGTGATATCATCCAACCATCTCATCCTCTGATGTCTCCTTCTCCTCCTGCCTTCAATCTTTCCCAGCATCAGGGTCTTTTCAGAGTCAGCTCTTTGCATCAGGTGGTGAAAGTATTGGAGTTTCAGCTTCAGCATCAGTCCTTTCAATGAATACTCAGGACTGATCTCCTTTAGCATGGACTGGTTGTATCTCCTTGCAGTCCAAGGGAGTCTCAAGAGTTTTCTCCCACACCACAGTTCAAAAGCATCAATTCTTTGGCACTCAGCTTTTCTTTATAGTCCAGGTCTCACATCTGTACATGACTATTGGAAGAACCATAGCCTTGACTAGATGTACCTTTGTTGGCAAAGTAATGTCTCTGCTTTTTAATATGCTCTCTAGGTTAGTCATAGCTTTTCTTCCAAGGAGCAAGCATCTTTTAATTTCATGGTTGCAGTCACCATCTGCAGTGATTTTGGAGCCCCCAAAATAAAGTCTGACACTGTTTCCGTTGTTTCCCCATCTATTTGCCATGAAGTGATGAGACCAGATGCCATGATCTTAGTTTTCTGAATGTTGAGTTTTAAGTCAGCTTTTCATTCTCCTCTTTCACTTTCATCAAGAGGCTCTTAGTTCTTCGCTTTCTACCATTAAGGTTGGTGTCATTTGCAAATCTGATGTTATTGATATTTCTCCCAGTAATCTTGATTCCAGCTTCATCCAGCCTGGCATTTCACATGATGTACTCTGCATATAAGTTAAGTAAACAGGGTGACAATATACAGCCTTGATGTACTCCTTTCCTGATTTGGAACCAGTCTGTTGTTCCATTTCCAGTTCTAACTGTTGCTTCTTGACCTGCATATAGATTTAAGGTGATTACTTAAATCTGTATGCAGATTTAAGTGATTACTATATACAGTATAAGGTGATTATTCTAGATATACACAAATAGTGGTGATTTTTACCCCTGTATCTAGTATAAGAATATAATTCTTATCTTGCATGTGTGTTTGCATATAAATAGTGATGACTGTGGCCTCTACTATTTTTATATCTGATTATAGAACTGTTTCTGATATCACCCTTTGTTGGGTATTGGTCTAAATAGATTTTTTTTTCAAGTTAATCTATTCCTGTCTCATTTTAATATATAGCTATACAAAAACATGGTTCTGAGAACTTTCTATATTTTGGATTTACTTGAAACATTTTTTGTTTTCTTTTATAGGATGTTCAGCTAAAAGTTAAAACCTACTTGCTTGGAACTGATTTGTCTATATTCAAATATGATGATTTCATCTTTGTTTTGGATATAATCAGCAGGTAGTGTTTGAGATCTTGTCTTATTCTTTATCTTGTTTCATTGAACCATGATAATTAATGAAATCTTGAATCAGTGAGTTACAAGCTATGACTTCATGGAAGTGAAGATAATTGAGCATTCACAGTCTAATTTCTGCTGGTTTACGTGTGAATGTGTTTAAATATTTCTGCCCTTTGGATGTTTGTAAACTGTATTGAATTTGTAATCTTTAGCATTTCTTCAGGCATCCAAATTTTTATGTTTTGTTGTCTTTGAATAAAGATGACCTGGACTTCTTTTATTTCCCTATAATAAACATGTTGCTGAAATTGTTATAAATCTTTCTGTCCACCTAGGTTGATGCAAGTTGGAGAAGAATTTTGTGGTAGCAAGTCTGAAGTATTGCAAGAATCTATTAGAAAACAAAGTGTCAATTATTTTAAGAACTACCATAGGTAAGAACTCTAATAAAACTGAATAGACTTATTTAGGTAGTAAGAATAGCTTTTTCTCATGTTTATTAATCTTATAGCATTGATTGGTTTAAAAGAATTACTTTTCAATTTGAAAGACTATCTTCTTTGTAGCTCTTTTTAGGATGACTAGGTTATTATTTCTTTTTTACCAAAAATAGCATAAATTATTTTCATTACTTTTGTAAATTTCAATATGTACTTTGTCTTGAGGGATTTAAAATGTTGAACTGACTTCTTTGTGTGTATAAGATGATTCTGACATTGAGGATCCTTAGAAACATTTGACCACTATTCTCTACCTACATACATGGTGTGAGTTTAGTAAGGAAGTTAAATCAACAGAGGCAGCGTTCAGCGAGGCAGACGTGCTTGAAACTATGTGCCTTTTAGGAGTAAAAAGGCTTTCAGAGAAGGGGGCATGATATTCAGAATCTAGCTACAAGGCCAAGACTATGTACTATGTTGCTTTGACAAACAGTCACTACCAGTTTTAAAAAGAGTGCTGTGGAATAGTTTTGGGAATGGAGAAAGGTGGGAAAGAATGTTTACATGGCAGTGTGATGGTACACTTAAAGTAGCATTAAACTGAGAGAGTGAACAGTTATTAGACCTTTATTCATGTAAGCTGAACCGTGTACTATATCTCTTACATATATTTTATATTTGCATTGAGGTATATTTCACTTGTTAGTCTGCTTTTTAAAATGTTTTGATTTTGTTGTTATTTGGTACCAGGGAGAGTTGGGATTTGAAATTCTTTTTCTCCTTGTTTGGAGTCAACTCCTGGTCACGGTGATGTGTGCTGAGTCAGAAGAGAGATTACTGCATGTGAAACCATTGACTAATTTAATTTATTATTCAATATATTTAAGTACACATTTTCTGTCTTAATAGTAAACTATTAAAATTAAATATGGGCTTTCCTGATAGCTCAGTTGGTCAAGAATCCACCTACAAGGCAGGAGACCCTGGTTCAATTCCTGGATCTAGAAGATCCGCTGGAGAACGGAAAGGCTACCCACTCTAGTATTCTGGCCTAGAGAATTCCATGGACTGTGTAGTCCCTGGGGTCACAAAGAGTCAGACGGGACTGAGCAACTTTCACTCATTCATTAAATATTTACTTTTAAAATATATTTAAATTGATTCTTTACCAAAGTGGACTTCCGTGGTGGCTCAGATTCTCAAAAAGAATTTGCCTGCAGTGCAGGAGACCTGGATTTGATCCCTGAGTTGGGAAGATCCCCTTGAGAAGGAAATAGCTACCCACTCCAGCATTCTTGCCTGGAGAATTCCATGGACAGAAGAGCCTGCTGGGCTACAGTCCATGGGGTCACAAAGAGTCAGAAATGACTGAAGTGACTTAGCATGCATGCACAGGAAGACAGTGGTACGGGAACAACATAAAACCCTAACACTACCTTTGTTTACAACTTCCTTTTCTGTTAAAACTTAAGCCCTACTAAAGTGGAAGTCCCAACCTGTACATGTTGCTTTCCGAAATGAGGGTGGGCTTGTAATCACAGATGGGAAATGGAAAAGAATTAAGAACTATGAAGAAATGAGAAGCCTCACTTACCCATTAGAATGAAGGCATGCTGCCTGTCCATTTCCCAAAGATTGCTTTATATCCTTCAGTACCACTGGAGGGGCTTTTGTTCATTGTGACTGCAAGATGTATGCAATGCAGAAATGTGGGTTCCTTTAATGGTTTCCATTCTGCATTCCACTTTATTATCAAAAGATGTCTGTCATCTGTTGCCACCAGGTATAATTGGTGTTTCTAGATGCTAGTGGAGATTCCTCACAAAAGTTCACCTTGATGAGCTTAGAAAACATAGATATTAATTATTGTTTTCAAAACACTCAATATTTTGACTTTCCTCAGAAACACATGTGAAACTTGTTTCACAGTGAGGAGGCTATATTGTATTGTTAGGAGGAGAGGAGGACTGGGAAATAGTAAACTGGGTTCTTATCCCATTTTTGCCTCTTGCCACTTTTCTGACATTGACCAAATGACTTAACCCTCTGGGATATGGTTCTGTCTATCAATTGTAAAATGAGGTGGTTTGACTAGATGGTCTCCCTAAGTATTACCTGCAAATCTTTCCCCTTTTTTTATGCTGCTCTGTATATTATAAAAATATGTTAAACATAAAGATTTAAATTTTTTTTGTAGTATTCTTCCCTTTTCCCAGTGTTTAAACCAGTCTTGTTTATATACTGTCTGTAATCATTCTTTCTCCAACAGCTACCATTTGGGAAATTATAATGAAAATCACTTGGCAAAGTGGGTGCCAACCATCACTGTGCTCTAAAGCAAGATAAACTTGACAGGCAGTTTAGAAATGATGCCAGTGTACAAATATTGAGTTGATGAAAGTCATTACATTAGCCAGCGATGAATCTAAATCTACTAAATTCTGATTTAATGCCTCCTTCACCAAATCATACTGCATAAATACCAGAAAATACCGTGAAACATGGTGAACTAGGATCATCTGTCTCGATTTTATTAAAGTGTTTAAACATGCTTATAGTTTGTTTCATGGTCTTCTGCCAAATAGAGCTCTTCTTGAGAATGAAGAAATTCCTGAACTGAATTATCCTGACTTTGAGTCCATTTAGGCAGTGGGTTTGAAGATGTAGACAGGGTGAAGATAGAAGCATTTTACTCTTCGGCAGAACATCTGTTTATAGAATGTCCTGGTGTTTTTTTGTGGAAGTATTAAAGTTTGCCTGCCATTATCTTTTTCTTGGGCAAAGTTGGATGAGCATGTGAGGAAGCACAGTCTCTGTCATCTGTCGATGTAACTTGACATCTTTCAAGGTGTGTTTTATTCCCCCAGGTCTCTTGATGTTCAGGCTCTAAGTTTGTATACAGCGAAAGCTGTCAGTCTTCTGCCAGATGTTGCAGAATTCCCCAAAGCACAGATGATCTAAAACAGTAATGATGTGGAGACTATGCAGTCGTGTACTGTTGTCAAGACATTTAACAAGTACATTTTTTTAATTGCTTTAATAATCAAAGTTTATAAATGTCTTCAGTGACCTTAAAGGTGCATCGACTGATGTCAGAAGAAGAGAAGGATCACCTGTCCTTGTAGGGAGAAAAGTCTTTGCTTGCCTGAGTAAGAAAGGCTTGGTTTATTCCTTAAAGCGTCTTTAAAATCTGTGGCTCTAGAGTTAGTTTTATTATCCATATACTTATCTTTGTTTGCTGTCTCGGTCAAGTGATTGAATCATGTCTTCTGGTTTGAATATTGGACCTGATATCTTCTAGAACTGACCTGCCTGCTCATGTCACACTGCTCCTCCTTCCCCTGCCCATGTATCTTCTGCCAAATAAACTGTTTTGGTTAAGGCTTCAGAGAGAGTAGAAAATAAGTTATCAGTAATTTTAGTTGTTGTATAAGATATCTGAGAGATTTTTTTTTTTAAGGAAAAGGTTAACCAGTATAATAACTTCAATTTACATTGAAGCTATTTTTTATGTATACAGTGAAGTATAGGTGTCCATGGATATGTTTTCCTAGTATTGCATTGTAACAAACTATCCTGAAACTGACAGGCTTAAAACAATCACCATCTTGTTGTTATTTCATGTATTCTGTGAGTCAGGAATAATTTAAGCAGGGATCAAGATCCTTCTGCTCCTCATAGCCTTGACTGGGGTGACTCAGGAGTGCTCAGCTTTGTGTGGCGGGTTCAGGGTGGCTTCACTTGCACCTTGGTGGAGGTGGCTAGAAGGCTGTACAGCTGGATTGGTTTCAGCATGCCCACATGTGGCCTCCCTGGTGTGGTGCTCTCAGCATGTTTGAACTTCTTCTATGGCAGCTGACTTCCCGTAGAACTAGCATTCCAAGAGAACCACGTGGAGGGTGCTTGGCCTTTTCAGACACACACTCGGGATGCATGCAGCCTTTCTACCACATTCCATTGAATGCAGGTTTCTCATAACGCTGGTTCAGATGGAAGGGGAGGGAAATCAGACTTGTTCTGTTGACAGGGGAGTGGTTAGGTCATGTCGTAGAAGAGCTGTGTGTGGAATAGAAGATACTGTTGCAGCTGAGAAAACAGAGAGAAATGTTTTCAGAATGTTTTCAGTTTTGGGGGGGGATTTGGTGAAAATGGTACCAATAAATTCGTTTATTTTTAGTACATGACATGTTCTAAATATTCACTTATGTAAAATATGACTATTTTCCAAGTCTAAACTATACAAGAGGGCTTAAATTTTGAACTTAAAATGAGAGCAAAAAGAACAGTGTCTTCATAATATATACCTATTATATCAGACTAGTTTCTTTTCCATATATATGTACATACATATTATATATACACACATGTATATATGTACATACACATGTACATAAATTCTTTATATATATTCAGTTCAGTCGCTCAGTCATGTCCAACTCTTTGCAACCCCATGAATTGCAGCACGCCAGGCCTCCCTGTCCATCACCAGCTCCTGGAGTTCACTCAGACTCACGTCCATCGAGTCAGTGATGCCAACCAGCCATCTCATCCTCTGTCGTCCCCTTCTCCTCCTGCCCCCAATCCCTCCTAGCATCAGAGTCTTTTCCAATGAGTCAACTCTTACCATGAGGTGGCCAAAGTACTGAAATTTCAGCTTTAGCATCAGTCCTTCCAAAGAAATCCCAGGGCTGATCTCTTTCAGAATGGACTGATTGGAACTCCTTGCAGTCCAAGGGACTCTCAAGAGTCTTCTCCAACACCACAGTTCAAAAGCATCAATTCTTCGGCGCTCAGCCTTCTTCATAGTCCAACTCTCACATCCATACTTGACCACGGTAAAAACCGTAGCCTTGACTAGACGGACCTTAGTTGGCAAAGTAATGTCTCTGCTTTTGAATATGCTATCTAGGTTGGTCATAACTTTTCTTCCAAGGAGTAAGTGTCTTTTAATTTCATGGCTGCAATCACCATCTGCAGTGGTTTTGGAGCCCCCAAAAATAGTCTGACACTGTTTCCACTGTTTCCCCATCTATTTCCCATGAAGTGATGGGACCAAATGTACATACACATAAATATACCATAATAGTGAGTGAACAACTATCAAATTCCACTTTTCTTCCTGCTGGTAAAAAGTTTCAGCCATGTGATGTTATCAGTGGCCTTGGGTTCTGACCTTTACTGTGTTCCTCACTAGCTTTACCGCCCCTGTGATTTTAACCAATCTTTAATTTTCTGAGCATCAGGTTCCTTCTCTTAAAAGTGTGTAAGGCTTATGTTGGCTACTCTACCTTCTTTTACCTCTGTACTTTTATCATTTGCTTCTGGAGCCTAACTTCTATTGCTTTAAGTAGATTATTAGGTTAAGTAAAAGATCTGTTTCACACACTTGTAATTCATTGATATTTTCCCTTTAACTTGTAGGTCAACATATTTGAGACAGTTTATAAATTGGTTATTACCTTCTTTACTATGTTTGCACTCTAAAATCTCTTTGATTTTATTTTAGTTTCACCTATTTGTTAGTTTGCCAAAAAAATCCTTTGTATCCTGCTTATGTCTGGTTTCTTGAAGACGCAGGTGACACCCACAGCGCTTAAAGTAATGATCGAGATTGCCTTTCACTTAACTTCATGATTACAGTCAATTCCGTTATTCAGCATCCGATTGCATTTTGTACTTTACACACTTAACTGCTTTTTCATCATAACTGCTATCTTTTGTGTGTTAGTACAATAAATTAGAAGAAAGGATATAAAGTGCAAATTTTTCAGTTTGTATAAAATATTCTTGGGGAAAGTGATGCAGAGGAAGTTTTCCTTGGCTTTATTGAATCAAGTTGGATAATATTAACCAACTTATGGTTTCCAGTAAAAAGTGAAATTTTTCCTTTTTGCTATTGTTGCTGACCATGTTGCAGTGAAGAGAACATGACTTGGAAGTCAGGGCCCCTGTCTCTGCTGTTTGCTAGTTGTGAGCTTGTGGCCCTTCACAAGTGGATTCATGCTTGCTTTGAGCCACCTGTGGCTTTATCTTTAAAATGGGCCTGCCTTTTATAGCAGACAATTTGGGAGGATAGTGATAGATTATTAGTTTTTTCCTTTGAAAAAATTTTATTAAAACTTAACTCACATAAATGTATGCATATCTTATTGTACAGCTCTATGAATTTTTAATATGTGTACACTGCATAAGGGGCTTCCCGGGTGGCGCTAGTGGTAAAGAAAGTGCCTTACGGTGCAGGAGACCCAAGAGTTGTGGATTCAGTCCCTGGCTTGGGACGATCTCCTACAGGAGGGCGTGGCAACCCACTCCAGTATTCTTGCCTAGAAAATCCCCATGGACAGAGGAGCCCGGCGGGCTACAGTCCATGGGGTCGCAAAGAGTCGAACACGACTGACGTGACTCAGCACGCAGACACACACACTACATAAACTGCCCAGGTTAATATATGCAACTTTTCCAGTATCCCCGAAGAATCTCTTGAACCTTTCTCAGTCAGTAGCCTCTTCAGAGTTAACTGCTAGTCTTAACTTCTGTCACCATTGACTAGTCATGGCTGAACATTATGTAAATATTGTGGTTTTATAAATATTATTCTGAATTGTGTTGCTTTTGTCGTTTCTGACACACATAGACATGTGAGTTGATTTAGTGTATTAATCTAGGATTCCTGTGATCTGGGGGTTAAATTAGCGTTTTATTAAAATTAATTGGAAATTCTTTGAATTGCCCATGTATACAATATGTCATGTGTGAATAGTGATGGTTTTATATATTACTTTCTAACATTTGTATTGGTTAGGACTTCTGGTACAATTTTGAGTACAAATGTCAACAAGGGACATTCTTTCACTCAGTACTTTACCAGTAAGTATGATATTTGTGGTAGGTTTTTGTAGACACTTTATATCAGATGAAAGAAATTCCTAAGAAATAGTCAACTTTTAGTCAAAAGGTATTACTAAAAGTAAAGGGGATACTTCATAATGATGAATAGATTTTCATCATTATGAAAATCTGTTAGGAAGGTATGACAGTCCTAAATTTGTAAGCTCTTACTAAGATAAAATCAAAATATATAAAGCAAAAATATTCAGATTAGAAGAAGAAATAGACAATTTATAATCATAGTTGAGAATTTTTACATGCCACTTTTAGTAATTCTTAATATAAACAGACAAATCAGTCAGGATATATATTTGACCTGATATTAATAAAATTTACCTAATTTATATAGATATATTGATATATATATGTTTATACATATATATATGTATACATTATAATACTTAATAGCTGAAGAATTCATATTTTTTTCAGAGCAGAAGGACAGTTAATCAGTCAATCAGTTGCTGGGACTCAAAGCAACTGTTTAGAAAAGAAAAAGTCAAAAGATTGAAATCAGAGCATATTCTGACCACAGTGGAATTAAACTAGAAATAAATAAGAGAGAACTAGAAAATCTGCCAGTTTTTGGATATTAAGCAACCTATTTTCCATGTTAAAGAAGGAACCATATTGGGAATTATAAAATATTTTAAAATGAATGTTAATAAACATATAATATAAAATTGTGAGGAATAACTAAAGCAGAGGGGGGGATTTTTAGTTTTAAATGCATTTTTTGGTAAAGAAGAAAGTTTGTAAATTCAGTGCCCTAAACTTACATTTCAAAAAGTTTAGAAAATGACAGCAAGTTAAACCTAAAGAAATAGTGGGAAGATAAATTATAAGAGTAGAAGTCAGTATAAGTGAAGGAGGAGAGTGAAAAAGTTGGCTTAAAGCTCAACATTCAGAAAACTAAGATCATGGCATCTGGTTCCATCACTTCATGGCAAATAGATGGGGAAACAGTAGAAACGGTGGCCAAGTTTATTTTAGGGGGCACCAAAGTCACTGCAGATGGTGACTGTAGCCATGAAAGTAAAAGACACTTGTTCTTTGGAAGGAAAGTTATGAACAGTCTAGTTCAGTTCAGTCACTTAGTCATGTCTGACTCTTTGCGACCCTATGGACTGCAGTTCACCAGGCCTCCCTGTTCATCACCATCTCCCAGAGTTTACCCAGACTCATGTCCATTGAGTCTGTGATGCCATCCAACCATCTCATCCTCTGTCGTCCCCTTCTCCTCCCGCCTTCAGTCTTTCCCAGCATCAGGGTCTTTTCAGAGTCAGCTCTTCTCATCAGGTGGCGAAGGTATTGGAGTTTCAGCTTCAACATCAGTCTTTCCAGTGAACACTCAGGACTGATCTCCTTTAGCATGGACTGGTTGGATCTCCTTGCAGTCCAAGGGACTCTCAAGAGTCTTCTCCCACACCACAGTTCAAAAGCATCAATTCTTCAATGTTCAGCTTTCTTTATAGTCCAACTCTCACATCCATACATGACCATGACTACTGGAAAAACCATAGCCTTGACTAGATATACCTTTGTTGGCAAAGTAATGTCTCTGCTTTTTAATATGCTGTCTAGGTTGTTCATAACTTTCCTTCCAAGGAGCAAGCATCTTTTAATTTCATGGCTGCAGTCACCATCTGCAGTGATTTTGGAGCCCTAAAAAATAAAGTCAGCCACTGTTTCTACTGTTTTCCCATATGTTTGCCATGAAGTGATGGGACCGGATGCCATGATCTTAGTTTTCTGAATGTTGAGCTTTAAGCCAACTTTTTCACTCTTCTTTCACTTTCATCAAGGGGCTCTTTAGTTCTAATTCACTTTCTGCCATAAGGGTGGTATCATCTGTAGATCTGAAGTTATTGATATTTCTCCTGGCCATCTTGATTCCAGCTTGTGCTTCACCCACCCCAGTGTTTCTCATGATGTAATCTGTATATAAGTTAAATATTAAGGATTGTCAGGGAACGTTTAACAGGAGGATTCTACATGCTGTTTCTCACAAGTCCTTTGTTTCTTTTCAAGCAGAGCAGAATGCTGCTCCCAGGAACCAGGGTCATTGTGTGATACAGGCTTGAGTCTCCTTTAGTAAACATTCTCTTTATGACAAAACTGCTTATTCTCGATCCCCTTTCTTGAGATATGGATGGTCTTCTGACCTGTGGCAGTTATTAATCCCTTGTTCCCTTGGTAACGGTTGTTATACGCTTGGTTTTCTGATCTTTATCATAGTCGTAAGAAACTTCCTGTACCACAGCTTGTGTATACTCACAGAAAATTCATTAAAGCACCTTTGCTCCATCAGAGCTTGGGTCCCCATGTCTTTCTTTGTTTCTTTCTCTCTCTCCCTCTCTCTCTCTCTCTGGCTGATTCCTTGGAGCGCAGAGACCTGTCTTGCTCACTCTTCTGCCAGGGCTTCTAAGACTGTCTCGAGAAGGCGCCCTGTGCCTTCACTCCGCCTCAAGAGGGCGCCTGGTGCCTTCGTGAGAGATGCAAGTCCTGTGTCAAGGACTTTATTGGTTTTCTGCGTAAACCAGGGAGTATCAGCCTCTTTCTCTGTTTCACTTTCTTATCATTGCCTCTGGACCACTAGGTCCCGGTCCATTAAAGGACCCAAACAAAGGATGACATATACAGCCTTGACGTACTCCTTTTCCTATTTGGAACCAGTCTGTTGTTCCATGTCCAGTTTTAACTGTTGCTTTCTGACCTGCATATAGATTTCTCAAGAGGCAGGTCAGGTGGTCTGGTATTCCTGTCTCTTTCAGAATGTTCCACAGTTTATTGTGATCCACACAGTCAAAGGCTTTGGCATAGTCAATAAAGCAGAAATAGATGTTTTTTCTGGAACTCTCTTGCCAATGATGCTGCTGTAAACATTTGTGTTTAAGTTTTTGCATAGACATATATCATCAGTTCTTTGGGCGTGTGTCTAGGAATGTGTAGTAAGATGACAAGTGTTTTGCCTATTTCCCTCTGTCCCCCTCCCCACCGAAAAAATTAGGTCCTAATATTTGGCAGCTGTAAATGTTAATTTATTTGGAAAAACTATTTTGTAGATATGAGTAAATTAATGATTTTGTGATGAGATTTTCTTGGATTATCTGGGTGGGCTCTAATGCTATCACAGTTAAAGAGAGATAGAAGGGAACTTGATACAGATACAGAGACACATATAGGAGGAAGTTATGTGAAGACAGGTAGAAGACGGAGTGCTGTGGCCACTAGCCAAGGAATGGTGGCAATTACCGTAAATTGGAAGAGGCAAGGAACAGATTCTCCTCTAAAGCTTCTGGAGAGAGTGTATTCCTGCTGACATCTTGATTTCAACCTTGTGATTTCAGACTTCTGGCCACCAGAACTGTGGATTTATATTTGGATTTATATTTGCCTGGAATGACACTTCTTACATGTTTGCTGGTCATTCATATATCTTCTTTACAAAAAATGCCTGTTGAAAGCTTTGGGCCATTTTAAGTTTATCTTTTCTTTGTAGAATTGTAAGAGTTGTAACTTCACCCTTTTAGTTCTTACATTTGATCTGTGATTCATTTCAGTTAATTTTTGTAGATGGTGATAGGTATTGGCCCAGCCACTTTGGCCAAGTTCTCAGCCGTGACCTGCCACTTCAGACGTGTCTTTTGCACTTCCCTCTATCCTCTCCATCCAGTTGTGGGCATACTAGATGTTTTGACAGTCTCACCTACCTCTTATGATCTTTTCTATTTCTTCCCATTTTTTCCCCCTATTTGTGCTTCAGGTTTGCTATTTCCTATCGAATCATCTTCAAGTTTGTTAATTCTGTCATCTGATGTTTTACTTACCCAGTTTTAATTTGAAGTATTTTATTTTTTCAGTTGTAGACTGGTTCCTTTTTGTTTTTATTATTGTAGTTCTTTAAAGAATTTTCTTTCTATCCATTTTGTGCATCTTTTTTTCTGTATTTTGTTTAACTTGTTTATAGTAGGTGCTTTAAAGCCCTTGTCTATTAAAAACACTAATATTTTGAGCATTTTCTGCTTTTCACAGATTTTACCATTTATTCCATCTTTAATTTAGAACCTGTGGGTTTTTGTTTTAAAAATCTAGATTTTGTTTTTAGCATGATTTTAGTAACAGCAATGAGGCTTGTTGTAGGAAGAGGACAGGCACTGGCCCTTTTATTCCTATGTTACCCAGAAGGAAGTATTTGTTTCTCTGGAATTGCTTGTATAATATACTGATTACCGAAGAGGCAGGGCTTCCCAGGCGGTGCTTGTGGTAAAGGATTTGCCTGCCAGTGCAGGAGACACAAGAGATGGGAGTTCGATTCCTGGGTCAGGAAAATCCCCTGGAGAAGGAAATGGCAACCCACTCCAGTATTCCTGCCTGGAAAATTCCATGGACAGAAGACCCTAGAGGGCTACAGTCCGTGAGTCACAAAGAGCTGGACACTACTGAACGTACATACACTCACATGCACACGCTCAGAAAACTGTAAGAACAGTAGCATTAAAGAAAGAAGAGATCAATATAATGTGTGAGCTTGTTAATTTAAGTGCCATATTTGCTAATTTATCTTGTAAATGTTGTGTAGAGATAGGCACTGAGCTAAAATATATTTAGAGAGTGATAATCACTTTGATTTAGTGGTTTAGTAAGAATGATTAAGATCTATGCTTTTTAACATAAAACATTTGTCAGTATTTACGGTTTCATAAATCCTGTAAATTATTTCTTATTTTTTTCTTTTGGCAATGATATGTCATTAGCTAAAGGATATCTTATGTACATGAGTTGGTGAGTCACTTAGTTTAATCCCTTAATAAAAGTGTCATTTTCCTGCACTTATTATTTTTGCAATATAATAGAAATATTCTTGAGTTTGGTAAATACTTTTTTTTCTCTTACAGATAAGTACATAAAAGCAAATGTTTGTGTTTACTGCATTGGTCTGAATGGATTTTCAAAATTGATTATGATCACAGTGATAGCTGTAATAGTTTTTGTTATATTAATCCTTGCATGCAGTGTGCTTTCTTCTTACTTTGGGATTATTCATTATTTGTTTTTAAGAACAAGGCTTGATGAACTGAGAATGTTTCTAGAGAATGAGACCTGGGAACTTTGTCCTGTGAAGTCAAATTTCAGCATCTTGCAGCTTCATGTAAGTTTAAGAACAGATAAATCAGTTTTTTATTAGTAATCTTTAAAAGCAAACTGGATACATGAAAGCATTTATAAAATAATTAAATTAAGGAAGAGTGCCTTTCCTTTCTTCCTTAAAAGTGATTAATAATAAGCCTTTTTTATAAGGGTGACACTTTTATGGATGTCACAGTCTGTCACTTTTTACTAATTTCAGTTTATACAGTTTAGAAAAACTCTTTTGCCTGAAAAGAGTCACAATTAAAGTAATTTGTTTTCTTTAGATTTCAGAAGAGGGTCCCTGGTTTATTTAAATCTTGCAGAAAAATAATCAGTTGTATTTTGATGGTCTTTAGTGAAAATGCTTATATTTGAAGAAAATTTATCATTTCTTAAAGGGTCCAGTAGGTTCTTGATTTCTGCTGCAACTCATAAATTTGTCTGTAGTGAGATAATGCCTCAGGGATAAAAGTGGCATTTACTAAAAAATACCACTAGTTTTTTATTAGTTAATTGATTCCTTGAATCCTGTAATGTAATCCATGAAAATATCTTTAATTGATTTGTTTTTTCTCTTGATTGAAACATAGATATTTCTTGTGTGTTAGACAATGTCCTACAAATATCCAGTGTCACAATATAGTATATAAATTTAGATTCCTTTTTAGAAGGTCTACTGTGGTTAGTTTTTGCCTCTGGAAGAAATACCTTTCTAGAAGAAATTTTCTTATTCTGGATAAATGTAAAGAATACATGATTAAAAGGATTTTTTTTATTGGAATGTTTACGCTCATATTTTGTAATAGCTTACTTCTTATCCAGGTTTATCATATTGCTTTTCTAAAGTGGTGATATTAAATGCAATGAAACTTGTTGATAAATGCTTTAAAGATAGCAAAATTAATATTAATTTTAACATTATTTTAGAGTTATTAAGATGATTCCTTATATTATTCCTTATATTCCTTACATTCAAATTCCAGCATTGGCTTTGGAATCTCTGTGTAAATAATTTTATTTGAATTTGTATTTAGCCATCAATTGTGGGTGTCGTACAGGCCCACACAAATTCTCAGTCAGTAAAGAATCTGCCAGCAGTGCAGGAAACCTGGGTTCGATTCCTGGGTTGGGAAGATCCCCTGGAGAAGGAAATGGCAACCCACTCCAGTATTCTTGCCAGGAGAATCCCAATGGCAGAGGAGCCTGGCGGGCTACAGTCCATGGAGTCGCAAGAGTCGGACACGACTGAGTGACTAAACCACCACCACCACCACCATAACAGAGAAAGATATATGTTGCATGCTTGGTTTTCATTGTATTCACATAGAATATCTTAAATGGTGTAAGCTATTTGACCTGACAACAATTAGCTTTTATAAATGACTCTGTTGATTAAAACTACCATACCAGGACTTTTGCTATTGGGTAAAAATTTTTAGAATTATCATTTGAATTGAAGTTATTAAAAATTCTGTGCCATTCCATAAAGTAAGCCAAAAAGTAGCTTGATGCAGATAGCTCTGTTTTAAGTGATGTCGCTTACTGAATCGTCTTTAGGAAAACGTTTGAATATGTGTGTGCAAGTTTGTGCTTTCAGAAGACGTATGAGATTTAAAAATGAATAACATAAAGAATCAGGATGGTTTTCTTCACTAACTCTACATTTGCACTGATGGAATATGTTTATATTGTTGTTCAGTCACTAAGTTGTGCCTAGTACTTTGCGACCCCATGAACTGCAGCAGGCCAGGCTTTCCTGTCCTTCACTATCTCCTGGATTTTGGTTTATGTACTTGAATTTTATTGTTGTTGCAAAAAGGAATCTGACTCATTTCTTTTCTTAATGTCTAGGAATTTAAATTCATGGAACAGTCTCGTTCCCCATCAGTTTCACCCAGTAAGCAGTCATCTGCAACTTCCTCAAAAACAGTAACCTTGTTTGAGCAGTACTGCAGTGGTGGGAATCCATTTGAAATTCAGGCTGACCACAAAGATGAAGAAACAGAAGATGTCCTGGCTTCTAATGGGGTATGTGGTGTTTTTAAAACATACTGTGGAATGTAAGTGGGGTTTTCTTATCGAGAGTATTGTACCCAGTGAGCAAGGTAATTGGCTAGGTTTGTTCATACAGTTACTACCCTCCTTTCCTACCTATGGGGCTTCCCACGTGATGCAGAGATAAAAGAATCCACCTGCTAGTGCACAGGTTTGATCCTGGGTTGGGAAGATTCCCTAGAGGAGGAAATGGCAACCCACTCCAGTATTCTTGCCTGGGAAATCCATGGACAGAGGAGCCTAGAGGGCTACAATCCGTGGGATCGCAGCGAGTCAGACA
The DNA here is from genome assembly GCA_006410615.1 of Neotragus moschatus. Taxonomy (NCBI): domain Eukaryota; kingdom Metazoa; phylum Chordata; class Mammalia; order Artiodactyla; family Bovidae; genus Neotragus; species Neotragus moschatus. Next base: position 7,274 of record SJYA01005625.1, on the reverse strand, counting down.
AGATTAAGCACACAGGCACGTGTTCATACATTTACCACCCACTTTCCTAGCTTTATACTTAGGCACCCATGTTGCTGTTTGCACTGGAAATGAATGGCTTTCCAGTACATTTTGTTGACACTGACCTTTTGAATGATGAGCTTTGTCTTTATGTTTACTTTATGTTGTTGTTAGATTGCTTTGTATTCTTATCAGATTATTGATGGAATAGGAGTATAGTTTCTTCACTGCACAGTTAACATGATTTGTTGGATAGATGGATGTATATGAAAATAGATCACCTGCACTTTTCTCCCAGCTCTACTTTTGGGCAGCTAAGTGAGTCATTTTGTTCTGTATCCCCTTTACTGAGAAAGGGTAAAGTCTTGTTTGGTTACTGGCTAGGAATATTTTGAGCGTTTAGGAGTATGATGTTTTTGTTTTGTAAATTTATTTATTTTTAATTGGTATATAATTGCTTTATAATGTTGTGTTGGTTTCTGCCACACATCAATGCAAATCTGTTATGACTATGTATATATATATGTATATCACCCCCCTTCCTGAATCTCCACCCGACCCTTCTAGGTCATCACAGTGACCCTTTGGGCTCTTTGTGTTATATAGGAGTAGTGCTTTAACAACACTCTGAGCAGTTCAAAAAACACAAACCAGAAGTAGTGTGAGGTGATGGCAAGATTTTCAGGCAGCTGAATGATTATGACTTTTATTGATTAACTGCGTGGTTCTTGGCAAGTTATTGTGACTTTGTGACCCTCAGTTTTCCCATGTTTACAGTGTGGGAATGATTGCTCACTATTACCTACAGGGTATTTTCACAGTTTTTAATTTGGATGTGTCCTTCTATTCTTCAGAATTTCGAGAGGGACTGGGTATGATTTTTATTTTGGATTTGATGAAGATGCAGTGAAAACTGTGCACATTTGACAAAAAGCTGTTGAATTTGTCTCCATGTTTTTGGGTTTTGTTATTAAGTGAAACTGTCCTTTAAAAAATATCATCATGAAAATATACCAATATCATGTTTCATCATGAAGTAGAAATTATTTCATAGTAAACCTTATTTAAAATGATAAATTATTTTAAAAAAATGATAATTTAGTGATTCTTTGTGACATTTTGTCTCCGTTAATGTAGACTAAACCGAAAGGAATTAAGCCAGTCGAATATTTTTGAAATAATATATCCCTCTGTACTAGTGATTTGTTCATTTTAATCTCCCATTGCCTTTGATTTTTTCTTTGTGGCAGTTGTATTCTATATAAGGTAACTACGAACACTAAATCTGCAAGTAGAAAACTTACTCTTAGGCAACATGGGATTAAGTATCTGCAAGCCTCTGGTCACAACATTTTCACCAGCTGGTCAGTATATAGCCTTTGTTTTACGTGTGTTTTAATATACAGTGTCGACATTAACACTGAGCTCACAACTGACCCATGCCTGACTGAAGCTTATCTAACACACTTATTCTTGCCGTACGGCACCTTACGGTCTTCTTGCACTTGGAAACACTGGACGACACCAGTCCTGTGCTGGGGGGACATTCGGAAGGGTGAAATCACCGGCGAAATGCACAGAAACTTTATAATGTGGCACTAAATCACCTGTGAAGAGGGCGTTTGTTTACAGCCAAAATAAGAAGGGAGAGGGTTGGTTGCCTTGTTTGCTCTCAGTTGGGAGTATGCAGGTGAGGTGACTCAAAAGGGTTTCACTCCACAAAGAGCACGCATCCATGAATGACCATAGAAGTGTTATGAAGTCTTGATGTTGGGGTTACAAATTTTATCATGTAGGGAAACTTGCAAACACAGAATCCTTAAAAATGATCTGTGGTGCTGAGCAGCTGACCCTAGTTTATAGAGAACACCTTTCTGAGTGTCAGCAGAATCACGTTGTGTACAAGTAGAGGAGAAGGTCTCTAATGTTCGTTTGTATCCATTAACGTGTGAGCTGACCTTCCTAGGTACAGCATAGGTCCTTGAGGGTCAGAGTCCACGTCTTAGAAGCAACCTGTCAGAATGCATTGTTGTTGTTCAGGCACTAAGTTGTGTCTGACTCTTTTGGGAGCCTATAGACTGTAGCCCACCAGGCTCCTCTGTCCATGGGATTCTCCAGGCAAGAATACTGGAGTGGGTTGCCATTTCCTTCTCCAGGGGATTTTCCTGACGCAGGGGTCAAACCCTCGTCTCCCGCTTGGCAGGCAGACTCTTTACCACTGAGCCATCTGGGAAGCCTGTCATAATGCTTTAGACTCAAGAAGTAGTCGTTGAATTAGAGGACTAATTTCTTCCCATGTTGTCATCATACTGGTCTCCTCAACTGGCATATGGGGGTAAAACTCCTTCATAGAATTGTTTTGAAGACTCAGTGGCGCAGTTTATGAAAGCACTTAGCCCAGTACTTGGTTAAAACGCAATAAATGTTAGCCATTGTTCCGTCATACTAATTTATAAGGGTCGTTGGCAGTGATGTGGCGATGCTGCCATGCTTCCTTTGTTGTGCCTGGACTCCACTTCCTCTCCCACACTGGCACTGGGCCACAATGCCAGAAAGATGATGAAAAGGCACTCTGCCTCTCAAGAGCAAGTCTGCCGTTTTTGTCCTTGCTCTCAGTAGTCCCTGGACGCTTAGCCTAAGTTTCTAAGCTGCCCTTGGAATTAAATGATGAATTAGAATATTAGCATGTGTGTTGTATGTGTTTATTAAGCTGAATTAATCTAGACTTTCAGAATTTTATCCTTCAGCTTTTTATAATAAGCAAAATGAAAATAAGTATGGTAAAACTACTTGAAGGAAGAGGTTTTTTTAAATCAAACATACACTCTTTTCCTCTTCTAGGGTGTGTGTTGTTTTTTATTGGTTTGTTCATAGGGAAACTTTTTTTTCTTTGGGGCATTTACCAGCTTTTGAAAGTATAATGTTTGTATTTTTCTTTTTTCCTTTGAGCTGGTTAAGGTAGCCTGATGATAAAGAAAAGGGAAGGTTAACAAGGTTTTGATGGCAAAATCAAAGCTTCTTATAAGATTGGGTATTATTTTATTGTGTTGAAAGACTCCAAAAATGTTGGTTCTACATTCACACTGTTGAATATACTGTTTTGTTGGGTTCTTTTTCAGTATGAATCTGATGAACAAGAAAAAAGTGCCTATCAGGAATATGACAGTGACAGTGATGTTCCTGAGGAACTAAAACGAGATTTTGTTGATGAGCAGACAGGCGATGCTCCTGTGAAAAGGTAATTATTCTTAGGTCGTATAGTGTTTCACATTGTATGTTGCATGCTTAACATATAGGATTTACTTGCAAGGTTAAGAAAAAACAAACCTCAAAAATTAAATTTTCTTTTGGTTATAATGTCACATGACAAGTTAATATATTTTAAAAATGATTCCTGAAAGGCTGATAATGTAGTAGTTTTATATATATATATATATATATATATATATAATGGGAATAACCTAAGAGCTCTTAATTTAGAGAGCAGTAGCTTTTGCAGATAAACAGACTTACAATTTATAGACTCAGTACCTCCTTGGAAGGCAGTTTATGCCTCACATATAGATCAGTTTGTTTCACATTGATTTCCTTTTCCTCAAGGAGGGAAATAGTCATGTGTTTTGTATGTGGAGTTTCTGCCTCAGTCTAGTAAATAGAGAAAAATCTTCCCAGTGTCATTGATAATTTGCTATTTGAGCCTTTTATTAATGTTCTTTTTTTTGTACTTTAGTTTTTGTTTTATGATTAACTGTCTTCTTCAAAAACTATGATAACCATATAAGAATTTTTGTCACCTTCTTTAAATTCGGCCTGATTCTGATTTGTGAGTAATGTCATGACTATCAGACACTGAATGACCATAAATATATTTTTAATGACAGATTTACATACCCTCTTTCCTACCCTTTACCCTCCAATTACCTAGTTAATTCTTGGTTGATTTGACACCTTGATTGATATAATCTCTCACCTCAAAAATGAGCAACTCATATAATTGGGAAAATTTATTTCCATTGGTTTGCACAAATGTATGATATATACATCTGTGATCTATTTTGAACTGACTAGAACTATTTTGTTGGACTTCTTCATCAGATGTTTTGGATATATTTTTGCTGAAAAGAAAACTCTAATTAAGTTGAACAAACAGCTGCCATTTACATGTGTATGTACTCCCATTCTCGGTGGGTTTTACAGCCCCTTAAACTTTTACCCTTAAGAAATATACACAAGATAAACTACTGATTGCAGCCAGCCAACCAGTTGACAGTTACTGTCAATTTCAACTTCTCAGTGTCTCTTGAATTTATCATAATTTCTTGTATTTCACTGCCGCCATTCTAGTTCAAGGAAAAGTGTCTGTGCAAGATCATTGAATCAATCCCCTTCCCTTGGCTTCCTATCTCTAGTCTTAACCCTTTCTAATCCATTCTCGGGTACAAATTTAGATTTTTCTTTCATATACAAATTTGACTGTGTCTTTTTCCTGGCTAAAATGCTTGATGGCTCACCACTGCAATTAAGATAAGGTTCATGCTCTTTGTGATCCTGAGTTTCCATTGTTTTTGGTGGTCTGGCCTTTACTTTTCCTTCTGCCCATGCATTCTCCAGGCTACCACTGTCAACTCCTTGTGCCTCTCTCACTATATTGCTTTCTCACCTCTGGCCTTGTTACATGTTGTCCCCTTTTCTTCTGTACTTACCGTATATCTTCTGCTTTTCCTTTGAATTTACTACTGTCACCCCAACCCTAGACTTTACCATTATACTCTATACCTGTTTCAGATTCTAAGTAAAGTGTCTTTCATATTTGTAGGTCTGAAATCAGGATGCTTGGTACAATTGATGTGTAATTTCCCTAGAACACTTTTTTGTTTTTTAAATGACATATCTTCTTTTTTGTTTTTTATTTATTTAATGACATATAGTTGATTTATTATTTTGTGTTAGTTGTCAGTATACAGCAAAGTGATTCATTTATACATATATATGTGTATATATATTCTTTTTAAAAATTCTTTTCCATTATCGTGAGGTATTGAATATAGTTCCTTGTGCTATACAATAAATCCTTGTGTTTTTTTAATCTATTTTATATGCGGTGGTGTGCATCTGTTAATCCCATATGCCCAGTTAAACTCCCCACCATTCCCCTTTGATAACCATAAGTTTTTTTTCCAATGTCTGTGAGTCTGTTTTTGTTTCATAAATGAGTCCATTTGTATTGTTTTTTAGATTCCACATATAACTGATATCCTATAGTATTTGTCTTTCTTTGTGTGACTTACTTGACTTAGTATGATAATCTGTAGGTTCATCCATGTTGCTCCGAATAATATTATTTTCATTTTTTTAATGGCTGAATAGTATCCCACTGTATGGGTGTGTTTGTCTGTGTATGTGTGTGTGCACATGTGGGTGTGTGGGTTACACACACACACACACACACACACGCACACTTTATCTATTCATCTGTAGATACTTAGGTTGCTTCCACATCTTGGCTGTTGTAAGTAGTGCCGCTGTGAGAATTGGGCTTCATATTTCTTTTCAAGTTAAAGCTTTCATCTTTTCTAGATATATGCCTAGGAGTAGGGTTGCTGGGTCATGTAACTCTGTTTTTAGTTTTTTAAGGAACCTCCGTACAGTTCTCTCTAGTGGCTGTACTAATTTACATTCCCACCACCAGTGTAGGAGGGTTCCCTTCTCTCCACTCTCTCTCCAGCATTTATTATTTATAGACTTTTGATGATGGCCATTCCATCTGGTTTGAGGTGACAACCTCACTGTAGTTTTGATTTGCCTTTCTCTAATAATTGGCGGTGTTGAACATCGTTTCATGCGCCTGTTGGCCATCTGTATGTCTTCCTTGGAGAAATGTCCATTTAGGTCCTCTGCTTATGTTTTGACTGGGGTGTTGTTTTTTTGTTATTGATGCCTATGTGCTGTTTGTATACTTTGAAAGGTTAGCCCTTGTCAGTCCCATCATTTGCAAATATTTTTCTCCCAATTCATGGGTTGTCTTTTAATTTTGTTGATGGTTTCCTTTACTGTGCAAGATTGTAAGTTTGATTAGGTCCCATCTGTTTATTTTTGCTTTTATATTCTATCAGCTTGGGAGATAAAACATTGCTCTGATTCAGTGACACAGCTTCTTTTAGTGGTTGATAATGTGTGAGAACCAAAGAAATACATTATAGTCCTTTATTTCTTGGCTTACTGATTTCTCTTCCCCCTTGTAAGGACAGGAGGATAATCTCTGTATCCCCAGCTGATACATGGTAAGATTTTCAATAGCTAATTAGGGAAGGAAGGCTATATCCTAAGCTGAAGAACTTATTGACTTACTACTTGACAACCCTAATTTGAAATCTGTTTTGTTTTCTCATTTCAAGTGTTTCTCGAGAGACCCTAAAAAGCAGGAAGAAATCAGATTACAGTCTAAATAAGGTGAATGCACCCATCTTAACAAATACAACATTGAATGTAATAAGGCTTGTTGGTAAGTAGCTATTCCTTTTAAAAAAAAATTATTATAGCCGTTACATTAGTCTACATTTGTTACCAAATGGACTTTCATTGTGCAGTCCAGCGCCCACCACAGTGAAGAATTAAGATTGTCTTATGTCAGCGCTTTCTCATCTTAATTGTTCCAAATAGTATAATACTAATGTCAGTTTTTCTTTTTTAGTTAACTACTAATATTTGTGTCTTCCACTTTTTGTAAAATATTCCAATTAATAGAAATCTAGTGGAAAAAATTCTCTGTGTGAGTTAGAGGTCCATATGAGATGGTAGTACTAGTTTTGTATTTATACAGTATTTTGTATTTTATTGTTTCCCTGATATTCAGAATCTTGTCAGATAGGCAGAGTGAGTAATGATTGTTCTGGCATTTTTCAGACACAACAGTTCTACAAGCTAAATGTTCACACCGTGGGAAGTGTTATTCATATTATAGATAAGACCTTTATTGATGATTTTGTAGAAAGCAAAGAACCTAGAAATGCCATATGAAATATTTAAGTTTGAAGAAGATATGGATTTTTAATATCAGTACTTCAGTATTTTATGTGCTATCTCAACCTTTGGATCTCACAAATAAGTCTGTACATTTGACAAATAAGTTATAGAGGTGTCTTCTCATGTTAATTAAGTTATCTATACCAGTCAGGAATCTTAGTGATTTTCTATAAAAATCTCTGTATTCTATTTATGGAGATGATAATTTCCTGTTGCCTAGTTTAATTGCTCTTTTAGTTCAGTTCAGTCGC
>SJYA01005624.1:2068-13366 GCA_006410615.1 Neotragus moschatus | reverse complement strand
TAGACGTGCTCTCATCCATGCCTTGCTGAATACTGCCCCCCACGGTGTGTGACGTGAGTCGCGGTCGCAGACCAGCGCGTCCGCACCCACATATGCATGTAGATGTGAATATATGCATATACATACACTATACATGTGGAAAGGAGATGGAATGGTGCAGAAATCTTGCCGGGGCCCTGCGTACGTACATATGTGTGAATTACACTTTTATAATTCCCGCAGGGAGCCCTGGTACCCGTGGTAACTCTCTCGCTTTCCGGTCCTGGCACAGTCGCGGGCTCCGCCCCCTACGAAGATGTAGGGACGCGCTACTTACAGTCCGCAAGAGTAGCTTTCCCCTTAAGGTGAATTACTTACCGTGCGCCATCTTTACTTCCCTTGGGCGCCACGCTGGTACTGGGGCAGCGCACGACTCCGGATTGACAATCACACACGCTATTTGCCTGCGAGCAGAGGGCGGAAAAGCTAGATCAGAGGCGTGCTAGAATATAGAGATATTTCTGGTGGCGCCTGGCCGCCCACTAGCTCGCGGAATGGCACTGTAGCGCAGGACACCGTACTCGCCCAGGCGCAGACTGTCGATGACACCCTTTATTGGCATCGGCAGCGCATTCTAGTGCGGTCTACATGCAGGCGGGCTACGAATTGCGAAGCCGGATGTGTGATGACCTCATGTGCCTGAGCCACAAACGAGATGTGAGGCAGCGCCACTCTTGTAACAGCCTTGCATGCAAGCGGGCTGTGAATTGCACAGCCGGATGTGTGATGACCTCATGTGCCTTGGTACAGCCACGCTGGAACTGTGCAGCAGCGGCACTCTGCTAACAGCCTCGCATGCAGGCGGGCTACGAATTGCAAAGCCGGATGTGTGATGGCCTCGTGTGCCTCAGTACAGCCACAGCGGAATTGTGGAGCAGCCCACTCTGCTAACAGCCTTGCATGCAGGCGAGCTATGAACCTCCAGGCCGGATGTTGACCTCATGTGTCTTCGGTTAAGCCACACTTGAATTGTGGAGCAGTGGTGCTCGGCTGACAGCCTTGCATGCAGGCGGGCTGTGAATCGCAGAGCCGGATGTGTGTTCTCATATGCCTCGGTACAGCCACACTTGAATTGTGGAGCAGTGGTGCTCTGCCAGCGGCCTTGCATGCACGCGGCCTACGAACTGCGCAGCCGGGTGTGTGATGGTCTCACGTGCCTCGGTAGAGCCACACTTGAATTGTGGAGCGGTGGTACTCTGCTAACAATCAGAGCTGTTGTCCAGCTCAACACCGCTGTTTCAGACGAGGGTGCCCAACGCGTTCTGTGGGGGCGGTCGTCGTCGCTGCTGGACTGACTACAGTAGCAGCTGTGGTGGACAACGGATCGGCCAGATCGTACGCGGATGACCGCACGATTGCGTATTTTCCCCGCAGAAGGGACTTGATCCACATAACGAAAATGCCCATCCACGGCAGTCCCGACGGAGCGTATGGCTGGAGCACAGGGGACATGCAGGCCTCGTGCTCACAACGGTGCACATGAACGCAGCAGCTGCTGCAGTGCATGTGCTGGACAAACGTGGGGCGCAGCAGACGCCCTTGCGGCGGGACTGCAAAGCGACCAGGTTTCATCCCTCGTACACATGCTTCTGCCGTGCAAACCATTTAGGCTGCAGCATCATCATTATCTCCCTAACAACCATCAGCGCCTGTGTGCGTTCACGCCCATGGTGGTGGTACCCAGAAGTAGCCACCACGCCGTCAGCCTCGAAAGCAGGCGGATGCCACGTGCGGCAGACGCCGGCATCATCCAACAGAGCAGCGGAGACGACAAGAGTACTGGGTGACTGCAGGTGACAAACGTCATGAGGCTCACGGCGATGCCTGCGGCGCCATGGCTGGCCACCAGCTCTCGCATGGGCGGTCCAGCAGGCACGACATACGCCGTCTGGATGGGGCTGCTCACGCATACAGCCACCACAGAGGCTTCGACAGCCGGTCACTCTAGCCACGGGCCCGTCTGGGTCCATCAAATATTCTCAAGTGTTTTACTCTGCTCGCACGAAGTACAAAGCCTCCCACTAGTGTACTACTAATGAATGCCACCCGATCTCATTGTCACAGAAGGTACGACAGCTAGTCACTCTCGCCGCGGGCCCGCCTTGGCCCATTCAACATTTTCAGGTCTTCCACTCTGCTTCGCGTCGTACACATCCTCTCACTAATGGCGTACCGAAGACTGCCAGGCGGTCTTACTGTCACAGGCCGACTGTTGAATATTTGCTCTCCGTTGGGAAGTGGGGTACGCATTTCCAAAACAAGCCACGCGGCGCTCAGAACGCAGCAGGTACTGCGCCGAACGCCCATCGGATTTCTGTGGTTGCGTATGCCTCCAAGTCCTGCTTCTAGATGTGCGACCTTGCGGTAACCCCACGTCAAGGACAGCATGTTGTACTCTTCAACGCATTAGCGCAGCGAGAGGACCCTGCGAAGCGAGAAGAGGCAGATATGTTGATGGGCACGAAAGCAAACGATCACGCCGCACGTTGCATATGCCACACAGTGAGAATTCCGGCTAGATGGCGCACGGCCTTTTGCGTTACTGCCGCAAACACCGGTGAACGCTTAGCCGGCGTCTCTATGAGATACCGGGCCCGCGTGTCTCCGCGCTTCCGCGCGGCTTTATACCTGAGTACTCTGGTGGCGGGAGACGGTACAGGAGACGGGCTACGTTGGAGGCACTTTGTCTGTGTCTTGATCCAGTGCATATTACACGAAAAAGATATGGCTCACCGGGAGAAACAGGTTGGGCACAATGATTTATTTCTGGATCCACTCTTGGCAAGCAATAGGGACGGCCGTCCCGACTCGGCATCACCCACGAGGGGGAGAACTGTAAATTGTCCGTAAATGCCCACTTCTGTGCTCTGCATCCCGTTGTTATCGGTAAGCGTTTACGTAAGTTGTTTCTCAACGTGGAGCAACAGAAAGGGGCAAGCAGTACTTACTCTCATTCACCCACGTATTTCCGGACTCGTCTCTAGGGCAACTCCTGGCGCTACGAAGTTACCAGCAGGCCTACGTGAAGTAGACGCAGTGTGTCCGTGTAGCTTGTACGGCAACGGGGGACGCAAAGAGGCTTTCATGTGCATGAGAGCTTCATGCTTTTTTTGGAGTGACCCGAGGCGGTGAAGGTCAAGGGTTCTAGTGCATTCTCGGGGTCGGGTAACGAAGTCATTTCGGGTTCAGAAGGCTTGGCTTCAAGATACGAGAGAGCCGTGGGCTATGCCCAACATCAAAGGCCGAAAGGCATTTGCGAAACTTCAGTACGGAGCCGGACAGGGACACGCACGTGCGGCATTCTCAGTGGCGGACGTGCAGACAGGCTCGAAGTGAAATGGGCCCCATCTCGAGACGCCGTCCAGAAGCGCCAAAAGGTTTAGTCCTGCTGCTGTGCAGCGCAAGCTCAACTGTTTCTACTGCGGTGTCGAATAAGGACAGCGCTCGGAAGGGCAACATAACGTGCTGTATTCTGGTCAGACTTGTATACATACATGTATGTGTATATATCCACGTATACATGCATAGATCATCTGTAAGCCGCCGCCGTACACGGGCGGTCCGGAGATGAGCGTGCAGAGCACAGGCGTAGGGGAGAGGAAGCTAAAGGGGGAATCTCTACGCCGCCTTCGCAGCAGCATCACTCTGCGTGTGTGTCAGCAGATCCAGAGATACGCAGGTACCCTGCCGGCAAAGGCTCCCCGCGGCGAAGGATAGCCCCTCGCAGAGGAGCCCAGGCGGTTGCTGGCAGATGCTGAGTCAGTCGAAAGTCAGTAGCCTGATAGTTGCGTCACAGCGGCTGTGAAGAGCATCGTCGCAGTTTTTTTGGAGCTGTGCACCGCGTTAATCGCCACTTGGAAGCCGTAAGCGAATGCATGTAGTGCAAACGCCTCCTAAACTCTGCGGGCTCACGGGTTTGCTGAGGCACAACATGCTTTCGTTTACTGGCGTGCGCGTATGTGGCGATTGAGCGCAACTGTCTGACCGGAGGAAGTCTTAGTCTTCACGCACGCGGACAGGAGTGCTGCCACGCTTTGGAAAGCCTGGGCAGCGGAGCTCAGAGGGAGGCACCCTTTGGTCGTATGAGCGCCACTTATGCGCTCCCAACGCCAGGATCTCTTTCGCCTGCCTTGTCCGATTGAACGTTAATGTGCACCTCAGCCACGGCCACACCACACGATGCACAAAGCGTGGAAAATTTTTTTGGCCACGTTGTTGTGTGGCGGAGTTGCGGCAGCTGTAGCGGGCACTATCTTAGTGAGCACGTTCCAAAGCACGCCTCCGAGCGTGAGCGGGAATTCCCAGCGTCCTCAAAAAGACAAAATAGCTCAATCTGCCGGTCGCCATGTGGAGGCAGTCCCCAGAGCTCGAAGCGGCGCAACAGAGCGGAGAGAGGAGGTCCCAGAAGTTGCTAAAATTCCACAGGCGATAGGAGCGACACCACATCAGGGAGAAGACACGAAAGAGACCAGCGGTGGTTTTGCGGGGCCCCGAGGAGAAGGCACGACGTCACAAGAGGGGAGTAACTTTGTCGGCGGATTCGAATGTGCGCTCGACGCAGAGGAGGTTTCCAGTGAAACCAGAGGGCCTCCCTGTCCCCAGCCATATATGTGCATAGCAGCTCTGCACGGCAGCCAGCGCGGTGAGTGTGAGAGAGACAGAGAACGTCAAGCGCCGGCGAACGGCAGCTGCGCAGTTCACTACGCTTGACACCCACACGGGCGTCACAAGGAGTACTCTGCATAGAGAGCAATACAAGTGCTTAGAGAGAGACACGTACATAGGAGCTCCTAAGTGAGTAGTGCATCATCACTTCTCCTGTAGCCGCGTGGATGCGTGTGGTGCCACCGGAACGGGGCAGCGGTGCCTTAAAGCATGCCTGGATGTTGCTTTGCGTTGTATCATGTACAGAGCGTGAAGGAGTCACGGAGGTCACTTTTTCCTTTGCTTCAGTCCATAAGTTTCCTTGTCGAGGTCATATAGATCCCGGCGCGCGTAGTGCCATTGAGATGGGCCATTAGTGTCTGGACGTAGGCGTACACATTGCTTCGCGTTGTGTCACGCATACATTCCTTAGTTGTGATTGCAGCAGTTCTCGTTTTCTTTGCATTCCGCGGTATTTCTTCCGAAGTGATACACGTCTGGATGCTTGTAGTACTACCGAGGTGGGGCAGCGATGCCTGGACGTAGGCCTGCATTTGCTTTGCGTTCTGTAATGCATACACTCCCTACTCCTCACCGAAACGGCTCTCATCACCTCTGCGTCCCGTTGTTTCTCTTCTAGCGGCCATATATGCTAGGCACGCTCGGCGCTTGACACATCTGAGGCGATGCGAGAAGCCGCCGAAGAACAGCGAAGCATTTTCGCCGCACTTAGGCGTGTGGACAGCTCAAATATACACTCTTAGATGCCGCAGAGCTCTCAGAAATGCTGGGTGGGGCGCAGTGTAGGGAGGCGTCTACTTTGCGTGAACACACGCGCGATGGAAAGACCCCTTCAGACGCACCGCGTGCGGAAAGCCTTCCGAAATAGTAGTAGTGCCCGTAATATCCCGTTCACGCGCCTGTCTACGTTTTCGTCGCTCCACGCTTGACGGTATGCCGCTCTCGAAGACAAATATAACAGGTCTGGGCAGAGAACCAGGCCCGCGCTAGGGATGTGAAGTGTACCCATGCCCTCGGTGTGACCGTGCGCCTCTTACTCCCCGTCTGCTTCTTGCGTGGTCAGGATGGTGCGTGCACCCAGATTGGCTGCCGACGCTGCACAAGCCGTGCGACCCGGCAAACGCCGGTGCTTGTGATGCGGGGCTCCGCTGCTCGAAACTAACTTCCTCCTGCGAGCCTCTGCTGCTGCCCGGGGCAAAATGCAGTCCCACGGACAGCGACATGTGTCTTTCGGGATCATGCGCTGCAAACCTCTCGAAGCGGCTTAAAAAGCCCCAGACCTCAGCATCAAGCACGGCCGGGGGGGCGGAACTCAAGCAAGTAACAGCAGAGGACGCCGAGACACAAGAAGGCAGCGAGTACGTCTGTCAAAAGGACATAATCGAAGAACAGTCCGCTGATTTCATTTTTCATCCTTGCAGGGGGCCCGGCAATGGATGTGGAGCGCACTGGCTGCGCAAGGAAGCTTCGGAGAGGCAAAACGAGATGGAAAGCACAAGAGCCAACGGGCTACCGGTACTGTTTCCGGTATCAAACACTAGCTTAGAAGGCAGAGACTACCAGTGGATTCCTAAGGCAAGCCCCAAAGCCACGGACGAGGAAGAAGAAGAAAAAGAAGATAAAAAACACCAACAAGAGGGAGGAGGAGGAGGAGGAGGAGGAGGAGAAGACGAACGCGAGCTCGCAGGCGAATGGATCTGGAGCACTGACGCTGTATTCGCCGGTAATCACCGTGAGCGCAGGCCAGTCGAGCAGCAGGTGGAAAAGGAGGAGAGAGAGCAAGACCGTTCGCGCGGCGCTGGTGAAAACGCAGTGGACCCTGTAGGAACTCGTGCAGAAAGCCGAAGCACTGCTCAAACATCTGTGCGCGGCGCCGGCGATAATGAGAGGAACGAGGCACAGGATAGCACTGAACCTGAGCGGAGTGAGGCATCGACATTCCATTTCGAGTACAGCTCGAGCAACCAGCAGCAGGAAGATGCCGCGCTTCCTCCAGGAGAAGATTCCGCCAAACACGGCTCTCCAACCTTGCACGGAGCTTCACCAGGAAGCACACGAAAGGAGACGTCGCAGGTAAATCAGATGCCGCGCACGCGCGCGCAAACAGACACGGAAGACGAAGACGAGCCACAACAAAAAGCAGCTGGGATGGACTTTGGCACCCTACAGAACGACGTAGGCGCGCAGGCCGTCGACCAGCCTCACCAGGAACGAAGGGACACCGCTGCTGACGGAGAAGCAGACGCTGGTAGAGGTGTATATGCTGACCAGACACGGTCAGGCGGTCTAGACCGCGGCGAGGGAAGGCGGGGTCCCCAGGGCTTCTATCTCCATACGCGCAGCGTGTCATCACAGAGCCCTACTTCTCGCAAGCGGCTAGAGACTACCGCTGATAGCAACACGCAGCGTCAATTGCCCAGCTCAGTTGTGAAGTCTGAAGTCCTGCTCGAGAATAAAGTACCCCGACAAAAGTCCCTGCGTCAATCCCGGGGGACGACGCTGGAAACGGCTACGACGCAGTCAGCGCCGGAACCGGCCATCAGAGTCGGGCGGTCTTTCCGCGTCCAGAATGCGCAGCATCCTGCTCAGGAGCAGCACACGCAAGGGCATCTCTTCCGGGTGCGCGCGGGTGAGCTGCTAAGGCCTCAGAAGCAGACATTCACAGACTGGCAGGGCGCCCGCCAGGAGCGGCCTCAACAGCAGGCAGTGCCTGACAGGAATTCTGCTGAACAAGCTGGTCAGCGGTATATAGCGCAGCAGAGACACGATGCCGGGCACGCCGGTCAACGTTACAAAAGCGCTTTGCGAAAGCACATGAAAACCGAGCAGGAGGACTGGCACCCCGAGCTGGCAGACGAGAGCTATCCCATCCGGACGCAGCTTCCTACTCCGTGGCAGCAGGATGAAGATGCTCGAGAGAAAGCCGCCTCCCTGTCCTCGCCATTCGTGCAGCAGCAGCAGCAGCAGCAGCCAGACCCGGCCTGCGCGCTTGGTGACTGCGAAGGTCCGCCTCAGCCTGAGAGGGGACCTCGACAAGCAGGGGAAGGGCAGGAGTCACAGGAGGGAGGGGGTCGCTCCTCTCGCCCAGAGAACTCCTACGCTGAACTGCTCCGTTATCAGCAGACTGCTGTGCAGCAGGCTCGACAGGAGAAGCCGCACCGTTTAGCGTTTTCCCTTCTTCCCGAGAAGCCTTCGCGAAAGCAGGAGCTGCTTCAGCACCTGCTGGACGCGCGAACCCTACCGACGGGCGCGTATCACGGCTCGGATAAGATGCTTGAACAGCCGCCGGAGGAGAACGGACAACTCTGGCAGCAGCCTGCTCGTGAGAGGGAAGGACTTGGTCAGTCAAGTGCGCTTGCCACGCACGAGAAGGCCGAAAAATGGGGTGGGGAACACCCGAGTTCAAGGCAGGTGGATCACAAACCAACACACACACCAAGCCAAGCCCTGCAGGAGCAACTGCAAAACCAGAGCATGAGCGCCATCCGTCATCAGGACGGAGTCGGGCGTTTACTGCCACCGCCACGCGCGGCGCACGCCTTGCGCGCAGCCGGAGCTGGAAAACCCTTCGAATTGCAGGACAGTGGAGACCAGGAAGCCAGCATTCTAGCGGATCAGCAGAAAATCGATCGATTGCCGATCCGCCTGCCAAATGACGACCGTTCGCCCACGAGGACGCACGCCTCCACGGCTGAAGCGCACGAAAAAGCTAGCGACCTGATGACAGCGCCGCTGCGCACAAACGGACACGCACAGACAGGCGCGCACCCATTTGTACGCGAGGGTGCGACAAACGGGTCGAATTTCGCAGACAGCATCGCTGACTGGTACAAGGCCGGCATTCAAGCCGTACGGCGGTACTGGGAACTTATCCGAACACATCCCCAGGTCCTAAGATTCGCGGGAACTGTATAGCTGAGATGTCAGGCTGCCGCTGACAGCCTCTTCGTGTCCTGGCTTGCGTCTGAGAAGCCGTGATTCTTTTTTTTTCAGACGTTCTGGTACTGCTGTTGGCGTACCGCGGGCAAACGTGGCCACCGCGCCTTTACTGCGCTGGAGTTCACGCAGGCATCGTCTACGGTTTTGTTCCACGCAAAAACCCAAATATGCAGTTGGGAGCAGAACATTGTTTGCACGCGCTGCTATCTTCGCCTCAACACTCTCCCACAGATGCGATAATGAAACTCAGCGAATGCCACCGGTGGAGACTCAGCGCAGACCGCTCCACCCCGTGGTAGAGCACGGGATACGGTGCCTTCGCTTGTGAGGGTGCACGCGTTATTCTAGACGATGTGTAGCGCGCTTAAAGAAAGCGCGGTGCTGCATTGTCGGTGAATTTCTGGGCATTGTGATAAGAGAAGGCAGCTCAACAGCCCTATGCGTCGAACCTATCCTCAAGTCTCGGGTGCGAACGGATGGGCGCCTCGCTGCTAAACTTCGGACCCTACCAGCACGAGATAGGGCGACAGCCTTATATGTGGCGCCCACCCTCCCATGCCGGGCGCCAGCGAAGTTGTAGCTGAGTACAGAGCTTGGCGCTAAGGTACAGCAGGGCGCAAGTTTTACCTCTACTAGCGTGTCCAGCCTTTTGTGCCGACGCGCGCACTCCATGGAGTAACAGCACCGGCCGATTTTACTTGTATCTGTCTTCTCAGCGATAGGCGTCAAGCCTGTCCTCACGTCTTGGGTGCGCGTGGGTGTCTGCCCCAAGGCGAAGCCCGCTGTGGAGCTATAACAGACCGCGATTTCGCTCCTCTTGGTCTAGTTGATCTGAAAGATGGCTAGCGCCGGTATCCTCCTCGCCGCGGTCCACAGTACGAAGCATAGACAAAGAGCTTAGCACGCTGTTTGGTATCCTCCTGGCCGCGGTCCACAAAAGGAAGCATAGACAATAAGCTCAGCACGCTGTTCGAGCCACACGCAGAGATCTAGGGTGGCTCATTAGCACGCTACTCACACGGGGCAGCCTGATGCGAGATAAGCGGGAAAGACGCCGTATCCCGGGATCGGAGAAACGACCGGCTGATGACGATCTCTCGGCTGAGCTGCAGCGATGTGAAACTGCGAGGACGAAATTTGATGGGCCGACAGATTCTGAAACGTGCCGGGAGATGATACTTTTCCCAGCAGCTGCTTGCCTATTGATGAGTGCACAGAGGGATGCGCCATTCATTCATAGTGGCAATGAGGTGACACTATTTGAAGTGCGCTGGAATATAGCAGCAAGGCGATAGAACTGTGGCTGCAGGCGCTGACGAAGGACCATATGCATGTATATGTACCTATATATATATTCGTGTATATTCCAGAGAGGTACACGAATGAATTGCCTCACAGTAACCTGTCTGCAAGAGAAAATCGCGCACGGCGCAGCAACAAGTGGTCAGTCGCAGCGGCAGGATTGCTATGCGCTACTACCGGGTGTGAGTTGAAGGACAGTCATATATATGAGGGGTTGGGGGGCGAGTACCACGTGGTCGGCTGCTCCACGATTTGCACACATATGTCAGGACATGAGTGCAGAGGCGACGCAATTAGTTTACGCCCTGATTTTTACCCTTCGAGCTAGCGGGCGTCCGGCAAAATTAGATTTCCGTCGTACAGCTGCAGCAGAGAATGCCGCAGTACCGGCCTGGCGCAGTATACGTACACATATATACGTGCATACACATGTATATTACGTTCTGATCCTTACCCTTCGAGCTAGCGCGCGTCTGTGTTTTCTCCTCTCCGGGCATATATGTACAGACACACGCGTGCGTGTCCGTGTACATGAATCTGTTTTACGTCCTGCAGACAGCTACTGCTACATTAGGCGCAAGAGTTGCGTTGTGAATCGTAGGCATACCCCTTCCGAGTACGCGCGTGAGTTGGTATTTCCACAGTCTCGCGGTGGTGTGTCTGTAGGCAGGCTTTTTCGTACACGTTTCAATGAAGGGTCTAGGCAGAGCGGCAGGAAGGCCGTTCTACGTAAGGCCCTCAGTGGCAGCTGCCCGTGCCGAGCCGACGTTCGCCTCGACGGCCCGTATGCAAAACAGCAGCCGTGAATGCACATGCGCACATGTATGTGGTGGTGCTGCTCGGGTGAGCCTGCCAAAAATGTACGGATGCAGAAAAAAAGCCGTTCTATTCAAGCCCCTGAGCGTTGGCTGCTGGGGGCGCGCCGAGATGCGGCTACTTGGTGATATACATGCTTCAAGTTAAATGGGTGGAAGTTGCTATCTCTACTTGGAGCGCTGCTAGTATATAGGCATTCGGTCATTGCTTCGTTTCTCAGCGTTCAATGATAGTCATGTAGTCGACGCGCGGCTGCGGCTTGTATGCGGAATAACAGGCGTGAATGTTGATGCCCGCATGTACGTGGGGGTGCAGCTTGGGCGCGCCTGTTTTGAGCGGTGCCGAGCGGACATTCTGCTCAAGGGCCCGTATGCAAAACAACAGGCGTGAATGTTGATGCCCAAATGTATGTTTTGACGCATCTCGGGTGCGCCTGTCAAAGGTGCATGCAGGGAGGCAGGAAAGCTGTTGTAGCTAAGGCTTTGGGTATTGGCGTGGCCAGTGGCGAGCCGATATTCCGCTCAAGGGCCCGTAAGC
>SJYA01005623.1:0-24258 GCA_006410615.1 Neotragus moschatus | reverse complement strand
CGACGGGTGGCTGTGCCCCCAGAGGGGGAGCCTGGCTCAGCCTGCACAGAGGGAGGGCCACAGGCCAGCGACCCTAAACAGTGTCTCTGGGCTCCCAGATGGCGGCAGGAATCGGGCAGAGGGTCTGGGGGGAGGAGGGCGAGGCCCCCAGCTGCTGGACGTTGAGCTCAGCAGCGCCTAGACATCACCAGCCTGCCCTTCTCGTGGTCTGAGTCTGCACGCTGTGGAGACGCTCACAGTTCAGGCCCATCTCTCTGGTGGGCCCCCCAGCTGTTGATGTCAGCGATGCCAACACAGCAGAGAGGCTGTGGGGGCATCCCAGGAGCTGGCATTCCTGCCCATGCCGTCCCCCTGGGGCTCCTGAACCTAAGTCTGGGCAGGTCCTGGCCTTGCTCTAACACCCTGGGTGGCTCCCCCGGGCCTCGCAATAGCAGTAGGCACAGGGTCCTGTCCTGAGTACCTCCTCTGTGCCAGGCAGGGCACTACACCCTTGAGCAGCATCCTGAATCCTTAGGAGGGTCTGAGCAGGGTTGTCATGGTCCCCTTTGGCCAACAAGGAAACAGTCAGACACGGCTCACATGATTAGCAGCGGGGAGCAGGGGCTGAGCCTGGGTGCGTCTTGTCTGGTCCCCCCTTCGGCCAGCCCACCCCTGCTTGTCTATGGGTGGCAGGGCACACGTGTCTCCCGGTCCCCCTCCGAATGGAAGCCCCTTGGAGGCAGGGACCTGGTGGGCCTCGGCTCCGTAGTCCATCTGCCGCCGGGGGGCAGAGCCTCCCAAGGACACGGCAATGGCTCCGCGCGGCAGGCAGACTGAATTGTCAGGGTCCGTTTGGCACAGCCTGGCTGAGCAGGCCCTGAATGTGAGAAAGCGAGGGATGGGGTCTCGGCCCTGCGGCCCCCAGCTCTGGCACGGCCGCCCCCAGCGTGTCCTGGGCAGGTGGAGGGGACGGTAGACACGGTGGGTGCTGCAGGCCAGGTCAGGGCGTGAAGGGCCGGGGTCCCAGGTAGGAGAAAGGCACTGGGGTGCCCCATTCAGGGGCTTTCTGGGAGGGTGGTTTGAGACCCCCGAGAGAAGCCCAGCTCAGCGGCAAGCTTTTCCTCTCCCTTAAAATAACCACGTGCAGAAGCTGGGTTTGCAGAACCCCTTTCTGCTGCTAGACAACTTGGCTTCTTTTTGCCTTCCTCATCTAAGACCTGGGCACAGTTTCCGGAACCAGCTCAGGGCTGGGGGGCTGCGCAGGAGGGCGTCCCGGCCAGGGCTCCTGGGACCACCAGAGTTCTGATCACTGAGCACGTACAAAATCTAGGCACTGGGCAAGGGCTCTGCCCGCCGCGTTTCACTTCGCCCTCACAGAAGCTCTCAGCACGGGCGAGGAACAGATGTGGCGTGTCCAGGTCTGCCCAGGGCACAAGCAGGACCCGATTTGGCCCTGGCCCAGGACCGCAGCTCAGCCCTGGGATCCACGAAACCCTACCAGCGTTTGCTAAAACCCTCGTGACTCAGCCAGACCCCAGGGAGCAAACAGAGGCTCAGAGACTCAGCAGGGACGCACCTGTCCCCGGTGACCCAGGACTGCCCACCGTGGCAGACTGGGCTCCCGACCCCGAGGCCGCACGGCTGTCCTGGGCACCGCAGGGCAGGCTTTCAGGGCCAGGCGTGACCATGGGCCCAAGGTTGGGGGGCCTGCCTGCCGGGGGGCCTTCCCCGTGTCCACAGAGCTGGCCACTTCCCAGGTCTGAGGGGGCCACAGCTACATGACCCCCCACCGCCACCAGATCGCTAAGGCATCCAAGTGAACCGGCCACCCCTACCTGCACGAGGCTCCCACCCACACTGCGGTCGGTCCCGGCCACTTGCCTGAGTTCCTTTGACATGTCTACCCTCTCCGTGAGGGGCCCATGGGTGCCCAAGGGCCGACATAGCAGTACCACTGTGGCTTGGGGAGCCCCCCCAGGCCTAACCTCAGGGCGCTGTCTGCCTGGGTGAGTCGGAGGCAGGAATGGCCCTGAGACACCAGGCTTCAGTGCTCCATCCCACCCCCTTCCTTCCTGCCTCCTGGACCCTGGGCCAGACTGGCTCCCCAGCCAGTGCCTGCCCCCTTGAGGGCTCCCCTCAATTGGAGATTCTCACTTTAGGCCGCACCGGCCTCCCCTGGGGGGCTGTGGGCTGCAGGGATTCCTCTGGAAGCTTGTGCTCAGAGGTCCAGGTGGGCTGAGCGTGCCCAGGGGCTGCTGATGCTGCTGGACCAGGGAGCTCGCTTGGACTGCTGTCCTGAAGGGTGGGCCCCAGAGCAAGGCTGGACCCACAGTGGCTCCTAGTTGGCTGTGAAGAAAGCCACTTCCCTGGGGCCAGCCCAGATGCCCTGCCTCTGCACTGTGGGGGCGCAGGCCTGTCCTTGCCCCATGGTCCCTCGGCTTGGGAAGCCCCTGGGACCGCTGCCTGCTTCCTTCTAAGCCGCCGATTCCGTCTGACCCTGCCGGCTGATGCCCAGGTCTCCCCGTCTGCAGGAAGCCTGCACCCTCCTCTGCGCACTCAGCTGTCCTCTGCATACCCGGTGCTTCCCTTCTGAGCCGCCGCCTTCCTGCCAGTCCCCGCGAGGCCCCGGGAGCCCCCGCGTTGCCAGCCTGCCAGGCTCTGGTAAACTGCAGGCACTCTCTGTGCCCCTGTGCGTGGGGGCACTGGCCACAGTGGAGCCCCGGCAGCTCGGCACTGGGGGAGGCGGATGGAGACTCTGGAGCCGCTGATGCATTTCCGGGAAGAGGATCAGGCTGGCTGTGAATGGCTCATGCCAGAGCGGTGAGCGGAGGAGGAGACTGAGGCTGCTGAGCCCAGGAGACCTTGACCACATCTGCTTCCACTCCTGGCCTGCTCTATGGCCTCAGGAAAGCCTCACTGCCCCCAGAGCCTCGGTTTACCGTCTGCGAAAGCGTGCGGGGACAGCGCCTGTGCTGCTGGTCAGGGAGACGGCGCAGGTCACACCCTTTAAGCGCTCCATCATCCTTGGCTTCCCCGGTGGCTCAGCAGGAAAGAATCTGCCTGCCGTGCAGGAGACGCAGAGGACGCGGGTTCAATCCCTGAGTCTGGAGGATCCCCTGGAGGAGGGCAGGGCAACCCACTCCAGTATTCTTGCCGGCGGAAATCTCGTGGACAGAGGAGGCTGGTAGGATACAGTCCATGGGGTCACAAAGAGTTGGCCACGACCCAAGCAACTGAGCGCACACCCACGTTGTCCCTGGAGTCAGAGTAATTGACTCCATTTTACAAATGAGGCAACCGAGGCTCAAGGAGAGAAGGCACTCGCCCAAGGTCAGTGACAGGCAGAACTCGGGGCCAGGCTGGAGGGCCAGGAGACTTTTACAGAAACGCCGGCCGCCACTGGCATCGCACAGTGATTGAACAAACAGCCCAACACCGACAGCCAGTGCCCATGTCCTGACTGCAAGACTGGAGCAGCTGCCCCATGCTCTGGGGAACAGAGGTGCATGGGGGCGAGTATGAGACGGTTCAGCGCAGACTTTGGGGGAGGCGGCAGCCTTGGTTTGTCTGGGAGTCAGACAGACCTGGGGGTGAATCCAGGCTCTCGCCCTAGCGCCAGGGCGACCACGGGCATCGTGTCCTCATCTTCAGAACAAGATGTTCATGCCAGTCTCCACGAGCATCTGTGGGGTTTGGGCAGCGTTCCAGCCTGTGCCGTGCGGCGGTCACGGCAGGGAGCAGGGCTGGGGTGCCAGCCTCCTCCTGGTCCTCAGGGAGCAGGACTTCCGGGCAGCCCCGAGCCTGGCCTGAGATGCGGGGAGCCTTGACAGAGCCCTGCTGACCGCGTCCCCTCTGAGTTTTGAGTGCTTGTTTGCTGCATCCCTGGGGCCCCTCCAGGACCAGCTCCTCTGCTTGCCTGCTCCTGGGCCTGCTCTGTCTTGCGCCAGGCCCACGGCGATGGCGGGGCCTCTGCAGGCTGCCCTGTCTGCCTGCGGTGCCCTGCTCTCACAGGCTGTGTGGCTCTTCCCCTCATTGCACGCAGGTCTCTGCTCAAATATCTTCTCCTGAGAGACCTTCTGTGACCATCTGTCCAAAACAACCTCCATCCCCACCATGGCCGCACCGTACCCCGAGGGGCTCATCCTTCCAGCCCCTACCCCTTTACACATCATACAGTCATTCACTGTCTGTCTCTCCTCCCAGGAAGCCGAGTCCCCGAGGACAGCGGCTCTGTGTGTCCTGCTTCTCACTGCATCCTGGTGCCCAGAACACTGGCTCGCCGTGTTACCTCAGTTGAGTGATGAGTGAATGAATGAATGAATCCAGCGGGAAGGCTCGAGAGGGTGTTGCCAAGGAGAGTCACTGGGTCAGTTCTGCTTTTTAAAAACTGTGGCTGTGAGGTGGGTGGCTGGGCACAGAGGCAGGGTGGGAGGGGCCATCTGGAGGCTGCCATAGGCTTCAGGTGACAAGAGTGGGTGGAGATAGAGAGAAGGGGGTGACTGGGAGGCAGGATGGGGGGCGGGGTGGGGAGGAGTCCTGGGGACCCCAGGGCTTCAGGCCTGGGTGTCTGCGTGACGGGGAACCACTGAGTCTGCGGCGCTCCTGTCTGTGAGAGGCAGCACGGTGTGACCCAGGACCTGCTTCCAGGCTTGGCATCACACTGGCTAAGTTGCTTAACTCTGTGTGTCGGTATGCTCACTGACCAAGCGGGGGTGATGCTGGGACTCCCCTCACAATTGGGAGCACTAACCTACGTCCTGAGGAGCAGCCTTGGCTAATCAGGGTCCTGGCCAAGATGGAGGAACTGGGCTGAGATTTACCCTCTGGCCTGAAGAAACTAAGTATCCAGGACAAAATTTATGAAGCAATGGTTCCCAAGGCACTGACCTCAGGTGATGAAGGACCATCCTCAAGAGGTGGGCAGGGAATGAGAAGAGTCCAGACTGAACAGGCTCCCCACCCAGTGAGAGTCCCCAGGCTCCCCACCTGCTGAGTGTCTCCAGGCTCCCCACCCACTGAGAGTCTCCAGGCTCCCCACCCACTGAGAGTCTCCAGGCTCCCCACCCACTGAGAGTCTCCAGGCTCCCCACCCGCTGAGAGTCNTCAAGAGGTGGGCAGGGAATGAGAAGAGTCCAGACTGAACAGGCTCCCCACCCAGTGAGAGTCCCCAGGCTCCCCACCCGCTGAGTGTCTCCAGGCTCCCCACCCACTGAGAGTCTCCAGGCTCCCCACCCACTGAGAGTCTCCAGGCTCCCCACCCACTGAGAGTCTCCAGGCTCCCCACCCGCTGAGAGTCCCCAGGCTCCTCACCCGCTGAGAGTCCTCAGGCTCCCCACCCGCTGAGTGTCTCCAGGCTCCCCACCCAGTGAGAGTCCCCAGGCTCCCCACCCGGTGAGAGTCTCCAGGCTCCCTACCTGGTGAGTCTCCAGGCTGCAGGGCAGGGGAACCCAGGTGGGGCCTGGTGGTCCCCCTGAGTTGGGGAGAGAGAGCTGAGTCCAGGGAAGCCGAGTGATGCTACTTCACACGGCAGGGGCCTAGGCAGGAGGAGCTATGTGGAAGTATGAATCTGTGCAGAGGGTCCCCTTGAGTGCTCAGCTACGTACCGGTAAGCACAGCTATGTGGGTGAAACTCCCTGAGGTCAGAGAAAGAAAAAAAAATTTTTTTTAAAGAGAAAGAACCATTTGAAAGGATTCTAGGGAACAATACTGGAAGCTCACACAGGCCCAGGAATAGTTCCTCTTCCTATCAGAGAGGAAAACTTTGTAATTCCTGGAGCACTGGTTAGAAAATTCAGAGGGCTTTGATTAAATGTGCTTTGCTCCTGCCTCCCAAAGAGTAACAGCTAGGGCTGAAACCAGGTGTTTTCAAGTAACAACCAAACCCCAGAACAAAGCTCACAAACATATACAGGGGTCTAGCACCCGACAAGGTAAAATACACAACGGTAGCGTCCAGCAAAAAAAATTACTTGGCATGCAGACCAAAAACAAACACAATCCACACTGAAGAGAAAAACCAACCGGAACTAACCCAGAGGTGGCACAGATGATAGAATCAGGAGACAAGAACATTAGAATAGTTATCGTAACTGTCGCCCACATGTTGAAACACTAGAGAAAAAATTGGACACATTGAGTAGAAACATAGAGGATGTTAAAAAGAACAAAATCCAGCTTCTAGAGATAAAAAAAGATACAATGTCTAAGATGAAAAACATACTGGGTGGGGTTAACTCTAGTTTACACAGTGCAGAAGGCAAGATGGGTGAACTTAGAAACAGCGACAGGAACCATCCAGAATGAATACCAAGACAGAGAAGACAAGACGTAAGCGAGCAGAGCCTCGGTGAGACGTGGGAAACTTCACGTGACCTCACAGATGTGTAACTGGAAATCCTAAAGGAAGGAGGACGCAGAGAAAATGATCAGAAGTAGTCCTGGACGAGAAACGTCCAAGGTGGGTGAAAACCCGTGGACCCACAGATCCAAGCACTCGGAAACACGGACACAAGAAATGCAACGAGAACAGCACCAAGGGACAAAGCAAGTTCCTTAAAACCAGGGATAAAGACAGAACCTCAGAGAAAAGGGCGCAGGCCGCGCAGGGGAGCGAAGGTAAGAAGGACGGCCGACTTCGCACTGGAGATGATGAAAGCGGGAGACAGTGGGCAGCACCTTCAGAGAAGGCACACCGACCTAGAGCGCTCTACCCAGCAGAACCCCTCTCTGACGTTAAGGTGGAATAAAGGACAACGTGAGCACTGTCTCCTCTTCTTGGCCAGAAAGCCCTGCAGGGCAGGGCCCACTGCTCAGCTCCTTGCCAGGGTGTGCACGCTGTCTGGACCTACCCCTGGAGGAGCCTCACATTCTCACTGGGTTGGGGTTCCCAGCGACCCTCCCTGAGCAGGGGGCAGGGGAGCCATGTGGGAAGTTCCCTGCTTTGAGGGAGGCTAGGCGGAGGGTGGCTTGTCTTGGGGGAGGCCCAGGTGGAAGGGGCACTGGCCTTTCAGGGGCTCACCCCACTGGGGACCCCGACTTCTGGGATCCAGGCCCTGCCAAGTGAGCAAGGAGGAGGGGGTGGGGGGCACACTGGCGTGACGGCCTCCTGCTTTGTATTCCCCTGACTTATCCTCACAGGAGTGTCAGAGCGCAAAGGAAATCTGCATAATGTTTTTAAAAACAACCAACCAAAAAATATATAAATTTTAGCTGCTCACAAGGTTACAGGCAGTTTCCATGGCTACTGTTGCAAGCGGCATGCACTGAGGTGAGGAGGTGGGGCTCCCCTTAACCCAGTAGGTAAGGGCACTTGCAGGATTAATTTTGGCCCAGGAACTGGCTGCTGGGCTGGAGGGAGGGAGGGGGGCAGAAAGCAAGCCAGGATGTCCCTGTCCCTCCCCCGTGCACCCCTCGCCCACCGGCCGGCACGGACTCCGGTGGCTAATTAGAACAGCCCCCGTGACTTCACAGCTCTCTCCGGTGTAAGCTGGCTTTTCAGGCAGGGAATCCCCGAAGCACCAGCAGCCCTGTGGGCTCTGAAGACAGCACGCCATCCTCCCCACAGGTGGGCACCCAGGACCGGGGACCAGGGCCACCCAGGAAACCGCAGTCAGTGAGATGAAGGCCTGGGCTGCTGGCGCACTTGTGAATTCCCGCCCGGCACACCCGGGGTGGCCCTGAAATTCCCACCCCCGCTGGAGACCACCCAGAGCAGACGGAGGGGCCAGGCCCAGCCCTTCCTGCTGAACCCAGGCTGGGGCCACCGGCCCTGGAGCTGCGCGTGTGCGTGTGGGGGTGGGGCGGGCACATCTGTGTGTGTTTCTGTGTGCACGTGTGTGTCTGTACATGTATGCCATACTCGTGTGTGTATGTTTCGTGTGCACATCTGTGTGGGCTGTGTGTCTGTGTGCTGTGCTAATGGCGATTAAAAAGCAGCTGAGTGGAGGCAAAGGTGAGTCAAGCCACCGGGCTCTTCCAAAGACACAGGCAGGGCCGTCCGGCACTGGCGGGGGGGGCGGTGCCGCCACTCTCTCTGGATACACCCGTTAAGTTCAGGGGACCTGGCACCTGCCACGGAAAGCCCCCTGCACCCTTGTCTCTGACCAGGGCAGCTCATTTAAGTCAGGCTCAGCGTCTGCCTTGTGGCTTCAGGGAGGGTCTGCAGTGGGTGTGGGGAGAGGGAGTGGGGGCAGAGGGTGAAGGGTGGGTTGGCAGCCAGGGGACCCGTGGAGCAGGTGCAAAGAGGCTGCTCTGAGCTGGTGGAATCAGAGACTCCCGGGACCCAAGCACCCACGTCCTGCAGTCTTAGAAAATCAGAATGTCTGAGCCACAGATGTTTAGAAGCAGAAACCCTCCCGTCTCCTCCTAGGTTCAGAAGGGCCTTTGGACGTTACCTGGCCTAATCACCTGTTCCGTGAACAGTAAGGGAATTTTTCTCCTCTTGAAATCACAATTCATCCAAAGTGGTCGATCCGAGGGGATGGATCTCCAGTTCTCCCTAGGCGGGCAGAGGAGGGCAGTACCACATCTCATGCTCAGTCAAATGCTAAGCTTTCTGCTCCTCCCTGGAGTCACCGCTGGTTCTCTCCAAGTACAAGCAAGGGGGGCCCCTGAAGAAGGCCCTCCCGGCCTGTGCACCCCCACCCTGGGGACAGAGGCCTCAAAGGGCAGCAGTCAGCCCCCAGCCGAGCCTCATCCCATGCCCACTCACATGCCTCTTCATTCGTCTGAGGGTTTATTAAGCTCCACTGTCCACCGGGCCTGCCGGCACCAGGGCTGCAAACTTGCCGCAAGGCCTGTTCCACCCTCGGCCACTGCGGCCAACTCAGCAACCCCCTTTTCCACTTCTCGGGGCCACTCAGCTGCCCTGGGCAGTCTTCCCCAGCCCAGGCACCAGCGAAGACTCTGTTTGAAGCAGTCTGTTTACATCCATTTTCCCTTAAAAAAAAAAAAAAAATTGGGCTCAGCCATTTTTAAGTGAGCGTAGGCGTGTTGTTGAAAGGGCCCGTCTTGCAGATTAAATGATTTTTTTTCTCAAAACTGGGAGTCGCTGTCAGTGAAGAGTGGCATTAACCCCCAAGGCCTGGCCGGGAGCCGAGGCCCCACCTAGTGAGGCCACGAGTTCGGAGCCGCCAAGCAGCACCTCGTCTGACGACGATGCTTCTGCCACTGGAGGGCGGTGGGCACTGCTTGGAACAGACTCTGCTGACGCCAGACCCCTGGGTGCTGCCAGGTGGGCTGACTTCCTGTCTCTGGGACGTTCTGAAGCCTTGCTTCCCCGAACAGGTTTGGATGATGTTGCTTCTGACTTGAGATGTCGCGGGGAGGGGGTGGGCCTCAGTCCAGGGAAAGTCGGCAAGGCCAGCGCTGCCTCCTTGTTCCCAGCAGATGCGGCTGACCTTGACCTTGAGAATCGCACAGAAACAGCCAGCCACCCACCCGACAAAACCTGTAAGTGCCCCTACTCAGGTGCCAGCTCTGGGCTCCCTGATGAGCCAGACCAACAGGTGCCATCCTTGACGGGTTCCTGGGCTGTAGACGGAAGGAGTCCAGGGGGCACAAGGCACAGAGCTGGGTGCTGACCAGCCGAGAGCATGTCCCAGACCCGACCTCCTCGGGAGGTGGTGTGAGGTCAGGGGTGCTTCCCTGACAGGCAGACCTGTGCTAGCCATCAGGAATCTTTCAGGCAGGGAGGCAAGGAGGCAGGAGGACCCCCTAGGGATGAGGGTCTCGAATGTTCCCAAATGGAAGTAAGTGTGGCAGGGGAGGTCCGTGAGGAGGTCTGTGAGGGGAGTGGGGGCTGGCAGGGTCTGTCCCCTGCAGGGCCCTTGGACTGCACCAGCCGTCTGGGAGCTGGCTTCAGCAAGGACGGCTTTCAAGGTGGCAAAGTGGTAAAGAACCTGCCTGCCAATGCCAGAGACACAGGAGACGTGATTTCAATCCCTGGGGTCGGGAAGATCCCCTGGAGAAGGAAATGGCAACCCACTCCAGTATTCTTGCCTGGAGAATCCNTGGGAGCTGGCTTCAGCAAGGACGGCTTTCAAGGTGGCAAAGTGGTAAAGAACCTGCCTGCCAATGCCAGAGACACAGGAGACGTGATTTCAATCCCTGGGGTCGGGAAGATCCCCTGGAGAAGGAAATGGCAACCCACTCCAGTATTCTTGCCTGGAGAATCCCACGGACAGAGGAACCCGTGGGCTCCAGTCCCAGGGCACGAGCGCCAACCACACGCGACCACAGAAACCGGAACTCCAGCAGGAGGATCACTGCACAGCCCTGCCCACCACAGCCAGAGGCCCAGAATCCAGCACCAGGCTGCAGCCGGCACGCTCCCGTGGCGTGCGGGACCTCAGGTGGGAGACGACGAGCCCTCACTGAGAGGTGGACGACCGCCCCTGTCTGTGCAGCCCAGAGAAGTTCAGTCACACACCTGAGCTCGCCAGCGGGAGGAGCGCGGGCCGGGTCCCAAGCCCCAGGCCTGTTGTGAGCTTCCCGCGGCACCTGCAGCCCTGTCGGTCCCCACGCCTTCCTCCTTGCTCCACCTTCCCTCATCCTGACGTCTAAACGCACCGACGCGGAGGGCAGACAGCAAAACCCAGATGCAGCCCAGCGGTGGTAAAGTGTTAGTCGCTTAGTCGCATCTGCTCAGTCCCCATGGACGATGTAGCCCCCCAGGCTCCTCCATCCACGGGATTCTCCAGGCAAGAACACTGGAGGCCATTCCCTCCTCCAGGGGATCTTCCCAACCCAGGATCGAACCTGAGTCTCCTGCCTGATTTTTTACCGTCTGAAACACCAGGGGAGCCAAAGCCACCGTGAAAGTGATTATTCAAGACACAGTGTCGTAAAATAAAATATTCTTGGGGAAGATAAATCTGTTTAGTAATTAGGGGGAACTCTCTCGTGTGGTAAGTTCCATGAGGTACAATTAAGGTTGACTGTGGTTTTCATTTTGTAAGCGGGTTTGCACTGAGCCAGGAGCCTTCTGCCTAATCAGTGCTTTAACCAAACAAACCCTAAACCCAGGTAAATACCAGACGCTCACAATGTGGCAGAAGAGTGGCTGCCACTGTTGTTGAAACGGCCTCTTTTCACCGTCTTCCTTCAAACCAGGGTTGGGTCATCGCATCTTGGGGTCAGCCCTCTCAAAGCCACGGTTGGTTTTGTGGTGTTTCGAGGGGAGCCCCCAGCAGGAAAAGACGCGTCATTTCTGGATCTACACGCGGGTGCTTCTCTAAGCCAGCGGCTCTGCTGGGCTCTGGGAGCAGTGGCTGGTGCAGGGGGAGGGCTCCCTGCAGAGAAAGGATCCAGGGGTTGCCTTTGAACCAGAAAAGTGAGCATTTCAATTTTGTCTGAAGAAAGTCTCTGAATGGACAGAGTGTGGGCACATTTGCCAAAGCCAAGTGGAAGAATTTGGAAAACAGGATGTAAATATGACCTTTCCACCTGCAAGGTGAGGCCCGGGACAGCGTTCCGGATAAACTGACGATGCTTCCTGGCCACCCCGCTCCTCTGCGGGGCCAAACACACCCCCAAGGTCCCCACTGCAGCCCCAGGCTCTCCTGCCTCCTCCCACGCTTGGCAAAACAACAGGCGCGAACACGAGGGGTGCGTCGGCAGCAACTGCAAACCCAGCTGCCACAGCTGGGCCGGGGGCGGGGGCTCTGCAGTGGGCCCTTCACTTACTGGAGCAGAATGCCCTCAGCACAGGGGGCAGGCTGTGTGTGTGTGTGTGTGTGTGTGTGTGTGCACGTGCGCACGCGTGTGCCTTTTCAAGCCCGGCAGAGACCAGAGGATGAGAGAGGAGGCCGTGGGTGGGGAAACCAACTTCAATCACAGCACATTCTCAAGTGCTTCGAGCCAGGGAGACCCCCAGGAAGGAGCCCAAGTGGTTCTCAAGGGGAGCAGACAGGTGAGGAAACCCGGAGCATCTTCAGTGGGTCCCCTGTTACCAGCCAAAACCAACAGACGTGCTCCCACATCCCAGGGATGGCAGAAAGGTACCATCTCTCCAGCGTGCTCCTGTCCACTCCATCCTCATCTCTCACGGCTTAGCTCGAATTCCACCTCCAGGAAGCCTTCCCTGACTGCCCCAGCTCGCAGGGTGCCTTCCTCTGAACTCGGGCAGCGCACGCCCAGGTTACGATCCACTGGGAACTGCCCTTGCCCGGTCGGACATTCAATTCATGCACGTCCCTCCCCCAAGCCACTCCCTGTGGGCATTACTGAACCAGTCTGCACAAACTATACAACAGAGACAAAGCCCTGCTAACTAACAGGCGCCCAGGTAACTCGACGAGAGAACGGGGTGCTGGCGTGGGAAGATGCTCCAGACCAGCCGATAAAAAGACAAGGGAGGCAGGAGAGCCCCCGGCGATGCCCAGTGTGGCTGCAGCAACGCTGACGGCCAAGCTCGGGTTTGGGCCGCAGCAGGAACTGCACCTTTACTTTGTCACAAAGCTGATGGCTTGATTTTTTTTTAACAGCAGGCGTGCATTTATTCTATTTAAAAAACTCTTTAATGTAGATTACAACGAATATATGTTTATTAATAACGTGAGGAGCGTAAGGCAGACCGTCACCTACAAGAGCTTTCTGCAGGCACAGCCCCTTTTCTGTTCTGGTGCAGAGTATGCTTTCCACAGCAGTGTGTCTCAGACTTCACTGAGCACCAGAGTTCTATAGCAGGTCTGGAGGAGGCCTGAGGACCTGACTTCCCAGCCACCAACCAGCCCCCGGGGATGCTGAGGCTGCTGGTCTGCGGAGGACCACTGCTGCGGGCTGATGCTTGGACGGTTGCTACTGTCATTGCTTTAGCCACTAGGTCTTCCTAGAGACGGGATCTTCCCAAGCCAGGGATCCAACCTGGGTCTCCTGCGTCTCCTGCTTGGCAGCTGGACTCCTCACCTCTGAGCCACCCGGGAAGCCCATGCTTGTGGACGATATGTCCAACTAAATACAGCAAATAGTGGTAATAATAGTCACAGAGAGAAGAGTTTTCCAGGGACCCAGGGCCCACACAAAGGCCCAGCTGCCAGACAGAACTGGCCTGGGAGTGCCCCCAGGGGCCACCCCTGCCATCACTGCTGCTGCAGAGAGCGTGCGCCTGGTCGCATAGCATCAAGACGCGGGTGGCAGTCAGGGAACATGTGGTCCCAGTATAGGGTCTGCCCGCTTCTCAGCCACGAGGCCAGCCTGTGGCCAAGCCCGGATGTGTCCACCAGCAGGAGCTGCCCCGGGGTAGACCTGGCTGGGAAGAGAGGTTCTTGCTAGCGTGCAGCAGTGTATGGACTTGACGTTATTATTGCTGTTTTGTGAATGAAGAGCCTGGGGTCCAGGGAGGCTAAGCAACTTCACTGAGGACACACAGCTTGGACACAAACACAGCCCCAGTCAGCCCCGAAGTCTGTGCTCTTGCTTACTGGGCCACACTGCCCACCTGTCCTCAGTGGCTGGGGGCGTGGCAGGCCAGGCTGCAGCTCCGAGAGCCTGGCTTGAGCTGGGGCCACTGCCCAGGCCCCTGATCAGCCCCACTTGGGCCTCCGGGCTGGTCCAGCTCTCTCTCACCTCTGCCATCTGGGAAAGCTGAGCCTGGCATCTGCCTGCCTCTCACTCTCCTGGCCCTGGCTTGCCTTCTGGCTGAATGCTGCGGTCTCCTCCCAAGCCTCCCTGCCTCCAGCCTCACCCCCTCCTGGGAATCCTCCACCCTGCAGCCTCACCCTCTCCTGGGTCCCCTCCAGCCTCACCCTCTCCTGGGAATCCTCCACCCTGCAGCCTCACCCTCTCCTGGGTCCCCTCCAGCCTCACCCTCTCCTGGGAATCCTCCACCCTGCAGCCTCACCCTCTCCTGGGTCCCCTCCAGCCTCACCCTCTCCTGGGAATCCTCCATCCTACAGCCTCACCCTCTCCTGGGTCCCCTCCAGCCTCACCCTCTCCTGGGAATCCTCCACCCTGTAGCCTCACCCTCTCCTGGGTCCCCTCCAGCCTCACCCTCTCCTGGGAATCCTCCATCCTGCAGCCTCACCCTCTCCTGGGTCCCCTCCAGCCTCACCTTCTCCTGGGAATCCTCCACACTGCAGCCTCACCCTCTCCTGGGAATCCTCCACACTGCGCCCCTGAGAGCCAGACCTGCCTGGGGTCCTCCCAAGGATCTTCCCACCTGTGGTTCCTGGAGGCCTCAGAGAAAGCCCACTCACAGAGCTGGGCTCACAAGCCTTGCCTGATCTGACCCCTACCTTCTCCCCACTTCCAATCCCAGGGCTCTCACCAGGACTGATAATTTAACCCTCCAAGGCCTGCAGGGAATTAGGGGCCACAGTCCCCACTTCACAACTGGGACGTAGCAGCGCTGGGCCTGAGTTTGGCGCTCTTGCTCACCCTCTGACCAGGGCAGGCTGGCCTGTCCACCCAGGTTTCCTTCTGCAGTCCCTCCACCCACCCCCCCAACCCTCAGACACCCCCAGGAAGCGAGTGGAGGAGGTTCACCACCGTGAGCCTCTGCGGGGACGGGACCTGATTGCAAAAGGAACAAAGAGCTTTGCAAAGACAAACAGGCACAAGCTGGGCACCCAGGAGCCTCTCTGCTACACAGTGCAAGGAGAGAAGCTGGCAAACCGAAGATGCTGGGCTTGTCAAATCCCCTCTGGAGCAAATCCAAAGGGACTGACATACCGCAAAGAAAGCCAGCACCAAGGAGGGCAGCAGAGCCAGGCGGAGAAGCCCAGCAGTGTGGCCTCGGTGGGGCCGACCCTGGACTAGGCTCCGGGCACCGGTGACGTGTAAAGGACTCTGTTACCCACCGTGTGCCAGGGTGGGGGCGGAGGCAGGAGCACCCCCTTTTTTGCACATGAGGAGGCTGAGTGATCTGCCCAGAGCAGCCTGGAATCCACTCTCTCTGCCATGGGAACTGCCTCTTCCCTAATGCACAGATGTGGACCTGCTGCTCCAGGGAGGGGGCAGGCTAGGGCTGCCGGGGAGGACCGGACAAGGGCCGGCTGCCACTCTGCCTTCCCTCCTGCCCGGCTGGCCTCGAGTCAGAGATGATTTACTGAGCTGTAATGAATCTCTCCTGCAGCCCCGTCTGCCCCCTCTCCCGCTGCAATCACTCCTCTGGGCTCCTGCTGCCATCACTCCGTAGAGCCAGCCTGCATGGCCGGAGCCCAGAGGCTTGTCTGTGGGAATGGGTCCCAGGGCTCCGTAGCCTCCCGGCCGGACACACTGCCTGGCTCACCCACAATCAGCGCCGGGAGTCGGCGACTTTGAACCAGCCCCCAGACACGCAAGACCGGGGTCCTCACTTGAGAGGGAAGTGGTGTTGGTGGGATTGGCCCCAGGCCAGCCCTAAGATTTCAAAACCCCGCTGAACTCTAAGACTGTGACTTGCCCCAGCCTTACCAGCTCCGTTTGGGGATGAACAGACTCGCAATGGCCCACGGGGGATGTGACATGATTCGGCCTATCGTTTCACAGATGGGAAACCGAGGTCTGGAGAGAGAGCGACTTGTCCAAGGTCACCCAGAAAGGTGGACAGAACTGGGCAGAGAAGCCCAGCTCCTCCAGCTGCAGCTGCCTTTCCCCACCCAGCACCCTCATTCAGGCTGGACTGTCGTGCTGACGTGTCGTGGTGTCTGGGGGCTCACAGCCTTGGAGGCTGGTCGGGAGCCCTGGGGTGGGCGTGCTCTCCCCTCCCCATGCTAGAGAGGGAAGATGGAGCAGCGGCAGCCCTTCTGTGGGCAAGAGCGAGCATCCGCTCGCTCCAGAGAGGCCGGCAGGGCTCCCTGGCTCTCCCCACCCCCACTCCTGTACCTTCTGGGAGCCCCAAGGCTGGAGAGCCTGGAGGTCCTTTTGAAGCCCCAAACCTTTCAGGAAGCCATTTCCAAGCTTTCCCAGTGAATCCCCAGGATCCAGTCCCTTTGGAAATGCAGTCCACGGGGAGACGGGAGCTCAGCAGGGTCCAGGGCATGGGATTACTCTGTCTTTCTCACCTTGTTCTCCAGGTGCCTAGCCAGCCGCTGCCACATAAAAGCACAAACGAAGAAACCCCCACACTGCCTGAACCCTGGCTTCAGGAGCAAGACGGAGTTTTCAGAAGCCCCTAGCACACAAGCTCTTTAGAAAGCTAGTGGTCAGCATGCAAGGGGTTAAACAAACTTTCCCAGTACAGGAGGTACTCACACCCACCTGCTTAGATAAGAGTCCTGGTCACCGAGACCCAATGCCCCCCGAGGAGGACGAGGAGGGTGGGAAGATGGGCACGTGCGTTTTCCTGGCAAGCCCGAACTTTGGGGGTTGGAAGTTATTGCTCCTGGAAGCCCCCCGGCAAAAGCCTGGCCTGGCCTGGGTGGAGAGTGTCAGGGGGTCCCTCCTTGTCTCCCAGGCCAGCTTCTTGGGAGTATGCTGGGGCCATGGCCTCCAGGACGCTCCCTCATTTTCCAGATGGGTCCTTGAGCTTGACCCTCAAGATCCTAGTCTCAGAGCTGCGGGGGGCTGCCCACTGGCAGGACTCCTCATGCCCACGTGGCCCTTGGCCTTGGGAGTATGGGGCGTGGAGTGGGTTCAGATGGCAGAGCTGGGAGGGTGGGAAGGATTTTTGGTGTTTGCAGTCTTTCCATCCCCGACTGGAAAAACCCAAACACCACGCTGGTGCTCCCCTCCCCCACTGCAGCTGAGATTTCGGACAGACAAAGGTGGGAGTGAGGCGGGCAGCAGGCTGGTGCGTCTGAGGCCAGCTCTACCCCTTACTGGCTGTGTGACCTTGGGGAAGTGGCTGAACTTCCCTGGGCCTCGGTTTCCTCATCTGTCAAGGAGGGCCAATGCCCCTCTTCTCCTGGCTGTTGAGCGCCTTGAATGGGTGACACCCCAAGTCTGGCCCCAGCAGGGTGTCTCTCAGGAGGCGGATCTTGGCAAAGAAAGGGCTCAGCCCTGGCGGCAGAGAGAACAGGGGCCAGGCTCCGCTGGGAAAGTTTCCCCCTCCAGCATCCCTCATCCCCCCGCCGGGAGGGAGACGAGGCATCCCTTGGCACGGTGGGTGCCCCCGCCTGTTCCTCAGGCCCTCACTGCCCACCTCCGGTTCTGTCCACAGCCTCCTCGACAGGCGCGTACTTTGAGGGCAGCTAGG
Organism: Neotragus moschatus; assembly: GCA_006410615.1. Taxonomy (NCBI): domain Eukaryota; kingdom Metazoa; phylum Chordata; class Mammalia; order Artiodactyla; family Bovidae; genus Neotragus; species Neotragus moschatus. Next base: position 7,163 of record SJYA01005623.1, on the reverse strand, counting down.
GATGGGACGGGTGTCAGCGGCCCCGTAGCTGCCCCGGACAGGAGCCTGGCGCAAGGCAGCCCGGGGCAGGCTGCGGTGGGCACTCCAGACGAAGTAGGCACTGCGCCTGGGCTTCCCCGCTTGCCTCCTCTGCCCACGCGCGCCGTGACCCGCGCGCCCGCTCGGCCCTTACCTTGAACCATGGGAACGGCGCGGCCCCGGCTGGCCGAGGACTTGGGCGCACGTGACGGGGCGGTCCGGCGTCCGTCCCAGGCCAGGCGCAGCTAGTAGCGGCCGCTCATGCCCAGCTCACGGCCGCGGCGCCTGCTGGGGCCCGGCGGGCGAGGCGGGCGCGGGCGAGGCCCCGGAGGACCGCGGCAGGCGGCTGCGTGCCCAGGCGGCAGCCCCTCGCCAGCGCCGGCTGCGCCGCGGCTCCGGACGACAGGCTGGCTGCCGGCGAGCGGCACGCGCGCTGCTCCAGCCGCGTCCCGGGAGCGGGGCGCGCGCGCAGGCGGGGAGGGCGCGCGCCCGAGCTGGGCGAGAAGCGCGCCGCCGGCCCCGCGCGCGGCGTCGTCGGGGGCTGCGGGGAGCGGCCTGGGAGCTGTCCCTGGTGCTGACGGCGGGTGCGCTCCGGGCCGGGGTTCACGACCTCCCGCCGGCCTGGGGGTGACCCCACCCTCTCACCGCGCTCTGCGGGGCTCGCTGGCTCTTCGCCTGCTTTCCTTGCGTTTCCACCGCGCTGATATTCGGACCCGGACCGAAGTTGCTTGTTTACCAAGAGTGCAGCCTTGGGGCAAGTCCCTTACTGGGGTGCCCCTGTGGCTCTCATCTTCAGAATGGGACTAGGAGCAGTGCCTGGAAGGTCGGTCTGAGAATGAAATTCAACCTCGTCCAGGTGCCTGACGCACAATGAGTGCGTAGTAAATGCTTGCCTTTATCAGGATTCCTCCACCCCCTCCCCCTTTTTCTTGGTTAGCAGGCACAAAGCAAGTGAGAGAAGGGGGCAGCGCTGGTCCTGAACAGGGCTGGCATGTGTTGGGAGCTTGATAGCTGTCTTTGCACCTCTCAGAACATTCATAGGGGAAGGGAGTGGACTTCTTCCTCGGGACCTGAAAACACAGACTCAGGACCAATGGTCAGAAGTTAAAGTGAGGCAGCTTTGGGCTGGGTACCAGAGAAAACTTCCTGATGGAAAGTCCTTGACCTGAATGGAATATTCTGTGACCTCTGTCCCCATGGACACTCCAGAGGAGGCTGCAACCACAGAGACCCTGGACTGAGAAAGTTCTGGAATTTAAAAGGCTTTGAGTTAGAATGTGTAAGCACGGAAAACCACGTCAGGCTCATTGAAGGCACTGTTTGCTTGTTTGCTTTACTGACTTTTGCGTGTGTACTAAGTTGCTTCAGTCGTGTCTGACTCCCTGCGACCCCCTGGACTGTAGCCCACCAGGCTCCTCTGTCCATAGGATTCTACAGGCCAGAATGCTGGAGTGGGTTGCCATTCCCTTCTGCAGGGATCTTCCCGAGCCAGGGATCAAACCCACACATCTTATGTCTCCTGCGTTGGCAGCCAGGTTCTTTACCCCTAGCACCACGTGGGAAGCCCTCACGGACCCTCAGAGAGAGAGAGTGAAAGTCGCTCAGTCGTGTCTGACTCTTTGCAACCCCCTGGACTATACAAGTCCATGGAATTCTCCAGAATACTGGAGTGGTTAGCCATGCCCTCCTCCAGGGGATCTTCTCAACCTAGGGACTGAACCCAGGTCTCCCTCATTGCAGGCAGATTCTTCATAGCTGAGCTACCAGGGAAGCCCCTTATTGACCCTACTGTTCTCTATAAGAAGCTATACCCTGGTAGGAAGAACATGTAACTTCAGCCCATTCTCAAGATGAGGACACCGAAAACAGAGGAGGTAAAGCGACCTCCAGGGAGTCCATTCCCACCTTGCAGACGGGCTGAGGACGGAAGGGCATGCAGCTTGCTCAGAGCCACACGACAGGGCCGAGAGGCGAGTGCTTACAAACCAAGCATCGGACTCGTTGCAGCCTGCCCCTGCCGCTCCTCGGGCAGGGGTGCCTCTCTGATCGTCCAGAGTCGTTCAAGCAATTTTGACTCTGGAGGGCTTCCTTATAACGAGCCAGGCAAGTAGCTCGTTGCTCTTGACTAACGAGAAGAGCTGGAGCCTGCCCTGCGAATATCTCTGTCCCTTCCAAGCAGGGTAATTAGATGTCACCGGCCTCACTTCCCAGGGAACCGGTGGCCGTGCTTAATTCATTAACTGACTGTGAGCCGTGCCTGCGTCCACCGGGCACTTATCTCGCGATAGACATCATTACGTGCTTAACACGCTCCAGACACGAGGCTGAACACTCGTCCTCCACTGCTGCACTGGTTCCTCTCGGCAGCCCAGGGAGGTGGACGCTCTTGGTGCCTAAGTTTGCAGCTGAAGATTGAGGCTTTTAAAAGCAGCAGGCTGGAGTTGGGTCGGACCAGTTGTCAAGCATGGGCTCCTAACAGTCTCCTTCCAGATTTTCCACGTTGTCCCCAAACTAGGAAAATAGGTGGAAATATGAATAAAAATTCCATGTAAGGAGTTAGAAAAAGAGAGAGAAAGAGGAAACCAGGAGAGAGATGCAAAGTGGCCAGCCATTCGGCGCCCTAGCAGTCGGCATAGGAATCCTTTAACTCCACATTTCCAGTCAAAATCCTCATTCTGACAGCTGAGCAACTTTTTCTTTCTTTCTTTCTTTCTTTTTTTTTTTTCAAGATTTCTTGGATCCTAGCAACTGTGTGCCAGGAATTTTAAAAGGAGCATCACTGCCAAACCCTCCTTACCAACCCGTTCGCAGGCCCTTCTACTTCTCCACAGGCCTGCTTTTCATTCACTATGGAATTTCACAGCCGTGGGTCTGGGCAGCTGCAAAATTCGGAGGCTGATTCAGGCTCTAGCGCTCTTGACCTGCTGAAGCACTGGTTTCTTCCCAGGCTGTGCAGAGAGATGGACTCCCGGGGCTTGTGACACTGCAGTCTAAGCCCATTTTATTAAAACCATCCTGAGTATCCCCCTGACGTGTAAGGCAGGCACCTGATCCTCAGTCTATATGTGGTGGCAGAGGGTGAGGTAGACTACCCACGGCCAGGAGGTGGCTGCAGTGAATGCATTTTATTTAGGTAACCATGCCTGTGATCACCACCAAACTGGTTCTTTGTGTGACCAACGCGTGGCTTCATTTTAAGCAAAAACCTCATGTCCAAAAATAAAAATGGGGGAAAATGAGGATTCATTGGTCTGACTTTATAGAAACAATTCATCTTCAGATTTCCTTAAATAGTAATTTCTCCCGTGCAGGAAAAAAAAAAAAAGGATTTGAGCTACACATAGTTCTCTCAGGTTGGCCAAAAACAGGCCTGGGGGTGGGAGGCACGGCACGGTGCCACCCCGCCGGCATTCCTTCCACTACAATCTGCTTTTTGGTTGCATGGCAACTTCAGTCTACGGCAGCTACTATGCCCCCGAATCCAGCATCTTTCCGCGACGCAGAGCTACATGGATAGAACTCAAATCCAACAGATGGCCAAGTTGGTCAAAAAAAACCCCCAAGCACGTTGGACCCCACGCGGCAATTCACAAAGGTGCGTTTCCCACTAAGCGCAAACGGGGCTCTTGGAAGTAAAGCCAGGACCTTGACGGCTGCACGCTTCTTGGGTGCAAGTGCGGGCAGCCTGTGGGGGAGGGACCATGACTTCACCGTGGGGACTCAGCCTTCCACTCACAGCCATGTCACACGCACAGCCACATGCAAGTTTGGGACTGAATCAAGTTCTTGGGAGCCGAGGGTATTTGCCCAGCTGCAATCTCTGGCCTGAGTGTGGTCCCGCAGAGGAACAGAGCGCTTGAGGAGTGAAGTTTCTGCCAGGATGTGAGACTAATGGCCCAAAACCTCTCCAGCTCTTTGGAAATCTTCAGGAGGGGGTGAGTTCCCCATCTCCAGAAGTGTCCGAGCAGCGGCTGGCCATCACTTACAGCAGGGACAGGCTGGCTGACCTGGCCCTGGGGACGCTTCCAGCCTTGGAAGTCCATGAGCTTTGAGAAGGGGATCCCACTTCCCTCAGCCTCTGTTTTGGCTGATGCTGGATCTTGAGCACCAGGAAGGGCCCCCTGTTGAGTTTTCCAAGGTTGCGGGCCCTGGGCCAGATGACCGAAGTCCTTATGGACGCCGTCCGTACCTTCTGGCAGTTGCCTCTGCTCATTGAACTGTTTTGTCCTCTCAGTCTGCACTCCTGGCAGATTCTACCTGACTGAATGGGCTGGTGGCAGGTCCACTGACGTCATTACATCGAGGTCGCAGGTCAAGCCCATTCAGAGAACAGATAATTAAAAAAAAATTTTTTTTCCCACAATGGGCAATGCCGTGACACTGGGATTATTTTGTGATGTGGGCTAGCAGAGTGCACTCACATCCTAGATCGAGGCCTTTGGATTGGATGCTGTCTGGACGTGACCAGGAAAATAACGAGGCATCAAAGTGTGTGAGAGCGAGAAGGCTAGGCGACCAGACATGCAGGGAGTCGGGAGTGGGCGGGTGCTGTGTGCGCGCCAGCGTTCCCCACACGTGGTGAGGGGGGTGATCCCAGTTGCCCTGGTTGGAACAGACAGCCTCGTCTGTTTGAACAGATATGACTGGTGGTTTTTAATTACCGCAGTGTTTTAAAATGTTGTGACAGCAAGCTTGATCAGTCACTCTTTAGGAGTCTTCGAGGCTGTTGAATGAGGAAGCCTGGGTTCTGAGTGAGGTGCTCTGACAAGGGTCCCTCAGGGCTCCTTAACTGGGTCTCAGGACAAGTCCTCCCGAGAGTGGGGGCCGAGACGGGGCCCCGGAGGCGTCTTGTTTCCTCCATTTCAGACATTTGTTACTTGTTGAGGCTTTAACAAGAGCTCTTGGGATGCAATCCTGTTTCCCAATCAAACCTTTCTGCAGCAGGAGCAAACCTGATTTTTGATGGTCCCTCCCTCCATCCCTCCATCCACGTGCCCTGGGGAAGGTGAGGCAGAAACAGAGCGAAAGCCCCCGGTGTCTGGGAACTCAGAGCTGGGTGAGGTTTCCAGCAAGAACAAGCTCCTCGCACTGGATGGAGCTGGACCCAGGATGGTGCAACAAAGAGCTGCCACATACAGGCCTTCTGGTCGCTGAGCCCTTCCGACAGTCCTGGGAGGTGAGGACTCCTGCTTCACGTGATTCATTTGACAGCAGAGGGCCTGAGACTGGGGACGGGGGTGCCTGCCAGGCTGTGCGGGGACCGGGACCGTGCCGGCCCCCATGCGCACACCGAGCAGGCCCCGTGCTTCTGAGAGGCCCCCCCTACCCTGCTTTGAAAAAGGACATAGGAACAGAGATTCCCCGTTTGGACGACGTGCGCCTAGAAGCAAGGGCCTCACCTGTCACCCGTCGGCTTCTATCAGCACCCGCTCTGCTGAAGGCCGAGCACTGCTCGCGCTAGCCGCTGGCGGCCCCTCTGTGACTGTCGCTCACACGTCAGGACATGACATTGATGTCTGAGTGCGGTTGGAGGCCTTTCATTGTAGCAGCAAGCGAGCCATTCCTCCCCCGCCAGGATGGTCTCCGCGCTGCCGGGGGGGGGCTCCGCCACCCAGGCCCTCAGCGATGACCTCCTCTGGGGCACAGAGACCAAAAGCAGGGACTGGCCTGCCCGCTTGTTGGGACCCATCATGGCCACCCACCCCCCACCACCCAGTGGCAGGCCTGAAAAGGGGGCACAAACCAGGGGAGGTGTCAGAGACAAGGGGACCAGCAGGGTTCCACATGGGGAAGCAGAGCTGAGCACGGTGTCGGGGTCTCTGGGTGCAGGGGTGAGGGGTGAGCTGTGCCAACCAAAGGCTCCCTCCTGTCCTGGACTTGCTCCCATGCCCCCACCCCCGAACCTGGGTGGCCTGGGGTAACCTGAAGAGCCTTGGCCGCGGTTCTCTGCTGAAAGACACTGCTCCCGAGCCAGTGTCTGCATGGGAAAAAAAACACGTGTGGTTTTCTGAACTCCACTAAAGAAGCCTGGTACCACAGTGGTTAAGAATCAGCCTGCCGGTGCTGGGGATGGGAGTTCAGACCCAGGATTGGGAAGGTCCCCTGGAGAGGGAAATGGCAACCCACTCCAGTATTCTTGCCTGGGAAATCCCGTGGACAGGGGAGCCTGGCAGGTTATAGTCCAGTGTTGCAAAGAGGTGAACACGACTGAGCGTGTGCGCGCGTGCACACGCGCGCACACACACACACAACACATGCACACGCACATTCTGCCCTCAGCAATGCCCCTTCCCCTGCCCCGCCCCAGCCCTCCTCTGCCAACACCTGCTCCCTTTCTAAGTGGCCCCGATTCGGGGGCGGTCTCACCTGTGGCTCCTTCAGGCTCTGCTGCTCTGTACACAATGGAAGGTCTGCGAGGGCTGTGCTTTCTCTCTCCATCTCAGGATCCCAGCAGCAGCCACAGCGACTATTTGTTGAATGAAAGAAAGACCTGTGTGCAAGAATGCAGAGCCTCCCTCTGCTCCCGACGTCCCACTGAGACCGCTGGCCTTGGTGAGCCTTCCCGTGGGGCTGAGGAGGAAACTGAGGCGGTGAGGGGCAAGACTGGCTGGGTACAGAGTTGATGCACAGCCCAGGGGACTCCTGGCCCTGAGCCCCTCCCCAGGCCAGGCTTCGCAGAGAGGAANGCAGAGCCTCCCTCTGCTCCCGACGTCCCACTGAGACCGCTGGCCTTGGTGAGCCTTCCCGTGGGGCTGAGGAGGAAACTGAGGCGGTGAGGGGCAAGACTGGCTGGGTACAGAGTTGATGCACAGCCCAGGGGACTCCTGGCCCTGAGCCCCTCCCCAGGCCAGGCTTCGCAGAGAGGAAAGGCAGAGCCCGTCTCACCCATCTGCCTTGGGCTCACTGTACGCGGAGCCTCCCTCACTGCAGGAACCCACACAGGCTGGAGCCCCTCCCCAGCGGGAACCCCTGGCTGTGTCCAGTGGCCATGTGGACGGAGTGCAGCCTGGGGATGGGCGGCCCAGTGCTGGCCCTGGATCAGCAGTTCCCAAGGCCATACCCTGTCGGGGTCCAGCCCCGATGGATCCAGGGAATTCAAAGTGAGGGCAGAGTCGGCGAGGAAAAACTTATTTATTCAGAAATAT
>SJYA01005622.1:0-24557 GCA_006410615.1 Neotragus moschatus | reverse complement strand
AAAGAGGAAGATCTGATGCTCTGGCTTTTCTGAGAGTCCCAGGAGAAGGAATTCTGAGACTGCTGTTCGTTTTTCTAGTTCCATGGACAGCCTGTGTCTTCTAGGAAAGAAACAAGGGAAGAGGTAAGCGATGTAAAGCTGGGAATCAGAGGTGGAGATCCGTCTCAGCTCCCTACAGACCTGTACATTCTGTGAAAACTCATAGAATTCTTATAGCTCCCTTCCGTGGAATTTTGTTTTCCCAAACAAAGCCATCCATGTTTGAGACAGTCTCAAAGATCTAACTAAGTTGTTTCGAGAAAATCTGTCTCAAGGTATGTATATTTTCTCAAGAGTATATTGTTCATAAACACCATTGTTTTTCTTCAGTGAAGCAAAGTTTCACAGAAAACAAAATTGGGAGAAATCAACTCCAAATATAATTATCTTCTGTTCTCCTTTCTCTTCCTTCCCCCTCATCTTTCTTTCCTTTCCTCTTTCCCTTTCATTCTTCCATCAATAAGACATAATCTTAGCATCAGTTTTGGGTTCATGACTTTTGGTATAAGATGAATAATACTCTTCTGCTCTTCCAATGAAACTCAAGTTTGTTAGGGGCATTTTGTGATCTATTAATACTACTGTGTGATCACTAAATCCTAAAGGAAATCAACCCTGAATATTCATTGGAAGGACTGATGCTGAAGTTGAAGCTCCAATACTTTGGCCACCTGATGCAAAGAGCCGACTCATTGGAAGAGACCCTGATGCTGGGAAAGATTGAAGATAGGAGGAGAAGCGTATGACAGAGGATGAGACGGTCAGATGGCATCACTGACTTGATGGACATGAGTTTGAGCAAGCTCCGGGAAATGGTGAAGGACAGGGAAGCCTGGTGTGCTGCAGTCCTTGGGGTCACAAAGAGTTGGACACGACTGAGAGACAGAGCAACAATGTGATCACTAGGTGGACTCTCTCTTTCTTTTCTTTTTTTTCGTGATGAGGATTAGTGTTGAAAACTCTCACCAAAGGGTGGGAACATAAATGTGCATAAACATACTTTTCACATCTTAATTTGAATCCAGCAGATAAATTTATTCACTGGGCTTCCTGATGAGGACCGAGAACGTTTCTCTAATCATGCTTACATCAGTGGTAGATCCGTGAGAGCAGTCTTGCCTTAGCCGTATAGGTAGGCTGAAATCTGTGCTCCAGTTGGTTTCATGAGCATTGAACAGGAAATGATCCTTGCTAACCCATCTAGGTGCAGAATCCTTTCAGATCTCAGTATGTTTTACAGTGTTATATGGAAATTGCTCTCAATTACCTTGCTCATAACTAATTTGACAGCAGTATATTGTAGTGATTCCTTTTTATTAAGACTTTACAAAGCATTCAATTTGATTTTCGTAAACCACATTTCCCATTTCCTCCCTCCCTCCTTGCCTCCTCCCCTTCCTTCCTTCCTCTTTTCTCTTGTAGTTTGTGAAATCATGTCATATTAGTTACATAATACATTTACAGCAGCCACTATAATCAGCATAATCAGGTTGAGGATTATTTAAAATGAGTCAACTCATCTGAGCAGCAATGTTTCAGCAAGCTAGGGATTAGCCTCCAGGCCTCAAGCATTCAGCATACGGTGGCAACAGTCAGTTTATTTTCAGCAGAAAAAGAGACTTTGGATGAACCCAGAAAGTTGGTAAAGTAGAAGTTTTAAAGGGAGCTTTCACAGTTACAAAAGACTCTCTGGAGCCTTAAAACTAATGGCATTTGGAAGAATATTTGCTCTCAGCAGTTGCTTTGCAGGACAAGAAATTTTATATTTTTTTATACTCTAGAGCAACTGTCACTGCCCATTAAAAACAGTTTTGCATTAAAATATACACTGTTGTATCTTATCAATCAGATGTTCAAAAAGTTTATTCAAAATAAAAACTCCCAACCTGGACTATTCAAAGATAAGCTGTTTCCATGACACCGAGAAAAGTGTATTAGATGTCTAACTGACAGAAAGCAGAATGTGCTACATGCTTATTCCTGATTTTAATACGATGACAAGAAAAGTGAGTTTGTAAAATAACATTCTGACATGAACTGATAGGAAAATACAACTGAAAGGAGTGAAGAGGAGAGAGCAAGGTTTAAAGAAATGCAGACATGTAGGCATGCTTGATAGTGTTCCCATTCACTCATTTTAAGTTGAGAATGAGTTTGATCCTAGTTTTGTTTCCCCATCTATTTAGAAAGTCCCTGTTATTACTAGCAGGTTCATATCAGAAGTCCAGAGAAAGCAGATCTTCACTGCATTCATACAAGACCACCAAAGGCTGGTTGCATTTGCCTCTCCAAGTCTCCATTTCCCAGTGGGTAGGGTTTATCCGTCCTTTAACCTAATGAAGATTTATCGAGAATGTGTTAGAGTCTAGGCTCTAAGCTTGTTTCTTATGATACATGGACAATATAGAAAATGACATGATTCACCAGGTCCTTGTAAAATGTTAATATTATCTTTTTGAGAGACATCTCTGGTGGTTAAGAATCCATCTTTCAGTGCAGGAGAAATGGGTTACATGGATGGTCAGAGAGCTAAGACTTCACTCTTCAGAGTGTCCCCTCCCAGCCCAGACTGAGCCGCCAGTCCCCTAGGTGGCAGTGACGTGCAGTCCAGGCTGAGAACCCCTGCCCTAGAGCAATCAAAGACTTCCTGTCAACAGTTGCAAAGGTGTGGCCAGGAAGGGATTCACAGTAGTATATGCAACCAAGAGAAACCTGCATACTAAGTTGCTTCAGTCGTGTTCGACTTTTTGCAGCTCCATGGACCATAGCCCTCTAGGCTCCTCTGTCCATGGGATTCTCCAGGCAAGAATACTGGAGTCAATTGCCATGTCCTCTTCCAGGGGATCTTCCCGACCCAGGGATCAAACTCGTGTCTCTTAGTCTCCTGCATTGGCAGGCAGGTTCTTTACCACTAGTGCCACCTGGGAAGCCCTAGACAGATCTGAGCATTACCCTACAAAAACTCAAACCCTTGTAAAGTAACTACATCTCTGTTGGAGACCTGTCCAGTTTAGCAAGAAAGACCCTGTGCTGCTAACCTTCCTAAAGCCCTCTTTTACCACCTCTTCACCTCCAGTGGTCCTGTTCCTAACACAGGTATTAGCATATTTTCTTTGTTCTTGAAACACTTTGGGGTCACGTATCACCTTCCTTATACAGACTGACCTATGTACTAGGTTTACCCATTGTGGTGGAGGTGTTTCGTCGCTAAGTTGTATCTGACTCTTTTGTGACCCCATGGACTCTAGCCCACCAGGCTCCTCTGTCCATGGGATTTCCCAGGCAAGAATTACAGAAGTGGGTTGTCATTTCCTTCTCCAGGGCATCTTCCTGACCCAGGGATCAAACCCACATCTCCTGCATTGTCAGGCAAATTCTTTACTACTGAGCCACCAGGGAAGCCCTATGATTAGCCACACACTTCAGAAACCTTTAAAGCGTCTCCAAAGACCCATTGTCTTAAAACGTTTCCAAAGACCCATTGTCTTGGAAAGCAGAGAGAGATGAATCTAAAATACTCATAATTAAAGAGTTTAACCTAGTACTTGCTGACAGCACAGAGTTTAGCTTTGAAACACCGCTGCTCATAGTGTATGAGTGGCCATCCTCAGAAGCAGTGGAGTGTGAGAGAGTGAAAAGAAGTCTCAGCTCAAATGAGAGACCTAACACTTCCAGGCTTGGTGGCCCTCACCGGCTCCATACCTCTTTCTCTCTATGAGTTATTGTGAAACCCACACATACTTTACAGATCTTGTCATTAAATGCCTCTGTTGTGTTTCTGTCGGCAATGTGTTTCCAGGCTTTGAGAACTGGGGACCTATCTAGGTAAGAAATGAGTTAACGGAAGGAAACGCCTCTCATTTCTAGAAAAAGACCATATTTTTTCAGCTGCGCTAGGTCTTCGTTGCAGCACGGGAGTTTCTCTGGCTGTGATGAGTGGTCTCCAGAGCACGTGGATGCCAAAGCGTGTAGGCTCAGTTGTTGTAGCCCTATGACAGTTCCCACGCAGGGTGGTCTGGAGGTTCATAGCCCTCCTCAGGGTGCTCAGATGCCTGAGTCCATGTCTTTTCACTCATCTGACCTTGATGGAAAGTCCACAAAGACAGGGAATTTATATTGTTAAGTTCACCAATGAAAGCTCTTAGAAATTAATAAATAATCAGTTAACGTATGTCAGATAAATAAAGCTATCAAACACGTCTTGACTGTAAGTCAGGTGCTTGGCACAGGGGCTTCAGTCCTTATTACAATCTCTTCTTGTCGGTCATGGTAAGTGATTGGTCTTCATTAACCTGGTGTACTCTCTACCAAGGGCTTCCCTGGTAGCTCAGCTGGTAAAGAATCTGCCTGCAGTGCAGGAAACCCCGGTTCGATTCCTGAGTTGAGAAGATCCCCTGGAGAAGGGATAGACTACCCACTCCATTATTTTTGGGCTCACTGGTGGCTCAGATGGTAAAGAATCCGTCTGCAGTGTGGGAGACCTGGGTTTGATACCTAGGTTGGGAAGATCGCCTGGAGGAAGGCATGGCAACCCACTCCAGTATTCTTGCCTGGAGAATCCCCAAGGATAGAAGAGCCTGGTGTGGGTTAGTCCAGGGGGTTGCAAAGAGTTGGATACAACTGAGCCACTAAACACAGCACACACACTCCCTACAAAGCACATCTTGAATAGGATTAGGGAATCTCTCTTCTACTCTCTCTTTTTTTTCCCCCACACCATGCAGCATGCAGGATCTTGGTTCTCTGACCAAGATGGACCCATGCCCTGTGCACTGGGAGATGGAATTCTCAACCTCTGGACCACCAGGGAAGTCCTCCCTCTACTCTTGAATCAAAATGTTGTCCGGGGACTGCCACGGTGGTCCACTGGTTAAGATTTCGCCTTGTAATGAAGAGGGTGAGGGTTCAATCTTTGTTCAGGGAGCTACGATCCCACATACCTTTGCCCCCAATACCAAAACGTGAAACAGAAGCAATATTGTATCAAATTCAGTCAAGAGTTTAAAAATTGTCCACATTAAAAAAATTGTTGGTGGACTTGAATCTTTGGTGTTGGGGTGTCCCGGTCATGATTCCTACTTCTCTTCCACTAGGTAGCCTCTCTATTTCCTGGAATCCCTTTAGTTTTACCTTTCCCCTGACTGGCTTTTTGATTTCTTAAAAATGTTAACTTTTAAAATGTGTTAATACTAACTCTTGGTTAAGAAAGTAGCCATGCAAGGACAAAATGAAATGATGTCCATTAATTCAGGTCCCCATTTATCCAGTTCTTAACATGTCCCCTTAATGGATAACTCTTCTAAATGACTTCTGTGTAATTTCTCTATCTCTGCACACACACACACACACACACACACACACACACACACACATACACACACACATACACACTTCCTTCTGGGAGTATGAGGGAGAATCTGTCCATGTGTCTCTCTTAGCTTCTGGTTGTTTGCTGGCAACCTCTGGCATTCCTTGGCTTGTGGAAGCATCGCCTTGATCTCTGCCTTCATCTTCATGTGGCCTTCTCCTTTGGGGGAATGTCTGTGTCCATATTCTATCTTTTTATAAGATAGTCAGTCACAGGGTCATTAGGACCCCCTCCCCCAGTGACCTCATTTTAACTTGATGACCTTAGTAAAGACCCAGTGGCAGATTTTATTTTCTTGGGCTCCATAATAACTGTGGATGGTGACTGCAGCCACAAAACTAAAGGACAATTGCTCCTTGGAAGAAAAGTTGTGACAAACCTAGACAACATATTAAAAAGCAGACATCACTTTGCCAACAAAGGTCTGTATAGTCAAAGCTATGGTTTTCCCAGGAGTGATGTATGGATGTGACATTTGGACTGTAAAGAAGGCTGAGTGCTAAAGAATTGATGCTGTCAAATTGTGGTGCAGGAGAAGACTCTTGAGAGTCCCTTGGACAGCAAGGAGATCAAACCCATCATTCCTAAAGGAAATCAAGCCTTTGGAAGGAATATTCATTGGAAGGGCTGATGCTCAAGCTGAAACTCCAACACTTTGGCCACCTGATATGAAGACCCAACTCACAGGAACAGACCCTGATGCTGAGAAAGACTGAAGGCAGGAGGAGAAGGGAACAACAGAGGATGAGATGGTTGGATGGATGGCATGACCAACACAATGGACACGAATTTGAACAAACTCTGGGAGATAGAGAAGGACAAGCAAGCCTGGTGTGCTGCACTCCCTGGGGTCACAAAGAGTCAAATATGATTTAATGACTGAACACCACTAATGAGAAAGTAGTACTGGGTATGAAGTACCCATATGATTTTGACATATGTTTTTTGTTGTACACAATTCACCCCCTGATTCTAACTCTCTGTGTATCCCAGGCTGCCCATCTGCTTGTTGTTGATAGCACCTGTAGCACCAGGGTCCAGTCAGCCTGCTGAATCACAGTCACCATGATCCAAATGCCATCATCTTCAATGTCCCAATCTGGTTGATGATAGCGATCCTTCTGCAAAGTCAAACCACTAGACTCTATGTAAGACTGAGAATTGTGGCTGCTGAATCCAATAGCGAATTAGCTCATCTCAAAATCCTTCCCCAAGTCATTAGAAAGCAGAGTGATGTAATGCACCTGGCTAATACAAATTGTCTTTATCAGTATTAAAATTGAGCACAGCTAATCTTTCCTTCAAAAAGGAGAAATCCTATAAGCTCAATACCTGAGAGAGTTTAAGGCTACTTCAAAGTCTCCTCTGCTCTGATCTTAAGGGGAAAGAGACTGTGGGGGAAAAAACACATCTTTCCCTTCCTATAGTACTTCATTCATCTCTGTTGGCACAAGCAGCATGTTGCTCTGTGATGATTTATTGGCATGTCTCTATCAGCCACCAGGCTGAATGTTTTGAGGGCAGAAACAGCATGTATCCTGGTGTCCTAGGCACTGAACAGTGGTCTTGGAACATGGTAGGCGCTGAACAACTTTTCTGTCCTAGGACTGAGAGGTAGCTGCTTTGCTGAATAGTTTCCTCAGAGCTGCCTTCATGTTCTTGTTCCGCAGGCTGTAGATAAAGGGGTTCAGCATGGGGATGACCACCCCACACATCAAGGCAGCCGCCTTGTCCTTCTGCGAGGAGGTGGGAGATGCTGGCTGCAGGTACACAGCGAAGATGGTGCCATAGAATAGAGTCACCACGGTGAGGTGTGAGCCGCAAGTGGAGAAGGCTTTCCATTTGCCCTGAGCAGAAGGGATCTTGAAGACTGCCCAGAAAATGCAGATATAAGAGAGGAGGATGCATGTGAGGGGGCTGATGCCCATGATGAGGCCGAAAGCAAAGATCACCAGCTCGTTGGTGTGTGTGTCTGAGCAGGAGAGCTTCAGCAGGGGCCTGAGGTCACAGAAGAAGTGGGAGATTTCAGAGCCAGCGCAGAAGGTCAACTGAGCCATGAGGCTGGTGTGGACAATGGACTGGAGGTTGGTGATCAGCCACGACCCCACCACCAGCAGCGCACACACATGGGGACTCATGGTGGCTAAGTAGCGCAGAGGGTGGACAATGGCCATGAAGCGATCAATGGCCATCACAGCCAGGAGGAAGCTGTCCATGGTCCCAAACAGGTGGAAGGCATACATCTGGGCAAGGCAGCCTGCAAAGGGGATGGCTTTGCTCTGTGTCCAGAGGTTCACCAGCATCTTGGGGACGGTGGTGGAAGAGAAGAAGATGTCCACCAGGGACAGGTTACAGAGGAAGAAGTACATGGGTGTGTGGAGGTGTGAGTCTGTGATGATGGCCAGGATGATAGGCAAGTTTCCAAAGATGGTGACCAGGTACATGGGTAGGAACAGCCCAAAGAGGAAGATCTGATGCTCTGGCTTTTCTGAGAGTCCCAGGAGAAGGAATTCTGAGACTGCTGTTCGGTTTTCTGGTTCCATGGACAGCTGTTGTCTACCGCGAAGGAGAAAAGGAGGAAGATGAGAGACATAAAACTTGGAGTCAGAGATGGAGTTCCGTCTCAGCTCCCTGCAAACCTGTGTGTTTTGTGAAAACCCATGGAATTCTTACAGCTCCCNACTGCTGTTCGGTTTTCTGGTTCCATGGACAGCTGTTGTCTACCGCGAAGGAGAAAAGGAGGAAGATGAGAGACATAAAACTTGGAGTCAGAGATGGAGTTCCGTCTCAGCTCCCTGCAAACCTGTGTGTTTTGTGAAAACCCATGGAATTCTTACAGCTCCCTTCCATGGATTTGTGTTTCCCCAAGGAAAACCATCCATGTCCGAGAATCAGTTCAGATCAGGTCAGTTCAGTCGCTCAGTCGTGTCCGACTCTTTGCAACCCCATGAATCACAGCACGCCAGGCCTCCCTGTCCATCACCAACTCCTGGAGTTCTCTCAGACTCACGTCCAATGAGTCAGTGATGCCATCCAGCCATCTCATCCTCTGTCGTCCCCTTCTCCTCCTGCCCCCGACCCCTCCCAGCATCAGAATCTTTTCCAATGAGTCAACTCTTCGCATGAGGTGGCCAAAGTACTGGAGTTTCAGCTTCAGCATCATTCCTTCCAAAGAAATCCCAGGGCTGATCTCCTTCAGAATGGACTGGTTGGATCTCCTTGCAGACCAAGGGACTCTCAAGAGTCTTCCCCAACACCACAGTTCAAAAGCATCAATTCTTCAGTGCTCAGCTTTCTTCACAGTCCAACTCTCACATCCATACATGACTGCAGGAAAAACCATAGTCTTGACTAGATGGACCTTTGTTGGCAAAGTAATGTCTCTGCTTTTGAATATGCTCTCTAGGTTGGTCATAACTTTCCTTCCAAGGAGTAAGCGTCTTTTAATTTCATGGCTGCAGTCACCATCTGCAGTGATTTTGGAGCCCCTCAAAATAAAGTCTGACACTGTTTCTACTGTTTCCCCATCTAATTCCCATGAACTGATGGGACCAGATGCCATGATCTTTGTTTTCTGAATGTTGAGCTTTAAGCCAGCTTTTTCACTTTCCTCTTTCATTTTCATCAAGAGGCTTTTTAGTTCTTCTTCACTTTCTGCCATGGATAGTCTCAAATGTCTGACTTAGTTGCTTTGGGACAACTTAGGTGTTGTTCATAAACACCCCCATTTCTCTTCATAGAACCAAGCTTCATAGAAAATCAAATTGAGAGAAATTAAGTCCAAAACTGATCATCTTCTTTCTCTTCTTTTCCCTTCATCTTTCTCTCTTTCCTTTCCTCCTTTCCTCTTCCATCAATAAGACATAATTTTAGCATCTGTTTTGGGTTCATGACTAGGGATATAAGGATGAGTAGCACTTTTCTGAAGAATCCAATGAACCCTAAGTTCATTAGGGGCACTTTATGATCTGTTCCCAGGTGATGAGTAGGTAGACCCCTTCTCATTTGTCATGATGAGGACCAGTGTTGGAAACTCCAGCAAAAGAGTGGAAACATAAAGTGGACAAACATACCTTTCACATTTTAACTTGAGTCCAGTATGTAAATTTATTCATTGGACTTTTTGATGAAGACCAAGGTCTTTTCTGCTGCCGCCCCTGCTGCTAAGTCGANCAGGTGATGAGTAGGTAGACCCCTTCTCATTTGTCATGATGAGGACCAGTGTTGGAAACTCCAGCAAAAGAGTGGAAACATAAAGTGGACAAACATACCTTTCACATTTTAACTTGAGTCCAGTATGTAAATTTATTCATTGGACTTTTTGATGAAGACCAAGGTCTTTTCTGCTGCCGCCCCTGCTGCTAAGTCGATTCAGTCATGTCCGACTCTGTGAGACCCCATAGACGGCAGCCCACCAGGCTGCCCCGTCCCTGGGATTCTCCAGGCAAGAACACTGGAGTGGGTTGCCATTTCCTTCTCCAAAAGGTCTTTTCTAGTATGAGGAAACTGGTGGTAGATCTGTATCAGCTGCCTTGCCTTAGCCATATAGATAGGCTAAAATCTGTGTTCTGTTTTTTTTTTTTTTTTTCTTCCATGAATGTGGAACAAGGAATTAGGGATCCTTGCAAAACAATCTGGGTACAGAATCCTTTCAGATTTTTACACTTCTACATCCAAATTGTCTTCCATTACCTTGCTCACATCTATTTAGACAGCAGTTTAAAAAAAATGATTCCTTTTTGTTATTAAGTCTTTACAAAGCATACAGTTTGGATTTCATGAAACCATATTTCCCCTTCCTCCCCTCTCTCCCTCCATTCTGTCCTTCCTTCTTCCTTTCTCTTACAGTTTGTTAATTTTTATAGTCTTATTTAAATAATACATCTGTAGCAGCAACTACAATCAGCATGATCAGGTTTGGCATTATTTAAAATGACTCGACTGAGCAGAAATGTTTCAGCAAGCTAGTGAGTAGGCCCCTGGCCTCAAGCATTCAGGGCATTGGGACGGTAGTCATGTATTTTCAGGGGAAACAGTGGCTTTGAATGGACCAAGAATGCTGGTAAAGTGGAAGTTTTATAGAGAGCTTTCACACTAACAAAAGAATATCTGGCACTTTAAAGCTAATGGCATTTCGGGGACTTCCCTGGTTATTCCAGTGGCTAAGACATCATGCTCCCAGTGCTGCTGCTGCTACTGCTGCTAAGTCGCTTCCCAGTGCAGGCGGCCCCAGTTAGATCACTGACCAGGGAACTAGATCCCACGTGCTACGACTTAGGAGTCTGCAGGCTGCAGCTGAAGACTTGAGTTCACCTTTGGATTTCTTCTTTGTCCTGTTGTTGGTTGTTGTCCTGATTGTCAGGAGCATGTTGTTTAATCATCACATATTTGTGAATTTTTCAGTTTTTTTCTTTTAATTGATTTCTATACTAAGAAAAAAATAAAGATTTCAAATCAACAACAACAAAAAAAGAGTTGAGTTCACATGCCCGTGTGCCGCAACTAAGACCTGGCACAGCCAAATAAACAAAATATATATTTAAAAACAAAAAACTAATGGCATTTTGGAAGTACATTTGGTCTCAGCAGTAGCTTCAGTTCAGTTTAGTTCAGTCGCTCAGTCGTGTCCGACTCTTTGCGACCCCATGAATCGCAGCACGCCAGGCCTACCTGTCCATCATCAACTCCCGGAGTTCACTCAGACTCACGCCCATCGAGTCAGTGATGCCATCCAGCCATCTCATCCTCGGTTGTCCCCTTCTCCTCCTGCCCCCAATCTCTCCCAGCATGAGAGTCTTTTCCAATGAGTCAACTCTTTGCATGAGATGGCCAAAGTACTGGAGTTTCAGCTTTAGCATCATTCCTTCCAAAGAAATCCCAGGGTTGATCTCCTTCAGAATGGACTGGTTGGATCTCCCTTCACAGGACAAGAAATTCTATATTTTCATATGATCTAGACAAACCATCACTGCTCCTTGAAACAGTTTTGCAACCTCAGTAAAATAGACACTGTTGTATCATGTCGAACAGATGTTCAGAAAGTTTATTCAAAATAAAAATTCCCAGACACAGCCTGGACTATTCAAAGATAAGCAGTTTCCATGACAACATGGAAGATGTGATCAAGTGTCAGTTGACAAAAAGTAGAATGTCCTACATACATATTCCTGGAGTTAATATGACGACAGAAAAGCAAGTCTGTAAAATAACATTCTGACATGAACTGACACGAAAATATGGACCGAAGGAATGAACAGGAGAGAGTAAATTTTAAGAAATGCCAACACGTAGTCATGCCTGATAGTATTCTCATTCACACATTTTAAGCTGACAATGAGTTTGATGCTAGTTTTGTTTCCCCATCTATTTAGAAAGTTCCCATTATTTACTGGGAATTAGCAGGTTCACGGACATGAACTTGAGCAAACTTCGGGAGATGGTGAGGGACAGAGAGACCTGGCGTGCTGCAGTCCATGGGGTCGCAAAGAGTCAGACATGACTGGGCGATTGAAAAACAATGACAATCAAGTTCATATAGAAAGTTCAGAGAAAGCAGATTCATACAAGACCACCAAAGCCTGGTTGCGTTTGCCTCTTTAAGTCTCCATTTTCCAGTGAATGTGTTTATCCTTCCTTTAAATTAATGAAGACTTACAGAGAAAGCATTAGGTGCTAGGCACTATACGTGTCTCTTATGATACATAGACAACATAGGAAAAAAAAAACAAAACAATGTGTCATGATTCACCAGGTCCTTGTAAAATGTTAACATCATCTCTTTCCAGCAATGAGAGGATTTTCCTTTGCTGTCCTCATTTCTTTTTTTAAAAAAATAATTTATTTATTTTAATTGGAGGCTAATTACTTTACAGTATTGTAGTGGTTTTTGCCATACATTCACATGAATCAGCCATGGGTGTACATGTGTTCCCCAACCCGAACCTCCCTTCCACCTCCCTCCCCATCCCATCCCTCAGGGTCATCCCAGTGCACCAGCCCTGAGCACTCTGTCTCATGCATCGAACTTGGACTGGCGATCTATTTCACATAGGTTAATATACATGTTTCAATACTGTTCTCTCAAATCATCCAACCCTTGCCTTCTCCAGAGTCCAAAAGTCTGTTCTTTACATCTGTGTCTGTTTTGCTGTCTCACATATAGGGTCATCATTACCATCTTTCTAAATTCCATATATATGCATTAGTATACTGTATTGGTGTTTTTCTTTCTGACTTACTTCACTCTGTATAATAGGATCCAATTTCATCCACCTCACTGGAACTGATTCAAATGCATTCTTTTTAATAGCCGAGTAACATTTCATTATGTATATGTACCACAGCTTTCTTATCCATTCGTCTGCCGATGGACACCTAGGTTGCTTCCATGTCCTAGCTATTGTAAACAGTGCTGCGATGAACATTGGAGTACACATGTCTCTTTCAATTCTGGTTTCCTCAGTGTGTTTGCCCAGCAGTGGGATGCTGCCCTCATTTCTTACCTGGTTAAGTCCTCTGGTCTTAAAAACAATTTCTGACAAGCACATATGAGGCATTTAATGGCAACAAAAATGTTGAGACTTCTAAGGAGCAACGATTAATTAAAAAAATTTTTTTTCTTTTATTTTTTGGCTGAGCTGCGTGGCATGTGAATTCTTAGGTCCCTGACAAGGGATCGAACCTGTATCCCCTGCATTAGGGATGCAGAGTCTTAACCACTGGACCACCAGGGAAGTCCCCAGAGTTTCTTCATGTGTAGATTTCCCAGTGACTCAGAGGTATTTGGTGTTGACCACAACTGATAATAGAAAGACTGGGGCTGGCACTTTTCTGGCAGAGTAGTGGTTAAGACAGAGAAAACAATGGCACCCCACTCTAGTACTCTTGCCTGGAAAATCCCATGGACAGAGGAGCTTGGTAGGCTGCAGTCCATGGTGTCGCTAGGAGTCAAAGACGACTGAGCAACTTCACTTTCACTTTTTACTTTCATGCATTGGAGAAGGAAATGGCAACTCACTCCAGTGTTCTTGCCTGGAGAATCCCCGGGATGGGGGAGCCTGCTGGGCTGCCATCTACGAGGTTGCACAGAGTTGGACACGACTGAAGCGACTTAGCAGCAGCAGCAGCAGCAGCAGCAATGGTTAAGAATCCACGTTTTCTTGCTTCCACTGCAGAGGTCATGGGTTCAGTTCCTGGTCTGAACTCACATGCCAGATGGTGCAGTGAAAAAAAAAACAACAAAAAAAAGATGGGGGCTGAGAGAGATGTTCTGGACACTCAGCCTGCAGGTGGTTGGGCTCTGAGTTGAACTGAGATTTATTTTCACTCTCTCAAACTCCATTGCTTCTGAGTATGGCGACTCACACCCTATGAGCAGTGGTGTTTCCTAGTTAAACTCTGCCAACATGGTCTAAGTCATCCTCTTCTATTAAAGTGTTTTAGATTCTTATCTACCTGCCTTCCAAGAACATTGGTTTATGGAAAGATTGAAGGTTTGCTGAAGTAAATGGGACTACACAGTATATAGTTCAATCGGGATAAGAAAGGTGATAGGTGACCCCATGGTGTTTTAAGAACAAAGAAGAGATGCTAATCCCTACTATGAGAAGCAGGACCGTGGAAGGTGAACAGGTGGTGAAAGGGAGCTTTAGAAAAGCGAGCAGCACAAGCTCTTCCTGGATAACCTTGAGAGATCTCCAGCAGAGACTCAATTAATTTTCAAGGGTTTTTAGAGTTGAGTTTGAGGTTTTTATAGGGTGATGCTCAGGTTTCTCTGGGCTGCCTATACTCCTGCGAGTCCCTTGCTGGCTACACATTTCCAGCTGTCTTTGGTTGTTGACAGGAAGTCCTTGCTTGCACTAGGACAGTGGTTCTCAGCCTTGAGTATACATCAGAGCCACCGAGGGAGCTGGTTAAAACCCCATGCCTTGGAGTGTCTGGGATGGGGCTTGAGAAACAATAGTTCTAGGAAGTTCTCAGGGGACACAGCTGCTACTGGTCCAGGACTGTACTTGAAGAACCTCAGCTTTGAAAAGACTGTTTTGTGGTGATCTCCATCCACAGACCAAAAACGCGTTTTCTCCATATGAGTAGCTTTAGTGAGTTTGTCCTCGGTACCTTTTGCTCTCTCACAGACTACAGAATTGCTCTCAGTCCCTCTTCTTCTTCTCATTCTCCCTCTCCCCTCACAGTCTCTCTCCTTTCAGGAAGAGATGCAGTTCCTCTTCCCCAACCCCTCCAGCTGACTCCTGTTCTCCATCCTTGGCTGACTTACCAGGAGGGTGTTACCAAGAGAATGGTCTTGGCAGACTCCGTCTCCACTGGATCCCACAGGATTCTGAGGACAATGCTAAGACACCAGGAAAGACGTGAGGAGACCCGCCAGCTGCGATGTCTGAGGGGAGTCTGGTGTCTATGGTGTAGAGGAGGGAATCGTGTATTCCCACCCCAGCTGGGGTATGTGAACAGGGTCACAGCAGGGTATTTAGAGTTTGAGGGCTCTTGGGCATTTTAATCCCATGATTTCTTGTTAAGGAGGAAGATGCTAATTGTCTTGTTTGTATTCTTGCCACTTGTGACCTGTTGTCTGGGGTATGGGCACTTTGGGATAATGGAGTGGGTGACAAAGTGGAGGATACACTCCACTAAGGATACATTCTCACTAGGAAATGCCCTAGTGTCCCTTCCCAGCCCACACTGAACCTCATGGCAGTTCCCATTCAGGGTGGTCTGGAGGTTCAAGCCCCTCTCCAGGCTGCTCAGGTGCCTGAATCTATGTCCTTTCACTCCTTCCATCATGAAGGAAACTCCAGGAGGACAGGGAACTTTTACAGTTGGGTTCACCAGTGAAAACTCCTGGAGAGTAATCAATAAATTTATGCTGCGTAAGTCAGTATCAGTTCAGTTGCTCAGTCATGTCCAACTCTTTGTGACCCCAAGGACTGCAGCACACCAGGCTTCCCTGTCCATCCCCAACTCTAGAACTTGTTGAAAGTTATGTTTATTGAGTTGGTGATGCCATCCAACCATCTCATCCTCTGTTGTTCCCATCTCCTGGCCTCAACCTTTCCAAGCATCAGGCTCTTTTCCAGTGAGTCAGTTCTTTGCCTCAGGTGGCCAAAGTATTGGAGTTTCAGCCTCAGCAACAGTCCTTCTAATGCATATATAGGACTGATTTCCTCTAGGGTTGACTGGTTTGATCTTGCAGTCCAAGGAAATTTTGAGAGTCTTCTCCAACACCACATTTCAAAAGTATCAATTCTTTGGTGCTCAGCTTTCTTTATGGTCCAACTCTCATATCTGTACATGAATACTGGAAAAATCATAGCTTTGACTAGAAGGACCTTTGTTGGGAAAGTAATATCTCTGCTTTTTAATATGCTGTCTAGGTTTGTCATACCTTTTCTTCCAAGGAGCAAGCATCTTTTAATTTCATGTCTGCAGTCACCATCTACAGTGATTTTGGAGCCCAAGAAAATGAAGTCTCTCACTGTTTCCATTGTTTCCCTGTCTATTTACTGTGAAGTGATGGGATCAGATTCCATGATCTTCATTTCTTGAATGTTGAATTTTAAGCCAGCTTTTTCACTCTTCTCTTTCACGTTCATCAAGAGGTTCTTTAGTTGCTCTTTGCTTTCTGCCATAAGGGTGGTGTCATCTGCCTATCTGAGGTTATTGATATTTCTCCCTGCAATCTTGATTCCAGCTTTTGCTTCATCCAGTCCAGCATTTTGCACAATGTACTCTGCATATAAATAAGCAAGGTGACAATATACAGCCTTGACATGCTCCTTTCCTAATTTTGAACCAGTCCATTGTTCCATGTCCAGTTCTGTTTCTTCTTGACCTGCAGGCAGGCTTCTCAGGAGGCAGGTAAGGTGGTCTGGAATTCCCACCTCTTTAAGAATTTTTCCACAGTTTATTGTGATCCACACAGTCAAAGGTTTTACTGTAGTCAATGAAGCAGAAAAATGATGTTTTTCTGGAATTCTCTTGCTTTTTCTATAATCCAACAGATGTTGTCAATTTGATCTCTGGTTCCTCTGGCTTTTCTAAATCCAGCTTGAACATTTGGAAGTTCCTGAGTCATATACTGTTGAAGCCTATGTTGGACAATTTTGAGCATTATCTTGTTAGCGTGTGAGATGAGTGCAATTGTGTGGTAGTTTGAACATTTTTTGGCTTTGCCTTTCTTTGGGATTGGAATAAAAACTGACTTTTCCAGTCCTGTGGCCACTGCTGAGTTTTCAAATTTGCTGGTCTATTGAGTGTATCACTTTAACAGCATCATCTTTTAAGATTTGAAACAGCTCAGCTGGAATTCCATCACTTCCACCAGCTTTGTTCATTGTGATGCTTCCTAAGGCCCACTTGACTTCATATTCCAGGATGTCCGGCTCTAGGTGAGAGATCACACCATCATGGTTATCAGGGTTTGTACAGTTCTTATGTGTATTCTTGCCACCTCTTCTTATTATCTTCTGCTTCTGTTATTTCTACCATTTCTGTCCTTTATTGTGCCCATCTTTGCATGAAATGTTCCCTTGGTATCTCTAATTTTCTTGAAGAGATCTCTAGTCTTTCCTATTCTATTGTTTTCCTTTATTTCTTTGCATTGATCACTTAGGAAGGCTTTCTTATCTCTCCTTACTATTCTTTGGAACTCTGCATTCAGATGGGTGTATATTTCCTTTTCTTTCCAGAGAGGACCAAGCTTATTTTTGAATGGGGATTAAGGGATTTCTCTTCAACTCCTGAATCAAAACTGTTGGCGGACTTTATTCTTTGGTGTTTGGGTTTCTATGTCACGCCTCCTATTTCTGTTTCCCTTTTTATCTTTTGGATCCTTCTATTTTTACCTTCTCCCCAACTGGCTTTTTAAGGTCTTAAAAAGCTTAACTTTTAAAATGTATAAATACTAACTCTTGGTTAAGAAATTATTCATGCACCACATATTTTTTTTTAATCCATTCCTTTGTTAATGGACATTTAAGTTGATTCCATGTCTTGGCTATTGTAAGTACTACTGTAATGAACACTGGGGTGCATATATCTTTTAGAATTATGGTTTTTCTCTGGACATATGTCCGCGAGTAAGACTAGGGAATCATATGGTAAATTAGCCATAAAAAAGAATGAAATAATGCCATTTGCTGTAATATGGATGGAACTAGAGACTATCATACTAAGTGAAGTAATCAGAGAAAGAAAAATATATGATATCACATATATGTGGAACGTAAAAAATTATAGAAGTGAAGTGAAAGTATTATCAGTTAAACTAATATAAGTAAAACTATGGTGATACTAGTGGTAAAGAACCCACCCATCAATGGAGGAGATGTAAGAGATGTGGGCTTGATCCCTGGGTCAGGAAGATCCCCTGGAGGAGGGCATGGCAACCTACTCCAGTATTTTTGCCAGGGGAATTCCATGGACAAAGGTGCCTGGAGGGCTACAGTCTGTGGGGTCACAAAGAGTTGGACATGAATGAAGTACCTGAGCACTCATGCATTACAAGTGAAGCTAAATGAAACTGTTTGCAAAACAGAAACAAAACTCACCAAGTTCAGAAACAAACTTATGATTACCAAATGGAAATGTGGGGCAGGAGGAATAAATTAGGAAGTTTGAGATTAATATATACGCACTACTATGTATAAAACAGATAATCATAAGGATCTACTGTATAGCACAGGAACTTTCTACTCAGTGTTGCATAATAATGTATATGGTGAAAGAATCTGAAAAAGAATGGATATATGTATATGTATTACTGAGTCACTTTGCTGAAACTAACAAGACAACTCTACTCAATAAAATTAAAAAAAATTCATGCAATGGAATAATGAAATGTTGTTCCCCAATCCAGGTCCGTATTCATCCAGTTCTTAGCAAGGCCCCGAAATGAATAATCTCTCTTAGTGGCTTTTGTGTAAGCTTCCAGAGTTTCTACACAGACATAAACACACACACACACACACACACACACACACACACACACACACGAGTTCCTTCTGGGAACTGTGAGGAAGAATCTGTTCGTGCCTGTCTCTAAGATTTTGGTTTGCTGGCAATCTCTGGCATTCCTTGGCTTTTAGAAGCATCACCTTGATCTCTTCCTTCATCTTCACATGGATTTTTCCGTGGGTGCATGTCTGGGTCCAAATTCTACCGTTTTTTTAAATAAGGATGCTAGTCACAGTGGATTGGGACCCTAATGACCTCGTTACAACCCGATTACCTTGCAAAGACCCTATTTTCAGAAATGGTCACTTTCTGAGGTACTAGGGGTTAGATTGTGACCTATCTTTTTGGAGGACGTTCAGCCCCTAATCCAACCTCTTCATGTAGCCTAGCCCACTGCATTTGCCTGTTGCTGACAGTGCCTATAGAATCATATTGGGTTTGGAACCATGCGATGGAATCACAGGAAACACATGGACTCTGTGCTTAGTTCAGGGCCAGTGTCCTCCCACTGTGGTCTGTGTGCTGCCTGCTTCAGGACCACCTGGAAAGCTGTTAAGAAGGCAGATGCCAGGGTCCAGTGTCAGCCTGCTGAATCACGATCTCCATGATCCAATGCCAGCCTCTCCTATGTCCCAACCTGGGGCACATGGGAGGCCTGTTGATGACATTGATTCCCATGCAAAGTCAGGACCACTAGGCCCCCTGTGAGATTGAGGTTGATGACTGCTGAATCGGAAAGCAAGTGAGCTCATCTCATGTTCTCAGAGCCCTTCCTCCAGTCACTTAGGAAGCAGGGTGATACACACTTTTTTTTTTTTTTTAAGACACAGACCATTTATTTACTTTTTACTTTTACTGGAGTATAGTTGCTTTAAATATTGTGTTAGTTTCTGCTGCCCAGCAAAGCAAATCACATATGCCTATATCCCATCTCTTTTATGCTTTCTTCCCATGTATGTTACCGCAGAGCGCTAAGCAGAGTTCCCTGTGCTATACAGTAGGTTCTCACTAGTTATCCATTTTATACGTAGTATCAATAGTGTATATGTGCCAGTCCCAATCTCCCAGTCCGTCCTACTTCCCATGCCCCCTTGGTGTGCATAAGTTTGTTGTTTACGTCTGTGCCTCTATTTCTTTGCAAATAAGCTCATCTGTACCATTTTTTCTATATTCCACATATAAACGATACTATATGATACTCATTTTTCTCCTTCTGACTTACTTTACTCTGTATGACAGTCTCTAGGTGCATGGACACCTCTGCAAACGGCACTATTTTGCTCCTTTTTTATGGCTGAGTAATATTTCATTGTATAAATATACCACATCTTCTTTACCCATTCCTCTGTTGATGGACATTTAGGTTGCTTCCACATTATTTTTTACTGAAGACAAAGATCTTCATTAAAATTGAGTGTAGCTAATCTTTCATTCAACTAGGATTATCCATGGACCATTTCTATAAGACACCCCAGAAGGACCAATTTATGGCTACTTCAAAATCTCCTACTCTGACCTTCAGGAGGAAGATAAACCATGGGGAAAATACACATCTTTTCTTTCCCGCAGTGCTTCATTCATCTCCTATGACAGACGTATTTACTGTGTTGACCTGTGATGATTTGTTGACAGATCTCTCTTCCATACCAGACTCTGAATGCCTTGAGAGCAGCAATGGATGTGTTTCAGTGTCCCATGCACTGAACTGTGGTCCCGGAACATGGCAGGTGCCGAACAGCTATTCTGCCCTAGGACTGATGGGTGCTACTCTGCCCCCCAGCTTCCTCAGGGCTGCCTTCATGTCCTTGTTCCTTAGGCTGTAGATAAAGGGGTTCAGCATGGGAATGATCACAGCATACATCAGGGCAGCTGCCTTATCCTTCTGGGAGGAAATGGGAGATGCTGGCTGCAGGTACACAGCGAAGATGGTGCCATAGAATAGTGTCACCACGGTGAGGTGTGAGCCACAAGTGGAGAAGGCTTTCCATTTGCCCAGAGCAGAAGGGATCCTGAAGATCGTCCGAAAAATGCAAGTATAAGAGAAGACTTTGCACACGAGGGGGCTGATGCCCATCACAATGCCGAAAGCAAAGATCACTAGCTCATTGGTGTGTGTGTCTGAGCAGGAGAGCTTCAGCAGGGGCATGAGATCACAGAAGAAGTGGGGGATTTCAGAGCCAGCGCAGAAGGTCAACTGAGCCATGAGGCTGGTGTGGACAATGGACTGGAGGTTGGTGATCAGCCACGACCCCACCACCAGCAGCCCACACACACGGGGACTCATGATGGCCAAGTAGCGCAGAGGGTGGACAATGGCCATGAACCGATCAATGGCCATCACAGCCAGGAGGAAGCTGTCCATGGTCCCAAACATGTGGAAGGCATACATCTGGGCAAGGCAGCCTGCAAAGGCGATGGCTTTGCTCTGTGTCCAGAGGTTCACCAGCATCTTGGGGACAGTGGTGGAAGAGAAGAAGATGTCGATGAGGGACAAGTTGGAGAGGAAGAAGTACATGGGTGTGTGGAGGTGTGAGTCTGCGATGATGGCCAGGATGATGAGCAGGTTTCCAAAGATGGTGACCAGGTACATAGGCAGGAATAGCCCAAAGAGGAAGATCTGATGCTCTGGTTTTTCTGAGAGTCCCAGGAGAAGGAATTCTGAGACTGCTGTTTGGTTTTCTGCTTCCATGGATGGCCTGTGTCTACTGTGAAGGAGAAAAGGGCAGAGGGAAGCAAGATAAAGCTGGGACTCAAACAATACTACAAAGCTGCAGTCATCAAAACAATGTGGCACTGGCACAAAAACAGAAATATAGATCAGAGAAACAGAATAGAAAACCCAGAAATAAACCCATGCATCTCTGGTCAATTAGTCCATGACAAAGGAGGCAAGGCTATACAAAGTTGAAAAGACAGTCTCTTCAACATGTGATGCTGGGAAAATTGGACAGCTGCATGGGAAAAAATGAGATTAGATTATTCTTTAACACCATACACAAAAATAAGCTCAATGTGAATTAAAGACCTAAATGTGAGACCAGACACTATAAAACTCCTAGAGGAAATCATAAGCAGGACATGCTCTGATATAAATCAAAGCAATATCTCTTTTGATCCATCTCCCAGAATAATGGAAATAAAAACAAAACAAGCAAATGGGACCTATCAGGGAAGTTTAACAGGAGGACTCCTACATGCTGTTTCTCATAAATCTTCTGTTCCTTATCAGTTTCTGTTGCCAGAAACCAGTGGTACGGCATGCTGTTCCCAGGACAGATCACAGGATGAGACAGGCTTGAATCTCCTTCAGTAAACATTCTCCTTACGACAAAACTGCTTAGTCTTGATCCTCTTTCTTGAGATGTGGATTGTCTCCTGATCTTGTGACCATTATTAATCCCTGTTCCCTTGGTAATCATTGCTGTACGTTTGGTTTTCTGATCTTTATCATTGCTCAAAGAAATTTCTTGTACAGCAGCCTATATATACTCACAGAAAGATCATTAAAGTACCTTTGCTCCATCAGAGCTTGAGTCTTCATGTCTTTCTTTCTTTCATTTTCTCTCTCTCTCTTTCACTTTTTTATCGTCGACTCCAGACCGCCAGGTCCAGTCCATTAAAGGACCTCAACAAGTGGCGCCCAAACAGGGACTTGGCATATGTAGCATTTCGGACAGAGTGACTCAGGGCCTATTGAGGTTGGGACCTATTGAGGCTGGTAAGTACTAAGACATGGGTCAAACGGCTGGAAAGCCCCATCATTTCTCGACTTTACTTCACCATTTGTTTAAAGCTCAGGGACTTTTTGTTTTGTGCCAATGAATAGAGGCTTGCTTTCAAACAGTGGTTAAATGTAATCCTTGGTTTCCTGATAAAGGCAGTTTTGATTTAGAAACTTGGCACCAGGTCAAAGAAAATGTTGAATGAGCTGCCAGGAAGGGAAAAACTATTCCAATTGATTTCTGACCCCTTTGGGCTCTCATTAAAGCTGTAATTCTGCCATTTCAAGGTAAATTCTAGCCCTCCCAATATTCGACAATAGACAGAACACTTATTACATGAATATAAATTAAATGATAAAACTTTATAAAAGGTCCAATTAAAATAACATAAAATATTTCAAAATTCTCCTACTAATCCTACCCCGGCTACTCCAAATGCTCCTCCTCTGCCAACAGGAGCAACTCCAAAAGTCTCTCCTTTGCTAGAACCTAATAATTCTGATAACGACTCTCCCGAGACACCTTTTGACTTTTTTAGATAGTAATGATAAGTCCTTAATACAGACTCATATTTGCAAAAATTGGCACTTACTCGCTCTCCTCCATGACAGAGGCTCTCTAAATTACTGGCTTTGCAATCACAAATCTCTGAAGGCAATGGTTTCTCTGCCTTTCCAGTTTAAGAAATCCTAGTGCTCAAGGGCACATAATACCTCAATATGAATGTATTATTATTACTATTATTTTACATGCAACAGATGAAAAAGGCTATAACTATGTATGGCCCACATTCGCCTTTTACTAAAGAGCTTCTAAATGTTGTGGCATTTTCTATTGGAAATTATTCTCTATGATTGGTGAGTTTTAATAAAAGCTCTCCTTAAAGCAGGAGAATATCTTCAATGGACAGTGTGGTTTTGTGATATAGCCAGAGATCATGCTAACTAGAATGCTTGAGCTGGCACTGCCCCAAAACCAAATTACTTTTGAAATGTTAACTGGTGCCAGACAATTTGATACCATAGAAGCTCAAATACAATGCCCTCCCTTGTTGCATGAAAATTAAAACAGTGGCCCTTGAAGCTTGGGATCAAATTTCTCCTCAAGGAGAGCCTACAGGTAGCTACACTAAAATATTACAAGGACCTAATGAACTCCAGGAGTTGGTGTTGGACAGGGAGGCCTGGCGTGCTGAGATTCATGGGGTCGCAAAGAGTCGGACACGACTGAGCGACTGAACTGAACTGAAACTGAATGAAAATTATGCTGATTTTTTAGCTAGATTAGAAACTGCTATTTCCTGTACTGTAATCGGAGAAGAAACCAAAAAACAGCTAGAGAAATTACTTGCTTATGAGAATGCAAATCAGAAATGTCAAAAAGCTATTGCTCCAGTTCGTGAGACTGGGACTATTACTGATTGTTTGAAGGCTTGTTGCCATCTAGGATCAGAAACTCAAAAGATGCAAATGCTAGCTGAGACAATGGCTGCTGCCTTTCGAAAGGGAAATGAAGGATGCTTTACATGTGGAGATAAAAACCATTTAAAAAGGGACTGCCCTAAGAAGGCTAATAAAAAACTTCCAAGAATCTACCCTCACTGCCATCGATATGCCAGCCCTAAATGATTTTTTTCCTTTACCCTCATGCAGTCCCTTCTAGAGTACCTCCTGGACTTTGTGGACCCCTGCCCCCACAAACCTTTGGTCTTTTACTTGGCCAATCTAGTTTGATTACTAAAGGAATTACTGTTCACCCTGGAATAATTGATTCAGATTATAAAGGAGAGATTTGAATTATGATGTCATCTCAGATTCTATGGCAATTCAAAAAGGGGGACAAAACTGCTCAATTGCTTCTTTTGTCTTACATTTCCATTAACTCCTCTAATAATGCACAGACAGGTGGATTCAGCAGTACAGATCAGAAACAATCCTTATGGACATCACTGGTATCTGATTATGCCTGACCAAATATAAATATCAAAATTAATGGTAAAAGATTTTCTGGTCTCCTCGACACTGGATCTGGTATTATTAGTATTTCCAAACACTTATGGCCCAAATCCTGGCCTGTACAAAAGGTCTCTTGCCAAATTGTGGGAATTTCTCAAACTAAAGTACAAGAAGTCTATCAAAGTGTTCAAATATACCCATGTGAGGGACCAGAAGGCCAACCTGTAACATTAAGACCTTATGTGATAAATGCACTCCTTAATCTACTAGGAAGGGACTTACTTATGCAATGGCAAACTCAGATATACAGTCCACATTTTTGCTAGGGGGCCACTGCTCATTTAACAAACAAAGCAATTATTAAAATAACTTGGAAGAATGACGAGCCTATTTGGACAGAGCAATGGCTCTTTACGAAAGAAAAATTACAGGTTGCTAAAGAACTTATAGACACACAATTAGAATTAAAACATATTGAGGAATCTTGCTCTCCTTGGAACTCTC
>SJYA01005621.1:0-24497 GCA_006410615.1 Neotragus moschatus | reverse complement strand
CTGGGTGTGATCTCAGACAAGTGCTTGCATTGCCAAAAACGAGTTTTCTGAGTTGCATCAGACTAGGATGCCACATCCATTCACAAAACAATATCTCCGGCAGCTAGTAACTACAACTTTACTTTTTAAAGGTCTCTTGTAGGTAGAACATTTTTAGACAATGACATTGCTTTGGCCCCTTTAATTTTGTCTCAGGTGGTTTCTCGGAAGCTCTGTGATTGGCAAACTGCTTGAAGCTGCCCTTTGGAACTCAGGGAAGGTCGTGGAGGCTGGAGTCTGCCTCCAAGAAACAAGGGACAGAAATAATACCCAGGAACCCCATATGGCCCCGAGGCAGGATCTAGGTAAGCTGCAGGCTGGGCATTTAGAATTAGACTCCTTTTACATTTCCTGAGGAAGGAGGCAGGTGGGCTCTAGGCTAGACATTTACAGCCAGCCTCTTGTTGGCACTTCGAGATGGAAATGACAAGAACATCGTTAAGTAGCTGGACCTTGTCTCCTGTGGACTCTTAAGATAACAATTATAGCAGGGCTAAACTCTATTTGATTAAAAGATCAAGAGGTCACATATTTCCCACCCCTGGGACTGGGGAGACGCTGCAGATGCCCAGAAAGCCTCCATGGAGGTCAAAAAGAAGGGGGCACCATCCTGTAATAGGTGATGCCAAGGACCCTTTCACAAGGCTCTGGACTAGAATCCATCTTGGAAAGAAGTTGCACATGTGTTTTGGGGAGGATCCTAGGGCAGGGCAGGTGTGGAAAAAGAAACCAGACAACTGGCCAAAGGTGAACAAATCTGGAAGAAGTGCCCTGTGTGAATGACTTGACTGCCCTTTTATGGGGCTCCTCCCCCTCAAGGGAAGGCCCACGTCTCTTCTCTCCAGGTGTATAATTCTGCCTCCCTTTGGCCTGAACTGAACAAGCAGTTTCTCTGTGCCTCTGGCATGTTGGACTGTGTCTCTAATATACTTTGTACACTTTTTCTTTCTTTCTTTCTTTTTGTTTAAATAGCTTTTGACTCCTTGAGAAACGAATTTATCAATGGGGACGAGAGCCAGAGGAACCTGGTCTCTAGCCTCTGGACCCTGGTGGGTGAGCAGCTAGGATTCCTGGTTTCCCCCCAGGCCACCTGGGTCCAATTCCTGGGCAGAGAACTAAGCCACCGCTCACGCCTGACTATCCGAGAACGTCTGATGCTGAGACCCAGGATTTCAAGGTAAACTGCAGGTCTCCCCAGACTGCTGGCTGGAGACCTCTGAGGTTCTCTCTCTCCCACGAGAACTTGCTTGCTCTCACTCTCTGCTTTGTTCTCCTTCCCAGATCCGCAGGGCTACAGGTCCGCTCAGTGAAGGAGCCCAAGTCGTGTTCTCTCTCCTGTCTGCGTCTTTCACTGGTTCTGCAGGAACTACAACTCCCAGCATGCCCTGTGCCCATCCTCTTCAAGACTGAGAGCAACACAAGGGGGATCATAGCTTGGCACCTGCCACTGCCTCCAATAAACTGCTCCCTGCTACACACTGCACTTTTATCTCCTAGGAGTAGAAAAATTACAACCCCCAGGCCCCACAGACAGTCTTCCATGCCTTTCTCCCCAAGCAGTCCACCAGCAGGCAAATTCTTCTTGTCCTGTGATCTTCTTTACTTGGGAAGTAAAGAATTTACTTGATTTTACTAATTTACTTGAGAAAGGTTTCTTCTTCACCTAAGCCTTATGTCCCTTTCAGTTTTACCTTAGACACCAAACAAACGGGGTGATAGAGCTGGGGCTCTTTCTGCTGTTTCATCTCCCACTTTACTCTGTGCCCACAAATCTGCTGGGAGACTGTTCTCACCACTTGGCCCTCAGGTCCTGACCCCTGTGGCCTTCTCCCTTGTAGCCCACTCCAGTTCCTCCAGCAGTTCTCCGCCACTCCAGGCTGCAACAGCCCATGCACTGCAAGTGGCACAGCCTACTGGGCTGGCCACGTTCACGCAGTTCTCACCGCTATGGCAGACGCTCCTCAAGGGGCACTCCGGTGCCACTGGCACTGGATCAAATGTTCCCTCGACCCCCCACTCCACCCCCACACCTGGGAACCCCTCATGGGAGGGACTGGGTCGACTACAGACTTCTGGTCAGTGAGCAGTGCGAGAGTAGAGGACTCTCAAAATTCCAGCACGCACAGGATTCGAAGGAAACTCAGAGAGCAGTCTGGGTCTCCCGCAGGGGCCCCCGAGTCTTGTTTCTGGGAGGCTGGACTTCATTTCTAGGAGTGTTGTTCTTGCTTGCAGGTTGTTCAACCTGAGACATTGTCCTTTTTAAGCCAGATGGGCCAAGAAAGGGAAAACTTAGATTTGCTTTAATGATCACTGGTCTTTATTTAAGATGAGGGATGGAAAATGACTTTAAAAATTGGGTCTCTGGATTATAATATTATACTATCTTATAATATTATAGTACCTTACAATTAAATCTTTATTGCCATGGATGGGAACATAAACTGAGATTAAATGTCCTATTCATTCTAAATGATCCCCTTCTAATTTTTCCCAGCTCCCGGAGGGGAACCAAGCTTCCCCAACTCCTGCAAGTTTCCTTACTGCTTCAGATCCTTTGGATTAAAAGGAGAGCCCCTTCTTTCCAGAGAAACAGTCTTTGCTGGTACAACATTTTATCAGCACTTTCCCCCTGTTATCAGGGCCAATTTGAGAACTCTCTGGACTAAAATTAACCTATGAAAACTATGACTACAGAAAAGAGAGAAGGTATTTTATTCTAACATTGTGTGGCCACAATATTCTCTGGACTCTGGAGAAGATTTGTTAAGATTGAAAACTCTGTTGAAAACATACTGGTTGTTTTTGCTTGTGCAATTACAGAAAACTGACTTTTAAAATACTTTTTTTTTTCCGGAATTCTGACCTTTAAAGAACAACTCCTGCTTGGAGAACATGATGTTCTCTGCCTATGCCTCGAGACCAGGGCTTTTAGGAACACTTATCTAAGCCATGTCTAAGTTCTGAGACTGAGGATAAAACATGGAAGAATCATTTAAAAAATTTTTACTTATTACTTATCTAAAAACTTTATAAAAATTTTACATAAATATATTTATTTAGAGTAACTGTATTTTACTGTTACAGTTATTTGCAAACTAGTGAGTTTCATATTGCAATAGCTGATTCATCGCTAAGTTTAGAAAGTGAAACCGTGAGGTCTCTCTCTGGATTTACATACGTCTCAGTATGTGTCTTTGCTTTTGGATAGTGTTGCTGATTTGTAAAGGAGCGCTATTAAATTGGCTTAAAGAAAAGAAAGCAAATAATTCTAAATACAAGAATGAAGCTAAGTGCAGGTTCACACACTCTGGGAAATATCCAGTGTTAAACTGATATTTGACCTTAATGTCAGTTTAAGTTTGTTAATATAGACATATCTTCAGAGTCATCAATATTAAACGTAATACTTTTACTGTACCTGGGTTGCCTGAACGTCACTAAATTTGTGTTACAACATTTGTTAGCAAGAAAATTGGCTTGGTATAGGATAAAAGCTTTTGAATGAGCACATTAGAAATAATTATGTTTTAGCTTTTCTAGGTTTTAAGAGTTGAGGATTCTATCTGAAATATATAGGTAAAGCTACTAGAAATAATAACGGAAGCATTTTAATATACAACAGGAAAGTAGAATGTGTATTTTCAGTAAAGAAAATAGGAGGAATAAAGTCACACTTCTTTAAAAGAAGGGCTCCCCCTNTGAGCACATTAGAAATAATTATGTTTTAGCTTTTCTAGGTTTTAAGAGTTGAGGATTCTATCTGAAATATATAGGTAAAGCTACTAGAAATAATAACGGAAGCATTTTAATATACAACAGGAAAGTAGAATGTGTATTTTCAGTAAAGAAAATAGGAGGAATAAAGTCACACTTCTTTAAAAGAAGGGCTCCCCCTTGCTTCTCTTCAAGCAACTCTTTCTGTAACTTTGAAACATCTTAAGAGAGTCACTTAGGTTTAAGGAACCACATCTCAGAGATAGAGAACTCGCTCCATCTGTCCTCTTACCACCTGTTCCCATCACTCTGTCACTGCGTGGAACTGGACTCCCAGGGCCACGGGCAGGCGGACATTCTCGGCGGCTTGCTATGCTGTTTTCTCAGCAGATCTGAGCCTCCTCGATTCTCTAGGATGTTGTGTCGGGATGTTCACCAGTTTGATCAGAAGCTGGCCCGTAGGCAGCGGCTGGAGCCCGGGGAGGAGTCTGAGAGGGGCAGGGCCCACTGTCTGAACACCGTAGACCTACCTGGCAGCCCTGGGTGTGAGCGGTACCCTGGGAGCTGGCGCGTACATCGTGGTTGGAGAAGCGGCTGTGTACGAAGCGGGGCCAGCGATCGTCATCTGCTTCTTGCTGGCCGGCCTGTCGACTCTTTTGTCCGGGCTCTGCTACTCGGAGTTAGTGGCCCGGGTACCACGCTCCGGTTCTGCGTATCTCTACAGCTACGTCACCATGGGAGAACTGTGTGCCTTCATCATTGGCTGGAACCTCATCCTGTCCTTTGTCATGGGTGAGACGCTGGGGTGGGGGAGGGTGTGGGGCTTAAGATCAGGAAATTCAAGTCGTCACTGATTCATGAGAACTTCGTTAATCCACCTTGAGGAGGGGCTTGGGTAACGTGACAGGAAGCCCTTATAACTGTATTCTAGTTAGGTCAGCTCTGCTCTCCTGAAATGACTGAACCAAGAACCGAGCAGGAAAAGGAACTGAAAGGAGTGGGTTTTAAGGAGGCAGGTCCCCCAGGCCCTTCCCCTCACCATATTGAAGTTTCTGCTCCGCTGTTTCCTTTGTGGGATTTTTGTTTACAATTTGACTTAAATTGTCACCCTCATCTCCCAGTCCTCTAGGTGCCACTTCCCTGTTATAGTTTCTAGCCTCATATTTATCCCCTCCTAACATATTAAATCGTTGACCTGTTTTGTGAATCATCTGGGTCTACTCTGAGTGCCAGGTTGCTTGAGTAACATCCAACTCTTTGCGATCCCATGGACTGTAGCCCACCAGGCTCCTCGGTCCATGGGATTCTCCAGGCATGAACACTGGAGTGGGTTGCCACTTCCTACCACTGAGGATCTCCCCAACCCAGGGACTGAACCTGCATCTGTTAAGTCTCCTGCATTGGCAGGCAGGTTCTTCCCATTAGTGTTGCCTGGGAAGGGTGTACCCTCTCCACTCTATAAAAGGGAACTTGGTAAGATTAGGTATTTTGTCTGTTCCCCCGCTCCTCCCCAGAACAGCCCATGGTACATGATAGGGGTGCAATTTCTCTCTGTCAGTGAGTGTTCTCTTGCTGCGGCAGGCACCGCCAGTGAGGCCAGGGGCTGGAGCATTGCCTTTGACAGCCTCATTGGGAACCGCATCTCTCAGGCGTCCCAGGGAACTTTCTCTCCATATATGCCCCACTTCCTGGCCAGGCATCCAGACTTTTTTGCCCTGGTCCTGGTGCTGCTGCTCACAGGTGAGACAGGGCTCAGAGATAGAACGGGAAGAGTGAGCTGTGGAGGGGGAGTGGGGGTGAAGAAAGCTTGGAGTTCCAGAATGGTGGGATAATTCAGTTTAGTCGCTCAGTCGTGTCCGACTCTTTGCGACCCCATGAAGCGCAGCACGGCAGGCCTCCCTCTTCATCACCAACTCCCAGAGTTTACCCAAACTCATGTCCATTGAGTCGGTGATGCCATCCAACCATCTCATCCTCTGTCATCCCCTTCTCCTCCTGCCCTCAATCTTTCCCAGCATCAGGGTCTTTTCAAATGAGTCAGCTCTTCACATCAGGTAGGACTGGAGTAAACTGAGATAAGAGAGACAAGAAGCCAAGGTACAAACCATTGTTTTTCGCCCTTGGCACTACTGACATTCTGGGTGGAATCCTTCTTTGATGTCAGGGAGCTGTCTTATTGTGAATTTTTTTTTTTCAATCATGTCAGCTATTGATTAGCACCCTCAGTCTTTACTTTCTAGATCACAGCAATGCTCACCAGCCAGATTATGACAATTGGAATGCCTCAAGATATTGCCAAGAGTCTCTTCAGAGACACAATCATCCCCACCTGGTAATCATTTACTTTAGGCCTACAAGTTTCTTCCCCGTACTGAGACTGAAGATATTTGTTTATTTGAGTGGAAATTCACACAAAATAAAATTAACCATTTTACCATATCCCCCAGATTTTTTTGCGATAGAATTGAGATTGTTATTGCTATTCTGTCACTAAGTCGTGTCCAACTCGTTGTGACCCCGTGAACTGCAGTACACCAGGCTTCCCTGTCCTTCACTACCTCCCTGAGTTTGCTCAGACTCATGTCCATTGAATTGATGATGCCATCCAACCATCTTATTCTCTGTCATCCCCTTCTCCTCCTGCCTTCAGTCTTTCCCAGCATTAGCATCTTTTCCAATGAGTTGGCCCTTCATATCAGGTGGCCAAAGTACTGGAGCTTCAGCTTCAACATCAGTCCTTCCAATGAATATTCAGGGATGAATTCCCTTTAGGACTGACTGGCTTGATCTCATTGCTGTCCAGGGAGCTCTCAAGAGTCTTCTCCAGCAGCACAGTTTGAAAGCATCAATTCTTTGGTGCTTAGGCTTCTTTATGGTTCAACTCTCACTTTTATACATAACTACTGGAAAAACTGCAACTTTGACTATACAGACTTTTGTTGGCAAAGTGATGTCTCTGCTTTTTAAGGTGCTGTCTAGGTTTGTCATAGTTTGTCTTAATTGAGATACAATATTACATAATTTTAAGATGTATAAAGTGATGTTGATCAATGTGTTTATTGTGAGATGATCGCCACACTAAGAAATTAGCCATCTTAATGTGTACGGTTCAGTGGCACTTAGTACATTCACAGTGTGGTGCAAACATCTCTTCCATGCAACTCCAAACATATTCATCACTACAGAAGGAAACCCTGTGCCCACGAGCAGTCACTGTCCACCTTTCACCCACCCATAAACCCCAGCCTGTGACAACCACTGGTTTTCTTTGAATGTCTACGGATTTAGTTATTGTGGATGATTCGTATTCCATCTTTCCACAGGACTACTGGTTCTGGGACTTAATGAATCAGTCATGCTTAACAAAGTGTTTCCAGTCTTGAACCTTTCTATTCTCATCTTCGTCATCGTCTCTGGCTTCATTCAGGGAGACCTGCACAACTGGAACCCCACAGAACAGGACTACACGCTGAACACATTTGCATCCACTGACACCTTGAGGTTAGGAGAGTCCTCTTGGCTGAATAGTGTCTATGTGTGTGATGCACACAGCTGGGAACGTGGTGGGGACCAAGGAGACTGGGGCTGATGAATCCGATGGTGGAGTCATGGAGTCCAGGAGTTGTGANCATCCACTGACACCTTGAGGTTAGGAGAGTCCTCTTGGCTGAATAGTGTCTATGTGTGTGATGCACACAGCTGGGAACGTGGTGGGGACCAAGGAGACTGGGGCTGATGAATCCGATGGTGGAGTCATGGAGTCCAGGAGTTGTGATAGTAACTGAGGATACAAGCAGAGATGGCTGAACTCACCTCACCCATGTTCTTCCTCATTCATTCTCTCCTCACAGCTTGGGTCCTCTGGGTGCTGGAGGGTTTGCACCTTTTGGCATTGAAGGGATTCTCCATGGAACAGCAACATGCATCTATGCTTTTGATGGCTTTGATGTCATTGCTACTACAGGTAAAGCGGTCACTGTGTTTCTTATCAAGGGTCTGGGCAGGATGGGCTGCCCTTGGGCATAGGGATTGGAAGAAGTTTAGACTGCGTTTGGAGGTGAAAGGTAGTTGGATTGCGTGCTTTCATTCCAGTGTGTTTACTGACCTAATATTCCACCCATCTCGCAGGAGTAGAAGCCAGAAAGCCTCAGCATTCCATCCCCATTAGCATCGTGATCACGGTCTTGATCTGCCTTTTGGTGTATGTTGGTGTCTCAGCAGCACTCACCCTCATGGCGCCCTACTGCCAGATTCATCCTGAGAACCTCCTGCCGCAGGCTTTCCTCGGTGGTGGGTGGGGCCCTCTAAGATATGTCCTGGCTGCTGTCACCATCTGCGCTCTTCCATCCAGGTCAGTGTCAAAGCTTTTGCTCCATCCTGTCAGATTATCAGACATCGTAGCTTCGGATTGAGAAACAGAACGACAGCTTACCCCGTGTAGACTAGGGAGCAGAAACCCCAGCCTCTCGTGCTTCTCCCCCTCCTCCCACATGCCCACTTTCTCTCCCAGCCTCCTGGGCACCATGTTCCCTATGCTTCGTGTGATCTGCATAATGGCAGAGGATGGGCTCCTTTTCAGGAGACTTGCCCAAATCCATGCCCGCACACGAACTGCCATCTGGACCATCTTGGCTTCTGGAAGTCTTGCAGGTGAATAAACACAACTTTGGTCAGTTTTCTTCACTTGCATATTTCCACTATCTCACTGTCTCCCCCCACCTTGTTTGTGCCCTGATTTCAGCGGTCATGGCACTACTCTTTGAGCTCACTGATCTTGCGGACCTCAAGTCAATTGGGACCCTGCTCGCTTACTCCCTGGTGGCCTTTTCTGTGCTTCTCCCGAGACCCCACAACACACTGACTGGGGCTCTTTGACTGGTGGGGATTGATGTGAGAATGATCCTCTCCTGTCTTCACGCTGCCTTCAAAATGACCAGTGGTCATTAATTTGGGAAAGAGATGGAATCATCTGGGTGATGTTGGATGAGTAGGGCATACTATTAATACCACCTTAATATTTCTAATTCAGGTATCAGCCAGAACAGAATTTAAGCCAGAATGAGACAGCAAAAGAGGACATAGATATTTCTCAGCTGGAAGCAAGACCTTTACAATCTGTACCTGAAGCAGAAAATTCAAGGATTCTGAAGACTCTGTGGTTCCCTTCCAGCACCATCCCCACTCGGAAATCTGGGCGGATTGTCTATGGATGTGCCTTACTGCTTGGTGAGCAGTGGGGTTTCTCTTTGCCTGTATTCTAAATTTGACAGTATGGAGAGGGCAGTGTGTTTTGGGCAGTTGAGGAGGAATCTTGGAGGTGGGCAGTTTGGGCATGGGTGTGACCCAAGGTCCTGATGTCTTTGTCTTCTGGGTCCAGCCTGTTCTCCTCTACCTTGACCTTGCAGTTCTCCTGCTGATGGTCCTGAGCCTGATCCTGGCCCGGTCGACCAGCCGTGCATTCTCTGGACTCTCAGTGTACACGACAGTGGCTGTGCTGCTGCTGCTGCTCATCATTGGGGTCACGGGCATCATCTGGAGGCAGCCCCAGAACCCCTCTCCTCTTCACTGCAAGGTAAGTGACCTTATGTACCCAAGCTCTCCACCTTGCGGAATGAAGGCTGCCTGCTCTGACATCTAAATGCTGTAGGCTGGATCAGGAGTTGCTCCCGGAAGGAAGTTGCTAAAACCAGTTGACCCTTTCCTAATCCACCCTCAGTGCTTTACACACACAGTCTCAGTAGGCACTGAACACACAGCCTGCGTTGAACTAGGCTCTTCCTGCCCACGTGGAGTAGGGTCTCCCTTCCAGACGTCTGGGGTGTGTTCAGGGATGAATTGACTTTGTCCGCAGGTCCTTTGTTGGCCCATCCTCCCCCTGGTGAGCATCTTTGTCAACGTTTATTTGATGATGCAGATGAACGCTAGGACCTGGGTCCAGTTTGGCCTCTGGATGGGGATTGGTGAGTGATTTTCTTGGAAACTGAGGCCCCTTGAGTGACCGAACCCAAGTGTCTTCCTACTACCTCTCCCCTAAACTGTCAGACGTGACAGAAGGCAGAGGACACCTGCTGAGATTTCATAAGTGAGAAGAGCACCTACTTTCCCCCTCTCACTGCCTCATCTCCCTACTAGGATCTGTTGTATACTTTGGATTTGGGATCCGCCACAGCCTCAGGGAGAACAATGATCAACGGTCGCCGGCCTCCAATCCCCAGATGCTTGACGGAAACATCCCTGGTGATGAATCTTCTTAACCACAGGACATAGATGCTGTGTGGAATCCCTCCAGACTCAGAAGTATCTTCCGGTTCAAGTGACACTTTGAGCCTCTATGGAGCCTGAAGGTGAAATGCATCTACAGCCATGTGCTTATTGCCAGCAGATAAATGACTTTACTATTGAGTAATTTTGAAGTAAACCTTTCAAAGCAAAATATCTATTCAGAAAAGCACATGCTTCATAAGTGAGCCTCCAGGCGAATTTTCACAAAGAAAGTACAACAAAATAACCATCAACCAGAGAAAGTACTAAAATATTAATGGGTGTATAAGAAGCACCGTCTTGTGTCTATTTCCACTGAGAACACAGAGATTGTGACCTGGGAAGGAAATGTAGATAAGTATATTTTCTGTCCAGGGTTATACTTTAAACATTAGGACATAAATAGGTTGGAAGTAAAAGGAAGGGAACAAACACATAGTGCAAACAGTAACACAAGAATGCTAGGGCAACTATCTTATTATAGAACAAAGTAGAGTTTAAGAAAAAGAGAATAACAGATAAAGTGGATCACTGAGTAGTGATAACGGGAAATACTCATTTTAATCTCTTCCCCCTGCTTACAGAGATGTAGTGTAACATTGTGCAAATGATCATTTCTCTTTACTCTTCTGTGGCAGAATGTTAGAGTTGCACAACAGAGTTGATGAGAAAAAGTTCTTAATTGAAAAAGCAACAAGGATGCCTGCATTGCAGGAGGAAGGGGAATGGGGCGGGGAGTAATCATTGGTTGATGAATGCTTACAGTTGGGTGAAGCTAAAAGATGGACAATGAACCTGGAGAAACAAGATGAAAAGTGGTTGCTTCAGAACAGGATGCTCGAAACTGAGATCATGGACTTTCATGATGTTGGTGATAATGATATAGAGAGTTGTTTGTGGGAATGAACAACGGGAGCAAAGTCAAAGGGGGATGGAAGTCAAGAAACTAAACGGCAAAATTATCAGACGGATTAAAGAATAAATCAAGGAAGATTAACAGAATTAGGGATATCACTAACTTGCGCGTTCTAATGAAATTATTGGCTGAGAGGTTAATGGGGACTGAAACTGTCAGGTGAAACCTTGATGCAGGAGGTTGACATCACCTGATTGTCATTCTTCCCTTACTGATGTGGGACACCCAGGTCTTGTGCTGCCCGATGAGCTGTGATAAGCAGTACAGAACACTTCCTGGAACATAGCCTTGATGACAAACTGCCTCAGACTCCCAGCTCACAGCAGACATAAAGGATAGATTCACATTTCAACTGAGAATGCAATCAGCCAAAACCAGAATGGGGGTAACTCTCCAGGGAAGAAAACGGTGCATTTTCATAACTATTAGATGGTATGGGGAAGTCCTGGTGGTCTAGTCATTAGGGCTCCATTTTTCCCCGGCAGGGTGTGTAGGTTCTGTCCCAAATGAGGGAACTAAGCTGCACAGTGCAACCCAGAAAATAAGTGATATGACCCAAATTGGCGATTCATTCATTAACCAAATATGGTTACCCATACAGGTATACACTGGGAATATTGCTGGTTGGGTCCAGATGACCCAATAAAAAAAAAAATTGGCAATAAAAAGAATCATACACAAATTTTTTAGTTTCCCCATGCATATAAAGTCACATTTTTGAAAAGTTATATTATGCTATACTCTACTCAGTGTGCAACAGCATTTTGTTTAAAAAAAAAGGACACACCTTGATTTAAAAATATTTTTTCTAAAATATGGTAAACATCAACTGATAACACAGTGGTCGCAAATCAATTTGTAAAACATGCAGTATTTGTAAAAAGTGAAGCATGTGTGTACATGTGAATATATCTATGCCTAGTAAAATATGTATAATTAAATGCATAAAATATGTATCTATATAAGATATGTGTATTAAAATATGTTTTTAAATGTTCACGGTTTCTATGGAATTCACTGCATTTAGGTGTCTGGTATTTTTATGTGCTAAATCTCTCCACCTCTCGCTCGGTCTCTTTGTATGCTCTCTGTGTTCTAATCACCTCTTCTTATGAGGATATCAGTCATATTGGGTTAGGGCCAACTCTAATGACCTCGTTAAAGTTTAGTTACCTCTTTAAGGCCCTCTCACCAAATACAGTCACATTCTGTGGTCCTGGGGGCTAGGGTTTCAACAGAGGAATTTGAGAAGAGGGAAATGCATTCAACTCACAACACTTTTGACCACCATTTTCTCCCCAGCAGTTGAAACAGTATCTGAAATGCAGAAAATATTCAATTATATTTGATGAGATAGATAGTAAAAGAATCACATGTACAGGTAATATTTTATGTGCCCCCAAACAGAGAAAATTTTGTTTTTCAGATGATATCAAGGGGAATGAACAGTATTTGCTTGAAAAAAAATATTTTGTGAAACTAATTAAAATGGAAAATAAGTGTTTAAAACTATGTCTAATCTATGAGCTTTGGTTTTTCTGGTAGTCATGTGTGAATGTGAGACTGGACCATAAAGAAGGCTGAGCACCAAAGAATTGAACTTTGGTGATTCTGAACTGTGGTACTGGAGAAGACTCTTGAGAGTCCCTTGGACAGCAAGAAATTCAAGCCTCAATCCTAAAGAAAACCATTCATTGGAATATTCATTGGAAGGGCTGTTGCTGAAGCTGAGGCTGCAATACTTTGGCCACCTGATGCAAAGAACAGACTCTGGGAAGGGAACCTTATCTTGGAGGGAGTATTAACATGGATGCCATGAGAAGGGAGTTACTCATTCTTATCTTCCAAACAGATTCTTTTTACCGCAATGGTTAAAGCAGATATGAGCTGTGAGGGCTGGACAGGCTGTCTTAGCTCACACACAGTTTAAGATGAACCCTAAGAAAAAAATGACTTCATACATCAGTATATGAATATTTCTCCATCGCAAGCAGACAAAAAATCTATACGATCCAGCCATTCTACTTCTGAAAGAGAAAGTGTTAGTCATTCACTTGTGTCTGACTCTTTGCAACCCCATGGAC
The DNA here is from genome assembly GCA_006410615.1 of Neotragus moschatus. NCBI lineage: Eukaryota > Metazoa > Chordata > Mammalia > Artiodactyla > Bovidae > Neotragus > Neotragus moschatus. The sequence continues at coordinate 11,483 of SJYA01005621.1, read as the reverse complement.
TGTATCCCGCCAGGCTCCTCTGTCCCTGGAATTCTCCAGGCAAGAATACTAGAGAAAGTAGCCATTCCCTTCTCCGGGGGATCTTCCTGACCCAGGGATCAAACCTGGGTATTCCCACATTACAGGCAGATTCTTTACTGTCTGAGCCACCAAGGAAGCTCACTCTTCCAAGGCTATACCAAAAGAATTGAAAGCACACTCTGGAAGAGGTATTTGTACACTCATTTTATAGCAGCATTATTCACAAAACTAAAACATGAAAGCAACCCAAGTGCCCATTGACCAACATATGAATAAGACAGTGTGGTAGGTACAAATAATAGAGTGTTATTTATCATTAAAAAGGGAGGGAATTCCAACACATGCTACAACATGAAAGAACTTGGTGAACATTTTACTAAGCTAAATTAACCTGACAGGAAATGACAAATATTCTGATTCAACTTAAACGAAGTATCTGGAGTAGTCAGATTCATAGACACAGAGAGGAGGAGGGTAATTGCCAGGAATTGGGAAAAGAGAAAGGGGGAATCGTTGTTGAATGGGAACAGAGTTGAACTTTTGCAAGATGAAAACAGCCCTGGAATTTGGTTGCACCAAATGCGAATGTACTTAACACGACCCCAAATGCAAATATATTTAACACGACTAGACACTTAAAAATGGTTTAAATGGTCAACTTCATGTTATAGGTATTTTGCCACAATAAAAAAAAGACCTCTCAGAACCTCCTTCTGAGGGTAACCACATAAGTGTCAAGAACTGATAGCAACACTGCTCCCTGCCCGCCCAGTCCCACCCCCACCCCAACAACCCACGGGTGAGGACTGTCTTCTGTGCTCAGCACTCCCCACTTCGGTTCTTGGAGATGTCTCAGCTCCAGCCCTGCATGACTTTCCCGCAGCCTCCCGGACTGACCCAGGTCTCCAGGCTCTGCTCCAAGGATCCAGTAAGTCTCGGGTCAGCCTCTTCTGCGGGAGACTGGGCGCTGAGTTCACATCCTCCCAAAGAGACCTCTGCCATCCCAGAGTGCAGGGGAGTCAGCTTGGCTCCAGCCTGAGGGTGGAGAGACTCATTTTCTAGATGAAAGCAGAAGGAAATGAGAACTCAGTTTGTGTGTGTGTGAAGAGGTGGTGTGGGGGAGATTGCATTAGTGTCTGGAGTCTCTAGATATGTTTGTTGAGTGGTGTTCAAACAATAAACGTTGCACGTACATAGAGTTTATGATACGTGGACCCCTGGACTCAGTCGCCTCTATGCTGTGGGATCTCCGTATTTTCTGGTCCTTCACCTGGGACTTGAACATTCGCAGTTTCCTTGGGAAGACTGTGGTGAGTTATATTAAATCAGACAAGCTAGTGTGTGTGTGTGTGTGTGTGTGTGTGTGTGTGTGCTTAGTCACTCAGTCATGTCCAACTCTTTGCAACCCCATGCACTGTAGCCTGCAGGCTACTCTGTCCATGGGGATTCTTCAGGCCAGAATATTGGAGTGGGTTGCCATTTCATCCTCCAGGGGATCTTCCCAACCCAGGGATTGAACCCAGGTCTCCCGCATTGCAGGCAAATTCTTTACTGTCTGAGCCACTAAAGAAGACCAAGAATACTGGAGTGGGTAGCCTATGCCTCTGCCGGGGGATCTTCCTGATGCAGGAGTTGAACTGGGATCTCCTGTATTGCAGGCAGATTCTTTATCAGTTGAGCTACCAGGGGAGCCCATAAGCTAGTAAGTAGTACTATAGGTGGATTTGAACCAGGAGAGCTGGTTGAATTCATTACAAAAATTACTGTCTTCATCCACTCAACTCATACCAAGTAAGCATCTACTGTGCCAAGTTCTGTGTTGGCAGCTTTTGCTTCTTTGGGGCAGAAGCCTTTTCTTTCCAGGCTCTTTGCCCAGTCTAATAATCAAGTTGACAAAAGTCAGATGAACAAGTTTAATTTGCTATGTATTGGAACCCGATTAAATCTGTAAGGCACAAAGACAGTCAGGCAGTTGAGGCTTATACACTCCACTGAGTGAAGGAAGAAGGGTAGGTAGGAACCTGGGACTTCAAACAAGAGGAAGAGAACCCACAGGAAAGATGGGAAGAGCCAACACTTGGTGAAAAAATGTTTGCTTTCCATGCAGGCAAGTCTTTCTGAGATAAAAATGTGTCTCTGGTAATAGCTCTCCTCTAGGTATAGGCCCCTAAACTATGTTATGTTCAGCAGTTAAGGGGAGTGGCAAGGAGTTTGAGTCTGCTGGGTCTTCATCGCCTTCAGCTCAAAACTACCCATATTCCAAAGGGGCACAGTTGGGGGGAGATGCAATCCACTCCACCTTTCCTCTAACTTTAAAAAAGTAATTAAAAATTAATGACTGTGAAAAAAAAAATTAATGACTGTGGCATCCTTGTTGCTGCGTGTAGGCTTTCTCTAAGTGCGGCGAGCAGAATTACTCTCTAGTTTCGGTGTGCAGGCTTCTCGTTGTGGTGACTTCTGTTGCAGAGGATGGGCTCGAGGCACAGAGGCTCAGTAGCTGAGAATCACAGGGTCCAGAGCACAGGCTCAGTAGTCATGGTGCACTAGTTGAGTTGCCCCTTGGCATGTGGAATCTTCCTGGGCCAGGGACTGAACCCATGTCCTCTGCGTTGGCAGGTAACTTCTTAAACACTGTGCCACCAAGGAAGTCCCTTCCAGTAACTTTGAAACTTGTTAAAAGGCTTCTTTATGTTTGAAGAAACCAATGCTCAGAGATGGAGAACTTGCCCCAAGTGTCCTTTCACCACCTGCCCCCCATCACTCCATTGCTCCATGGAATTGGACTTCCGGGGCCAAGGGTCAACGGACATTCTTCATGGCTTGGTGTCTTCCTTTCTCAGCAGATCACAGCTCCTCAACTCCACTAGGATGCGGTGTCAGGATCCCCGCCAGTGTGGTCAGAAGCTGATCCGCAGGCAGCCCCTGGAGCCCAGGAAGGAGTCTGAGATTCCCGTGACCCGTCGTCTGAACATCTTCCACCTGGTGGTCTTGGGTGTGGGCAGCACCCTGGGGGTTGGCGTGTACATCGTGGTTGGAGAGGTGGCCCTGTTCGTCGCTGGACCAGCAATCATTGTCTCCTTCTTGGTGGCCGCCCTGTCTTCTGTGTTGTCTGGGCTCTGCTATGCCGAGTTTGGGACACGGATAAAGCGGACCAGTTCTGCGTATCGTTATAGCTACATCAGCGTGGGAGAACTGTGGGCTTTCATCGCTGGCTGGAACCTCATATTGTCCTATGTCTTTGGTGAGATGATGGCTGGAGGTGTGGGGTTGAAGACTGGGAAACGAGGAGTGGGATCTGGTCTTCAGTCGTTCATGAGCACTTTATCATCCACTTTGTGCGGCGAGGAGAGTAATAGTGATGGGAAAACTCCACAGCTTCATTCTACTCAGCTCTCCCCTGCTTTCCGTAAATGATAGACCAAGAACCCAGAGGAAAGGGAACCATGGGGAGTGGGTGAGAGGGAGGCATGGCCCACAGGCTCATTCCCTCACCATACTGTGCATGGAGCCAGCTTGATAAAACCTGCCCGTGGCAAAGGTCATGAGGAAGGGGGCCTGACATGCAAAGGTGGGATCAGGCCCCAGGGATTCCCCCTGGATTTTCCTGAGGATCTGCCCCAAAACCAAAATCTGTCTGTTATAATAGTCTCCTGCATATAAAAGGAGTGTCTTAGGTCAAACCTCTCTGCTGGCAGTCTAGCTTGTGTGACAGGATTATCCACACTCACGCTACTACACACATGATTGTTTACTACCTCTCAACCATAAACAGCACAGAGAGTTTGGAGTATTTTGAAAGTTTTAATTAGCATAGGGCTTTTCTCATTGCTGAGTTAATGACTGCCATCAGGCCTCCATACCCTTAAGCACCTGGGCGTATGTTTTGAGTTAATGAATTTTCTCTTTGTTATAAATCACTGTACTCCTCTTTCTTTGTTATAAACCGTGGTATCCTTGTGATATAAGAATGCAACATTATCACTGTTTTAAGACTAAGTAGATCTTAAGGGAAAACAAGTTTTCTGATTGACTAACCTTTATCAATAGAAAGTAAGACGGGGCCATAAAATGTTAATCGGTCTCCAGATCAGAAGATATTGTAAACAAACATAAGATTCTTGTGAGAACAAAGATATGCAAAGAACACTGTCTTTAGATAAGGGTCAGAGCAGCTGCTTACATTTATCTCTATGTACAACTAAAAGTATAAAAGCGGACCTGGAAAATAAAGAAGTGGACCAGTTCCTGGAAAGACTGGTTTCCCCCATGTCGTCTTTTCTCGTTTTCTGGCTGAATTCCCATCTGGAGCACAGAGGCTCACTGAGTCTACTAATTTTGCCTGGGCTTTTTAGATCTGAACGAGGAGTCACTTTGTGTCTCTGCTCCTCCAGAAGACCGGGAAGACTTCTGTGGCCTATGTAGGCAGTGCAAACCTCTCGTCTCGAGGTTTTATTGGTTCTCCGTGTAAACCAAGTTATTCAGCCTCTTTTCTCCACTAATTTTCCTACTACACCATTCTTTTCTAATGTGTCTCCATATCTTTAATTAAACAATTTTCCTCTAGAATGCCGACTCCGTCCCCGCTTCGAATAACCCTGAATCCACCGGGGCTGGACCCCAGCAATACTGAAGTCTCTGCTCTGCTTTTGCCTTCATGGAGTTTCCATTAGCACTGGATTTAACATTTTAATCCTTGNTTCTCCGTGTAAACCAAGTTATTCAGCCTCTTTTCTCCACTAATTTTCCTACTACACCATTCTTTTCTAATATGTCTCCATATCTTTAATTAAACAATTTTCCTCTAGAATGCCGACTCCGTCCCTGCTTCGAATAACCCTGAATCCACCGGGGCTGGACCCCAGCAATACTGAAGTCTCTGCTCTCCTTTTGCCTTCATGGAGTTTCCATTAGCACTGGATTTAACATTTTAATCCTTATCTCCCAGACCTCTTGTTCCCTCTTCCCTGTTTTCTTGCAGAACATTAATCTCCCACTAAAATACTTAATAATTGACCTGGTTTGTGAATCATCTGGGTCTATCCTCCCCCACTTCATGAAAATAAATTGTTTGACATTTGACATTTTGTAATTTTCCTCCCCAGATACATCCCATGGTGCATAGAGGGGTTCAATTCATGTTTATCAGTGAATGTTTCTTCTCCTGCTGCAGCCACTGCAAGTGTGTCCAAGGCCTGGAGCTACACCTTTGATGGCCTGATCGGGAACCACATCTCTCAGGCATTACAGAGAGCCTTCTCTCAGTACATGCCCGACTACCTGGCCCGGTACCCAGACTTTATCGCCCTGGCCGTGGTGCTGCTGCTCACAGGTAAGATAGGGGTCAGAATTAGGATGGGAAGAGAGGGCTGTGGCAGAGCCGAAAGGCTTGAGGTGGCAGAATCACGGGGGATTGGAACTTGGAATAAAGGTCTGGGATATGGCTTCCCTGGTGGCTCAGTGGTAAAGAGCCCACTTGCCAATGTAGGAGATGTAGTTTCAACCCCTGGGTTAGGAGGATCGCCTGGAGGAGGAAATGGCAACCCAGTCAAGTGTTCTTGCTAGGAAAATCCATGGACAGAGGAGCCTGGTGGACTGCAGTCCATGAGGTGCTGGACACAACTGGGCAACTGAGCACACAGGCACAATCCATCCACCAAGAAGGGTCTGGGATATGAGAGACAGGAAGGCAAGACACAGACTGTTGTTTCCCACTCTTGAAATTACTGACCTTCTAGACCGGAACAGCCTTCAGTATTGGGGGCTGTCCTGTCCATTGTTGTCGTCAGTTCCTAACTCAGGTCCAGCTTTTTGTGACTCCGTGGACTACAGGCTTCCCTGTCCTTCACCGTCTCCCAGAGTTCACTCAAACTCATGTCCACTGAGTCAGTGATGCCATCCAACTATCTCATCCTCTGTTGCTCCCTTCTCCTTTTGCCTTCAATCTTTCCCAGCACCAGGGTCTTTTCCAATGAGTTGGCTCTTCGCATTGTAAGACGTTCTTAGTTTATATATCTGGCAATATAGCATTCCTGAACTTTCCTCACTAGATACCATGCCTATTTAGATACTATGCCTATCTCCCAAGTAGTGACAATGACAATCAAAATGTCTCCAGACATTGGCAAACATCCCTAGGGCACAAAATCAACCCCCATTGAGAATCATTTACTTTGACAAGTTTCTTCCTCTCTATTGAGACCAAAGGTGTGTTTTTAATTGGGAAATAATTCACATAGCATAAAATTAACCATTTTACTATCTTCTGTTTTATTGAGATATAATTGGCATGCAACATTGTATAAGTTTAAGGTGTTAGGTGTATATATTGTGAGATGGTTACCACAATTAAAAAAAATTAACCTTCTGAAAGTATACAATACCGTGGCACGAAGCACATTTACAACGTCGTACAACCATCACCTCCATGTAGTTCCAAACATGTCCATCACAACAAAGGAAACCTTGCACCCACTGAGCAGTCACTGTCCATCCATATGTCCCAATCCCACAACCCCCAGCCCCTGGTAAACACCAGTCTGTTTTCTGTCTCTATGGATTTAGTTATTTTGGATGTCTCATATTCCATTTTCCCCACAGGGGCACTTGCTCTGGGAGCTCGTGAGTCACTTCTGGTTACCAGAGTGTTCACAGGCATCAACGTCTTGGTTCTCATCTTCATCATCCTCTCTGGCTTCATTAAGGGAAACCTGCACAACTGGAGGCTCACAGAACAGAACTACACATCCATCACACCTGGATCGGGCGGCATTTCTAGGTTAGGATGGTACCCTGGACCTTAGTAATGCATGGGCTGAAGGCTGCAAAGCTGGGACTAAGAGACCAGGGCAGATGGATCCAAGTATTGGGAGTCTGGAGCCCAGGACTTGTGGTATTAACTGAGGATTCCCGTAGAGATGGCTGAACACACCTCACCCATGTTCTTCCTCCTTCCTTCTCTCACCATAGCTTGGGTCCTCTGGGGTTTGGAGGATTTGTGCCATTTGGCCTTGGTGGAATTCTCCGTGGAGCAGCGATATGCTTCTATGCACTTGTTGGTTTTGATGCCATTGTCACTAAAGGTAACATGGTCATTGTGTGTCCCGTCAGGGGTTTGGGGACAGATTGGGCTGCCCCTTGGGCACAGGGGTGGATAGAAGGATAGGCTTGTTTTCATGGTACAAGAAGGAGAGGGATTTTCTGGTTTCACCCCAGTGTGCTTTCGTGACCTAGCACCCTCATCAATGTTGCAGAGGAAGAAGCCCTAAACCCTCGTCGTTCCATCCCCTGGAGCATCTTGATCACGATCTTCATCTGCTTTCTGGCATACTCTGGAGTCTCAGCAGCGCTCACCCTCATGGTGCCCTATTACCTAATTCACCCTGAGAGCCCCTTGCCGCAGGCTTTTCTCTACACTGGCTGGGACGTTGCCAGATATGTCGTGGCTGTTACCACCCTCTGTGCTCTTACATCCAGGTCAGTATCATGGTTTTCTCCCCATCTATGGTCAGATGCACAGGTTGCCCACAATTTGGGATTGCGGGCAACAAGAGAAAAAGACACCCTACACCTTGTAGACCAGGGAGCAGATGCCCCAGTCTGTCCTCATGTTCCTCTTCTTCCTTCCAGGCTCCAGAGCATCTTCTTCCCCATACCCGAGGTGATCAGGGATATGGCACATGATGGGCTCCTTTTCCGGAAACTTGCCAATGTCTTTGCTCGCACAAGAACCCCCATCATGGCCATCATGTCTTCTGGAAATATTGCAGGTGGGTAACTAAACCCACTCCTTCTTCGATCAGCTTCCTTAGCTTGAATATTTCCTCCAGTTTTTCCCTCCCGCTACCATCTTGTTTTGCCTTCATTCTAGGGCTCTTGGCATTGCTCTTCAAGTTTAGTGACCTTGTGGACCTCATGTCAATTGGGAATCTGCTTGTTTACTCCCTGGTGTCTTTCTCTGTGCTTGTCCTCAGGTGAGACTCCACTGTACCTTGACTGGGGTCTTAGACTCGTGGGAATTGATGGGAAAGTAATCATCTTCTGCCTTCATAAATTGAAGTGAATGAAAGTCACCCAGTCGTGTCTGACTTTTTGTGACCCCATGGCCTATACAGCCCATGGAATTCTCCAGACCAGAATACTGGAATGGGTAGTCTTTACCTTCTCCAGTGATCTTCCCAACCCAGGAATCAAACCCAGACCTCCAACATTGCAAACACCTTTTAAATATCTTTTTCTAAATCTGTCTTCATGCCACCTTCTAAATGTCCTTCTATGCTGAAGGCAAGAGAGAGGTGGAACAGGCTGCCTAATGTTGGATGAGTAGGGGCTGCTGTTAACACTGCCTTAATATCTGTAATTCAGGTACCAATCAGAACAGACTTTAAGCAAGGAGGAAATTGGCATTTCAAAACATGAATCAAATCCTTCAGAACCCGTACCTGAAGCAAGAACCTCAAGGATTCTGAAGACTCTGTGGTTCCCTACCAGCACCAGCCCCACTCTGAAATCTGGCCAGATTGTCTATGGATGTACCTCCCTGCTTGGTGAGCAGTGGAATTTCTCTTTGGTCATATTCTGAGACTGACAGGAGGTGGCGGGAGCGTGCATTTTGTCAGCTGAGGAGTCTTGGAGATATGATGGCCCTTCCTGAGGTGGGCAGCCTGGGGGGGGTGGGGTGTGACCTAAGGTCCTGACATCTTTGTCTTCCGGGTCCAGCCTGTTCTCCTCCTCCTTGACCCTTGCAGTTCTCTTGCTGACCATCCTGAGTGTGATCCTGGCCCAGTGGCCCAGCCAGGTGTTCTCTGGAGACCCCGGGCTCACAACAGTGGCCGTGCTGCTGCTGCTGCTCATCACTGGGGTCACGGCCATCATCTGGAGGCAGCCCCAGGATCCAGATCCTGAGTACTTCAAGGTAGGTGACCTTATGTGCCTAAACTGTTCACCTTGAATGAATGAAGTCTGCAGGCTTTGAAGTCTAAATATCCTTTGCTGGCCCAAACAATATAAGTTGCTAAAACAAACAGACCCTTCCCTGATCCACACTCAGTGCTTTACACACACAATCTCAGTAGGCACTGAATGCACAGCCTGAAAAGGACTGGAGTCTTCCCACCCATGTGCAGTAGGGCCTCCCTTTCAGATGTCTCGGGTGTGTTCAGAAATTAACCGACTCTGCCCACAGGTCCCTGCACTGCCTGTCCTCCCCCTGGTGAGCATCTTTGTGAATGTTTACTTGATGATGTTGATGACCCCAAGGACTTGGACCCAATTTGGCATCTGGAATGCCATTGGTAAGTAGCTTTCTGAGACAAAGAGGCCTCTTGGGTGACTGAACCCAATCCTGTTCCTACCACCTCCCCCCTAAACTGTGTCAGATGCCATAATAGGAGCCCATTTTGCATTTGTAAGTGAGGAGAAGCCCTACTTTCCCTTCTCATTGTCTCATTTCTCTACTAGGATTTCTCATATACTTTGGATATGGGATCCGACACAGCCTGGCAGGGAGCACTCTTCAACAGCCACCAGCCTCCACCTCCCAGACTTGACAAAAGCATATCAGGTCCTGAAGCATCTTAACCACAGGAAAGAGAGGCTGTATGGAATCCCTCTGTGTCCTAGAGGATCTTTTGTTTCAAGGGGCACTATGAGCCTCTGTGGACTGTGAAGGCGGATGCACTTAGACCCCTGTACTTTATTGTTCGTGGACACAGTGCCTGTAATATTGTGCAAATTTTAAATAAACTTTTTAAAATAATTTTGTCAAGTGCGACAAGATGAATTTTCACAAAAATCTACCATGTAAGCAGCAACCAGAAGAAATAAAAGACTCACCTGCACGTAAGAAGCTCCTCTTCCTGCCGCTTTCCAGTAAAAACACCAGGGACTCCCACATGGGAAGGAAACTCAGGTAACAGTATATGTGTCCAGTATTGCACTTGAAATATTAGGACACAGATATATTGGAAGTAAAACAAAAAGAACAGATACATTGTGCAAAGAGTAACACGAGAAAGCTAGCACGGCTGCATCAATATCAGACAAAGCTGACCTTAAGGAAAAGAGAGTGATAACAGATAAAGTGGATCCTTTCATAATGACAAAGGGATATGGTCATTCGTGTCTTTCCTCTGGCGTCATTAAGATATAGTGTCAATAGTGAAAATAATCTTTTTTTTTTTTTTTTACTTTTCTGTCTCAGGCTCTTAGAGCTGCACAGTAGAGATAATTAGGAAAAATTCTTACCTGGGAAAAAATCTGCACTGAGCGAGGTGGCTCAAGGGTTTGTGGATAAATGGTGGGTGGAACTGAAACATAGGAAGTGAAACTGAAAGGACAAGTGGAAGCTGCTGCAGGGCAGAATGCTTGAAGTGGAGATTATGAACAAGGAATACAGCGGTTAAATGAAGTAAAGGGTTGGTCGTGGGCTTGAGCAACCGAAATAGAGTGAAGGAGGGATGAAAGTCGGGAAACTGAGTAGCGGGCTTTCCTGGCAGCTCTGTGGTAAAGAATCTGCCTGCCAATGCAGGAGACACAGGTTCAATCCCTGGTCCAGCAAGTCCCCCATGCCATGGAGCAACTAAAGCCCTGGGCCACAACTACTGAGCTTTGCTCTATTGCCCATGATTGCAACTATTGAAGCCTGCATGCCCTAGAACCTGAGCTCTGAAACCAGAAAAACCAGCACAATGAGAAGCTTGTGCACTGCAACTAGAGAAAACCCACTCATCAACAAAGACCCAGAAGAGTCATAAATAAACAAATAAATGAAATTATTTTTTAAAAAAAGAAATGGAGTAGAAAACTCATGAGATGATATAAAACTAGATGGAAGATGGGACCTCACCAGTGGTCCAGCAGTTAAGAATCTGCCTGTCAATGCAGGAGACACAGATTCGATCCCTGGTCCAGGAAGATCCCACTTGCCATGGAGCAACTAAGCCTGTGCCACAGCTACTGAGCCTGTGCTCTAGAACCTGGGAGCTGTAACTTCTGAAGCCTGCATTCCCAGAGCCCATGCTCTGCAGCAGAAGAAACCACTGCAATGAGGAGCCTGTGCACCACAACTAGAAAGGAGCCCCTGCTCATCACAACTACAGAAAAGCCCAGGCAGCAACACAGACCCAGAACAGCCAATAATAAAGAAATAAAATAATAATTTTAAAAAAGAAACTGAGTAGCAAGTTATGAGATGAATTAAAACTAGATAGAACAGGGGTCTTCCCCAGTGGTCCAGTGGTTAAGAATCCACATTCCAATGCAGAAGACATGAGTTTGATTCCTGGTCAAGGAACTAAGATCCCATATGCTGGTGGGGGTTGGGGGGTGACTGAGCTCGCCCACCACAGCTAGAGAGAAGCCTGCCTGCTGCAAGGTGAGTCTTCACGCCACAATGAAGGACCCCAGGCACCACAGCTGAGACCCAGCGCAGCCAAATAAGAAAAATAGCAAGTATATTCTTAAAA
>SJYA01005620.1:13433-24607 GCA_006410615.1 Neotragus moschatus | reverse complement strand
CATTACTCTGTGCTATCTTACTTGTCTTCTGTCTTTGCTGTACGCAGGTGAGTCTTCCCTTTTTTGTCTGTCTCCGGATCATATCAGATATCGTAGGAACAGGCACTTTGTGTTTGAGTTGCGTCCTCCTCGCTACTATTCTTTGGGTTCACGCAGATGACCTATGCAGCAGACATCTGCTACTACCGTTCATACGTCTTTTTTCTCTCGATAGAATTCAAGAGGCCTTCTTTTTCCAGTGAGACTTAACTTGCTGTGCAGCTGTCAAAAGGTTTTCCTTGTTTTCTTCATATACAGCAGCCTATCCGTTCGCCACCTCTTCCGTCAGGCTCGACACGTCATTCCCGCAGAAGACTACAGGAAATACCAGGCGTCCGGCGCCTATGTGGGCCAATATGTAGATACGTTGCCACGCGCCTGTATATATATATATATACATACGTATGTACGTATATGTTATTCCTCGCGGGGGGGGAGGGCAGACGGCGGTGAAAGCAGAAACCTGAAAGAGAAGGCGGACCTCCAGCGGGTATGTGGATGGGTTTGTATAGACGTTGTCACGCATAAGTGCACATAATACCTACCTATATGTCGATCCAAAGGGAAGCTGGACTCCCAAGGGCTATGTGGGTCGGTATGTACATACATTGCCACGCATATGCACATATATATATACATATATATATTTATGAATATAGTCCGGACAGAAGGACAGACAGTGGTGAAAGCAGAGATCTAGAGGTAAAGCCACACGTCGAGCAGCTATGTGGGCCGGTATGTATACACGTTGCCGCGCGTATGTACATATAAATATACATACATATATGCCTTTCAGTGCGGACGGCAGGAGCAGCGGAAGGAGCTGCGTGAAGATCTTATGGGGCAGCGTCAGGAGGCAGAGGTCGTGATGGCGGTGGGGATGACGATCGGATCGCCGACTCGGACGTCTGTTTGCGAACAAGCTTACCAGTGAGGACAGGCGGCGGCAAAAGCAGGAGAAGGGGCTACGGAACACTTCGTGTGCATGACGTCACAGAATAGAAGCCGTGAAGGTGAAAACGTGAACTTCGATGACGAGCTGATACGCGTGTGTTGGCGGCTCATGCAGGAGAAAGAGGTGCTTGGAGATCATGGGTACGGCCAGCGTCGAACAGCGTAAGCCACAAATGACATAAACCTTGCTGTTGGGCATGTGCATGTGTTTCCAGACAAGCTTGCTAGTGAAGACAGAATATCTTTCTGAATTAGACATATATAGTACGTATATGTACATTGAAACCCTGAACGGGATGACATAGGCTGTCGGACTCGTAAGCGCGTGGTGGTGGTGGATGCAGCAGGAAGAGCTACTTGGAGATCGCATATACGACCAGCATGAAACGACGTACGCCGCGAATCGCACTGAAGAAAACAGGGTGTCGCACATGTGCGTGTGCTTCCGAACAAGCTTACCAGTGAGAAATATAAGGTTCCCCGCGGATACATATATAATACATACACGTGCACGTATATGTATAAGCCGTGAACGGGATAATGTCAGATGTCGCCTTTGTACCCGTGTAGTGGTGGTTAATGCCGATGGAAGAAATACCTGGGTGACTTTTGGTTTCTTGCTCTCCCCGCGATGAAAAGGAGACGCCGTACATGAGGCGTTGTGGGCGCTTGTGGTGATTCCGNTGTATAAGCCGTGAACGGGATAATGTCAGATGTCGCCTTTGTACCCGTGTAGTGGTGGTTAATGCCGATGGAAGAAATACCTGGGTGACTTTTGGTTTCTTGCTCTCCCCGCGATGAAAAGGAGACGCCGTACATGAGGCGTTGTGGGCGCTTGTGGTGATTCCGCTGCTGATGATGCCCGCTTGTGCTCTGTTGCCGCTGAGAGGATGTCTTTGCACCTCCCTTGACCCGCTGGCGGCTCTTTTGCTGCATCACACACAGCTGTTCGACGTTTAAGACAACGTTTGGTGACGCTCTCTAACTAGCGCAAACATCAGGGCGTTACAATCGGAAGGAAGTATTACACTGGCGTAACTCTTCTCCCTGGCACGCGCACAAGAAGAAGATGAAGGCTATTAGCACTGACTCCTTCCTTGTGCTGGCGACAACAAAAGTGGAAAGGGGCAGTAGCTGACGTTCCGCTGTCCACTCTTGCGGATGCCAACACAAGCGTTCGGTTCATGTAGGCAGAAGGGAAGAACAGAGCATACAGCCTGCAAAAGACCCGGTAGGTGGACACTGTTCAAATTGCTGTCAACTCCGTTTACGGAGTGGAACATTTTCTAGTCTGCTGCCTACATAGCCGCGTCGAGGTTCATGCCAGTCGACGTCCTATGTTTGTGCTACAGGCGAGTGCTGGCAATACGTGTCTGAACGGCTCTATTCTTCTGCTACTGTACGACGGGCGCTGTAGAAGAATTACCACCATTGCAGCACCTTCGTTCCCCGTCAAAGTGGTAACACGATTAGGTGATGTCTTTACAAGGATGATTCCGCATCATGGATGCGTGGATGGGTCGTTGCGCTTGCTGGCGGCCAGAATGTACGTCAATGATCCTCGTACACGTGTGCTTAAAGTCTACGGTATTTATCAGAGTCTCCTTCAGTGCTATCGGGGAAAGTGCTGCCGATCCTTCGCTACATCAATCTTCTTCTCTGACTGCAAGAAAGCGTGGTCTGCATGCTGGACGACAATGTCGGCTGAAGAGAATCAATGCTCCAGAACATGTGCGACCTCTTTGACGGGAAATCTGCTTCGCGTGAAGCTGGATGTAAAGGAGGTGACCGGCTTGTTGGCTTTTGTGCTGGATTGAGTGGCTTCTGACAATCGGTTACTCGTTGTTTACTTGGGTTTATTCTTCTGGGCCTGTTAGGTTCGGAGGGTATTTGATTGAGGTTTTAGGGTTCTAGGGTTTGGTGTTTAGAATTCAGGGCGCAGGGTTTTTTGTGCTTCAGGCTAGGCTGTGTGCTTTCCATGATGACGGGTTCTGGCTTTCCCGCCCCTGCGAGTATTCTGAGATAAAAAAAACATTGGTAGTCCTTTCTCTCCTCTGCTGTGTACCTGCGGCGGTGAGGATACGCAGAAAGGAATGCGATGCGGGTCGGACGAGAATATTCGTCAGAGAGCATCAGCAACGCTATCAGACGTCTACATCGTCCGTATTCTCAGAACTGCGTATAGGGGAAGGCTGACTTTCTTCTTTCCACGCCGGAAGGGCAGTGACACAGGTAGTAGAAGATGAAGAAAAGGCGAAGGAGCACAAGAGAAAAAAAAAAGAAGCAGAGGAAAGATTAGGAAGGGCAGGAAGAGGTAGTAGTAGACGTGGAGCAGGAAGAACTACAGATGCCGGCGCTGCGGCGCTAACGAAGCATTCCCAGCGGCACAAAGACTGGCCGAGTCTGAGCACACTGCGCTAACGCTGTGGACATAAGATACGGTCACGGCTACCCCTATGTAATACAAGCAGACACTCGTCGAGCAACTTGTTCGGCTGACGTGGCGGCAGGTTGTAGGCGCCCGCAGTCTGTCAAAGGTCGGGCGCCCGAATTTGGAGCTCGCTGCCGCTAAGGAAGCACCGGGAGCTACTATCCCGTATACGAAGGGTACATACGCATGGTACAACACGGTACGTTCACGCAGTCGACACGCTTGTGTGTCGCGCTCACAGCTGTCGCGCATGGCACGTCAAACCGAGTCGAGTAACTCCGCAGTTGGTGAAAACCGGCGAGTCACAGCAGTTGCTCCTATCTCGCTTCCGCCTGCCTGCCCTGATGGGAGCAGAAAAAGTAAACAGACAACGCATTCAGGGTCCTACCTCGTAATGATATATGCCCAGCCTTTACTATGAAGGGCAAGTGATCAGAACTCGGTCTGAAGGACACGGCGGTACAGTCTGTGCCACTGGGGAGAGGAAACCAGCGTGGAGCACAAAAGTAACCATACCTGCGTACTCGTGTCGCAAGTGACAGCGGTGACGCGTACCTGTTGCTTTCTTGTGGGCAAGGCCGCGAGGCTGCTACAACGTCAGGCGCGACCGTTTGTAACGAAGCGGACAGCAGCAGACATCGGCGGCACCATGGTGGAAGGGAGCAGCGGGAAGGCGACGTCAAGTGCTGGCAGCCAGAGGCTTTGACATTGCGTGGCAGAGAGGTAGACAGGGCGGAATGACGGACGGCGAGCTACGCGGTCTACGCACGCGACGGAAGCGGAGGTGTAGGAGCCCACTCCCACTGCTACAAACGCGCGATCTAGGTTGGTAGCGACTCACAGAAAATGAACACTCGCCTCAGCGTGAGCAGAGAGCCGGAAATACTGGCGTGTATACACAATGTTGACGATCATACGGACGCGCGCGGACAGACCTGCCGCTGCCCAACCATGCCGCTGTGCGACATACGGTCGGCACTGCAACGCTATTTAGCGCTTAAAGCCGTGAAACGGAGAAAGGGACCAAGCACCTGTACCAATGACCGCTGCTGAGTGGCTGTCGTGGCTGCGTCAACGCCTTTAGTGACTGCAGGAGCCCCATCTACAGGGTTTGACTCCGTCTCTCAAGGCATTTGCGGGTCGCAAGGCCGCCAGCCCTTGAGCGCGCACGATGTCTCGAAGAAGGTGCATACGGCCAAGCCTCCCCACTGCAAAGCACTACTAGATAGCCTCCTTGCTTCGTCGATTTCAGACGCCGCAAAGCCTTCATCAGCAGCATTCGCTTGAACAACGCGACGGATGCTCCGTAGTTACATTTCTTGATCTCTAGAGCGTGCTTTCGAGGTTTGTTCTCGTACGCAAGCGTTTCTTCCAGCATCTCACCCGGTAGAAAATGTACATACGTACATACGGAGGTTTGCCGGGCCCTGAACCGGGCCGTACGTACAACCGCTCGTCGTATGAGCTCCTGCCGGTGCATTCCGATGAGTGGCTGGCAGCGGCGACCGACACAAGCACTGGTACATAAGTGCTGGCGGCAGCATGGCAAATTGTGGCTGGTTGTGGCCGTTGACGGTGCGATATTCGTAGGATACGGAGCTGCAGAAAGGCAGTAGAGCAGGGCGGACAGTCAGGGCGCTCGAGCATACCCGCGCCGTATGTACGGCCTGACACCAGCGCCCCGCGCTCATCCAAGGCTATGAGCCGTCGAGCAGAGGAAGGTACAACAACATCTGCAGCTACGTAGAGGCAGCAGGCGCAGCCGCGGAGAGACAGCGAAACGTTAGCTGTGGAGGTTGCAATGTGGCCACACGGGATACCGGCCGCCCTGCAGTGCCGCGGGCGTCTCACGGCGTCGCGCCCGCTTCTGTTGTATTGCGACGCATTAATCGCACAACAGTGAAAAGAGCATCCGCGTGGCCAGGTTGTGACCTCAAAGACCGTAGGTGGTGTATCGAACAGCCCAAGCAGACGATCATTAGTGCTTGGCAAGTGAGACACGCTGAGCGTCCTCTCTGGAACCTAGTTAGTGTCCATGCGTCGCAGGCTGGAACAACTGCATCGCTCCGACGGAGCCGTACGTGGTAATTAGCAGGTGCCAGCAATAGCAGCGGTCGCGGCCCTGCAGGCTGGCCCGTGCAACGACATCCCTGCATTGAATGGCTACATGAGCATTCTTCACCACGGCATTGCACAAAATGTCTTCGTTGACGTGTGATTTGTTGCGGAGTCTTCATCCTTGCCTTGGGTCGTTCGGTTTTGTTGTGTTGCACATCCGTGTACCGCAAGTGATCGTTATCTAGGGCCGCGCAGAGACATAAACGAGGGGTCACCGCGGGCGTCGTTGGGGCCTTACCGGCGCCGGCACGTGTTGTGAGATAGCGTTCTTACGCTCGCCAGCTAACCCGAGACGTGATGCAGCAGGGTCATCCGCGCTGTTGCTTTGGCAGCCCCTGAAGCGGAAAATGTTGTAGCACTGAAGAGATCTCAGAAGCTGCAGACTGGCAGTGGCAGTTGTTCAGAAGCACCATGGCCGTCTCTGAAATCGGCAGGACCTTTTCTCCAGGTTGTATCGTTCGGTTGTGTCGACGCTTATTCAGTCCTCATGCTCGTCCGGGTTTTGGTGGCAGAGTCGCCTTTGCACTCACGCTTGCGACAGTGCTGACATATTCCTTGCCCTTGTCCCGCCTGAACGAGAAAGCGCCATTCCTTCACGCACTCGCGATGGATGCTGAAGGCGGCTGCGACGGCAGCGCGAGAGGCCGGCAGCCAAGCGCGGCTCCCGAAGAGGGAGCGGTTCGGAGTCCAGATGCTGCTGCGCAGCCCCGAGGGCACGCAAGTCTTCCTCGGATGTCTCGCCTAGGTAGCCGGCCCAGTCCTTATGCGTCTGCTGCGCCTCCAACCTGGGAGGATTCACGTAATGCTGCACGGTACAGTACCGCAAATCTCGTGCGCCTCCGATCGCACAACGTGCCAGCTGGGGATGGTCGGCGATACCTCGTATACCAGGCGATACACCAGACGGCCCCCTGGGAACTGCTGCGTTCTGATCCCTTTCTTCTGCGGGACCCAGGGCTTACTTTTCCGTTTGCGGAAGCATTAGGGTACTACCGTTGTTGTATTGAGAGACGGGTGCCGGATAATCCAAGGACTCAAGCGCTGAGGGAACTCTTCTGTAGTACTTCTGCCGCAGCCTTCAGAAACGCCCTTGCCCGGGTATCTTGGTCTCGTTTGGGCGTCCGCGCGCTTGCCCGCGCGGTACGTGATGCTGTCGAGCGGGGACCTCTAGTTCATTCCCCCCCTCCCTTTCTCGAGGGTGGCGTTCGCGAAGAACAACCCGCTGCGGAAGGCGGCCGTCCTGAAACCCGCGAACCGCGACCGGCCGACGAGCCCACGGCTACTGGGGAACCCGGTTTCATGCATATGGGACTTCCAGGGAACAGTGTAGTGCACATTGCAGGGGCACGGGATGCAGCGCCTGTGGTGCCGCCGGGCAATAATAATTGAGGTCTGGACAGCAGCTCCACGGCACGGAATTGACGAGTGACCACTGTCTTGTAACCGTGCACTTACGCGAGAAAGGGGCGCGGTTCTCCGACCTGCGCCAACCGTGGTGCTCGTGTGGCGGAAGAGCACTCCGCTGCAACGGTGCAGAAGCAGGTGGCTGGGGCGGGTCTGGGGCATTTTGCTACAGCAGAGATTCCAGCGGCTGCTTCCGCCTAGTGGATGTCTATAGCGAACGTCTCTACATTGGCTCTGACCTACGTCAGCCGCGATTCGTTTAACGGTGGTGACTCCTTCCGACATCCTCCCGAATTTGCCTACTAATATTTTGCGGCTGGCGCTGTACCACTACTACCACTACTACTTGCACCACATGTGAGTTTGCGCGACAGGGGCCTGACCGCTGACTGCACCCGTGCTGTGCTTCCTTCGGGGCACTGCTCGTGTCACTGGCCGCTCATGTCTGTCAGTGGAAGGCGGCCTGTGTCACTGGGTGTGTGAAAGGCCGCCTGCGTCCTCTTGCTACACCTTATGAGACGTACACCCTGTTCTCCCCTCGCTGGGTTCCTGCGCGGCGGACTGCCTGTCTCTTCGCTGGGATATGCTGCTACTGGTGAAGGCGCCGTCTAACGCGAATCGCGACCTGGTTTCCAACGGGAAGCGCTTCTGCTTTCTATGACCGTCTATCGGCGCATCTCTAGGGATTCCGCGTGCCTGACGTAGCAAGATGGTTGAGGGTGGTGTCCAGGTTTCTCTTGTTGGCGTTGTCTCGCACGTTTGCGCATGCTGGGGCACCTTTCTTTTTCCCAGTCGCAGTATCGCCTAGCTACCTACGCCAAAAATGTCATGGCAGCCGCTGCCTCTGCGAAATGGGAACGGGCTCGTGCGTTTAGGTGTACGTGCGGGAGCGGCATTGGAAACCGGCGGTAGTGGAGCCGGGGGAGGGGTGGCGCGCCAGCGGCAAAAAGGAAGGGCGAAGGGCTAACGTGCGGGGTGGACGCGGGCAGCATACGCGGAACCGGCGTCGTCATGCGTGGGATGACGTTTGATGGCTCTAGAAGCTGCGATAGCCGGCTTCTGTAGGGAGGGGCAGATATGATTCAAAGTATGACGGCAGCTAAGGACTTAAGCTTCGCCTGACATCCGTATGGCTAGGCGCCGCCGTCTTGTTCCCGGGTAACAGCGGCGTCTGTCGGCATAGAGAGACATCACTGTCCCACGCTGCCCCGTCGAAGGACGCGACATAATCTTGTTTGCTAGGAGCCAGGTTACGGTATACGGCGCGGCTAAATTTGAAGAGCTACAGGTCGAGCGGTCGAGCGGGTGACTGAGGTGATTGACTAGAGGTGCGCCTCCGCGGAGCTGCTGTTGCTGGAATGAGTACAGGATTTCATGCAAGTGTGAGTTGTATAGACGTTCAGTAACGTGCTCGTGTGCGCGAATGATGATTGGTGCCTAGAAGCGAGCACGAGCACGTGATGAACGCTGTCTGTGCCGTACGGATAACTTCCGACCCTCTATACGCAGGCGTACGGCGCTTTGGTCACTTGTCACTCACTTTATAAATATATCGTATCCTCACGCACCTTTTGGGTTTCCTCTGCAGACCCTCCAGAAGGCGACTTTTGCGCTGAAAATAGCTTTCGTCCAGTGCGCACCACATACAGACGGTACCTGTCGAAGCTACATCTCTTCCGCGTCTGTCTTCTCAATACCTGTATCGTGCACCAGCGAGGAGAGTATGGGCGTCCCGAAGGGTATCTCTGCGGTTGCTAGGTCTGAGCAGACGCATAAGGGGGTCCACGGAGGCACTGCCACGTAACACGTTGTATGTTGTGGCAGTAGTACATTCGTATACTTTTTGACCGCCGCGCTCCGTCGCTTGGTGAACCCGCGCGCAGCGCGGGCGGGGCGGTGAGGATTATGATTTCTGTAGTTATGAAGCCGCTGGCTAACCAGCGGGAGGTCAGAATGCACCGTAGCTGGCTCAGATTCTGTTCCCTGTTTACGGTGCACCACAGGTGCTCCTTTTTCTTGCTTCGTTGCTGGTGCTTCTGTGCGCGAGATGTCGAGGATGTCGTGTGTGCTGCCCTGCTTTCCCCGCGACGCCGGAACAGCGGCCCCCCACTGCGAATGGTGCGGCGGCTGCGGGCGCTAGTGGAAGGCACAGGCTTGCTGCTCTGGAAATAGTCTTCTGCAAATACACCTGCGGAGGGCTGCGCGATTTGAGTTGTGCCGCGCGTGGCGGACAGAGGGTTAAGCATTTCGGTTTTGATGCAGAAAAATATGCTGCCAGTAGAGTCGTCTCGCCGCGGGTCGCTTGGCAGCTGCATTCTCGGGACGCCCATGATAATTCCTGTACGCGCCTGGCTGCTTTGAGCCTGTTGTGTGCTCGTGCTGCCAGCACCTGCAGTCTTCATGCGTAGCCATCTCGCCTTTTCTCCGTCGTGGCGCTGCTGACGCTTCCCTCCCCGCTACGGCTCTCCGTTGCGACCGAGGTCTTGTCTGCCGCTTTCCGCAGTGGATGGTGTAGACGGGAACCAAAACACCTACAGGGCCGTTGAATCTAGCTGAGAAGGGGACCGGAAACTGCCTACTTTACAGATAGTAGAGAGGGTTGCTCCGCGGGGGATCTGCGGTCGGCAAGCGGCTGCGGCGAGCTGCGGCAACCGAGGGACAGGCTCACGTCCGTAAGTCCTTCTTCATACCGTGCCTCGGAACGCAGTTACGGTTTACGTGGGCATGGCGGACTATTTGCAGACAGGCTGTGTATACGGTGGTGAACGGCCGAGCACAAGTAGCTGCCGGTGGTCTTTTGTTGACGAACAGTATCGGTGCGGATGGGAGTATGAGGAGCGCGCATCGGTGCACTCACTGCTTGCGGGTGAGATGACGAGCGCAGAGGTGGAGTCTTGAGGGCATGAGAGGACGCTCCCTGGGACGAAGGTGAACGGCGCTGCCGTCCGTCAGCGTTAAAGAAGAAGGAGGCGCCAATAATGTCGTGTGGTGTTCGAGGCTTGCGCCGAACGCGCGTGCTTCAAATGCGGTGACGCTGCGGGCCGATGTATAAGATGTCAAGATCGCCGTAGGCACGGGCAGATTTTCCATGTGAAGAGGCGTAGTTTCCTCCTTCTTGCCTCCCTGCCCTTTCGCTCAGCACGCAATTAAGAAAGCCAGAGATAGCAGATGACGGCTGCGCTTCACCAAGGTGCGGTCTCGAGAGAACTCATCAACGTTGCTGTTCTGAAGGATTTGCAGCAGCGTCCGCCGGCGGGTCTGACCGGTGTCTCTTACCGGGGCGTGCGATGACACTGTGTCTCACGCCAGAGCTCACGTGTCTGCGGGGAACACGTGGGCACCGGCGTGCGGGTTGCTGCAGTTGGTGCTTATTTTCTTTAAAGGTTGTGAGAAGAGACGAATCACGGGGACGGCCTCTACTGCTACGGACACCGGGCAGCCCTGCCAGCACCATCTTTTCCACAGTAGACCTTTGAAGATCTTTGCGAGTTTGAAGAAAAATAAAGTATGTTGTTCCACGCATCTCAGATAATACAGTTGCGCCGATCAGGGTGCGGTATACAGCTTGAGGAAACCTGCGGTGTGCTGCTCTCCTTTAGAGTCGCAGTCCACCGGCGATACTCCCGTTTCAGACCCCCTCCCCGCGAACTCTCTGGAATTTTGTCGGTTGTCAGCGCCTGTAGCAGGGGGGAGGGCGCTGGAAGACGGCAGGCCTTGAAATGCTCGATGAACGGCGGAAACGGCTCACAAGTCGAGCCGAGGATTCAGCATGAAGACAGGATCAGGGCAACTTCGCCGTTGCACTGCGGTGTCAGACTACGCCGCAGGCTTCCTGGTGCGCAGCCTGCTACACTGCAGTGGCGTGTGCTTGCCAAGTATTCCCCGGCGTAGCCTCTATCGCTGCCGCCGGCTTCACGTCCCTTGGACGATGTATAGCCCACTCCACGTTCAAATTGGGCGCAGCTGTCTGACACACAAGCCTTCCACGCACCCCTGTGTAGTCGCCCCGAGGGCCGTCTCCTGGACAGTGTGTCGCACTTTGTGTTGGTGAGGCGGATCGAGGGCCTCCTGCGAGAGGTCGTCGGTAGAGTGTATCTTCAGACGTGCCATCTTCCACAATGAAGGCTTCGCGGAGAAGCACACTACGATCGGCAGGCGGCAAGCGCTCTGGCTCTGGATGAGCCTTTCGGGGTCACTTTGGTCACCGGTTTTCCGCTCTGTTCTAGAC
>SJYA01005617.1:0-24305 GCA_006410615.1 Neotragus moschatus | reverse complement strand
TTGCTCTGAGTGACCTTGTCCCTCTGAGCCTCAGATTTACCTTCAGTAAAAGGAGCCAAAGACAGGACCTGCCTGTTAGGCCCACAGAAAGTGCTCCATCTATGGTCTGCCAGGACTGTGTCTAGAAATGGCTGGGCCCAGGGCCCAGGATGGGAGCACTGGGACAGAGCCTGAAGAGATCAGACCTCAGAGTCCTGGGACCATGTCCTCCCTGCCTGAACCCTGAGGCACCAGCCCTAGCAGCCCAAGGTGGAACACAGATGGGCATTTCATTGGGTGTGGCTCAAGCTGGGGGTGAAGGGAGAGCTTGTTGGAACTGCCTAGGGAAGCAAGGGATGAAGGCTTGGCCAGATTTTCTTGTGGTCAGATGTTGTGTCAGTTAGGGAAAAGACTCAGCTGTGTAACAAAAAAAACCCCAAAATATAGTGCATCAGGGAAGAGAGAAGTTTACCTCTCTCATCCAAAAGCCTAGAAGTGAGCATCTGGGCTGGAGGGTAGCTCTGGACTTACCAAATGCTAATTTAGGGGCCAAGATCCTTCCATCCCATTGGTTTCCCATTCGCAGAGGGTTGTCCCTGTCTGCACTGCATCTGTGGGCTTTCCCAGGTGGCGCTAGGGGTAGAGAAACTGCCTGCCAATGCAGGAGACGTNGTGAGCATCTGGGCTGGAGGGTAGCTCTGGACTTACCAAATGCTAATTTAGGGGCCAAGATCCTTCCATCCCATTGGTTTCCCATTCGCAGAGGGTTGTCCCTGTCTGCACTGCATCTGTGGGCTTTCCCAGGTGGCGCTAGGGGTAGAGAAACTGCCTGCCAATGCAGGAGACGTAAGAGACTCAGGTTTGATCCCTGAGTCAGAAAGATGCCCTGGAGGAGGGCATGGCAATCCACTCCAGTACCCTTACCTGGAGAATCCCATGGACCGAGGAGCCTGGCAGGCTGTAGTCCATGGGGTCGCAAAGAGTCAGACATGACTGAAGTGATTCAGCATACATACGTTGCATTGTATCCCAGCCAGTGAAGCAGAACTAAGCAGACACAGAGAACCTGAGCAGCTGGCCACAGCAGGCTGCAAAGGAGACTGGGAAATGTAGTTTCCGCCCGAGTGACCCTGTGCGAGATGGGAAGGACAGGTAGAGAGACACCAGCTATCTGCTGCAGATTCCAAAGCCTGCAGCTTCCGTACCGCGGGGACAGTGGATGGATCCAACCCTGACCATACAGAGCACTGGTGTTGAAAATTATTGATACCAGGTCTGCTGCTGCTTAAAGCTCATAGCTCCTTCTCCTGATGGCCACCTTGATGAACAGGGAGAGGGTGGAATGTCTGGTCCTTGAGAAAGATGTTTCCTCCTGAGCACAGCCATCTGTGTTCCACTGGCAGTGGCTGCCTATGTGCATGACGTCATGCTGGCTGAGCAGGAGAGAGTGTTGGGATCGATTAGTGATGTCTGCCCTGGCATAGGTTAATGCCTGCTGGTGCAGTAGTCACATATTTACCATCCTTGGGCTAAGTGGTCCCCCTCTGGGCTCTGCTTTGTAAATGTTTCAAAATAACCAGCTGCTGGTTGTATTTACGTTTGTGGATAAAACAACTCATATCCGCATCAATGGCAAAACATAAAATGTCAGCTCCTAACCACAGGGAAGTGCTTCTCAGGCATCCTTGATCGGCCCGAGGAAGGAAGTAGGGGTGGAATCATAGGATTCTGGGACTCTGGCTTCTCTCCTGCAGTGCCCCCGACGTTTGAGAACCCAGAGACGGAGTCGGTGAGCCAGGTGGCTGGGAGCCCCCTGGTCCTGAGCTGTGATGTGACCGGAGTCCCTGCCCCTGCTGTCACTTGGCTGAAGGACAGGATGCCTGTCGGTGAGTCCATCAGTCCTTGTCATCTTGCTGCCAATATTTCTTCGTTTGGGGCTCTCCTGGTACCTCAGTGGTAAAGAACCTGCCTACCAATGCAGGAGACACAGGTTAGGTCCTCAGGTCGGGAAGATCCCGTGGAGAAGGAAATGGCAACCCACTCCAGTATTCTTGCCTGGGAAATCCCATGGACAGAGGAGCCTGGCGGGCTACAGTCCATGGGGTCACAAAAGAGTCAGACACAGCTTGGTGACTAAAACAGCAACAACAAATTTCTTTATTTAATGAAATGGCCATGAAAGCAGAAGGGGATAGTTGGGTTTGTAACTTTACTTACTTGGCAAAATCAAAAGCTGGCAGCACCTTGTTGATCCATTCCCCCATTTGTCTCTCAGCCCTGTTGGCCTTGAAATCCCAACATTGAGGACCATTCACATGGGGGCTTGGTGGCTCCTGTGTTTGTGTCCACAGGACAGAAACACAGAGTGGGTCCTGAGGGTACAGCTGGCCTGACCCTGGGCTCCACATTGACCCCCAAAACTGCTCGTCCTCCAGCACTTCAGCCCTGTCCAGCCCAGCTGTTGGTCACCCCCATCCAGGTCTGCAGCCTTGCCCCTCTCTCACTCTCCCCCAACCCACCCACCCATCAATCAGTAGATGCCTTGTCTTGCCAACATCTCTGGGGCCAGCCCTGCTCTCCACCCTTAGCCTTTCCCATCTCAGCCCCTATGGTCCACATCCCTGGGTGAGGGTACAGCCCTACACTCATCTTCTGGGCCCCGTCCAGGGCCTCAGTGCAGGCTCCATTGGCCCTATGGTCCACATCCCTGGGTGAGGGTACAGCCCCTACACTCATCTTCTGGGCCCCATCCAGGGCCTCAGTGCAGGCTCCACTGGGGCAGAAGGGATAGCAAAGGGCAGGTCTGGGCATGTCAATTATCTGTGGAAAATCCTTCCATGGCTGCAGTCCTCAGGACCAGGACCACAACCCAGGAGGCCCGTCGGGGCCAGGGTCCACTGGCCAGGCCCACCCCCCTCCATCCTGTTCTGTGCTCCAGACAGACCTGGCTGCTCTCAGCTCCTTGCATATGCCCGTGTCTGTCTGTCTCTCTCAATAACAGCTTTACTGAGATACAATTCACATACTATACAATTTACCCCATTAAAATGTATAATTCAGTCGTTTTTTGTGTATTCACAGAGCATATCCACAATTAATTTTGGAACATTTTTTTAACTGTATATTTTATTTTTCCTTGTTTATTGTAGTATAGTTGCATAGTTGATTTACAATGTTGTGTTAATTTCTGCTGTACAGCAAAGTGATTCAGTTATGTGTGTGTGTGTGTGTGTGTGTGTGTGTGTGTGTGTGTAGGCTTCCCAGGTGGCTCTGTGGTAAAGAATTCTTAAAGAATATGCCTGTCATTGCAGGAGATGTGAGTTTGATCCCTGGGTGGGGAAGATCCCCTGGAAAAGGAAATGCCAGCCCCCTCCAGTATTCTTGCCTGGAGAATCCCATGGATAGAAGTGTCTGGTTGGCTACTGTCCATGGGGTGCAGAGTCAGACACAACTGAACATGCATGCATGCCTACACATACACACACACACACACACACACATGCTTTTTAATATTCTTTTCCATTATGGTTTATCACAGGGTATTGAACAATTCCCTGTACTATACAGTAGAACCTTCTTGTTTATAATTTTGGAACATGTTTATCACCCAAAGGAAATCCCTTACCCATTACCTTCACTCATAGCCACTCTGGCCTTAGACAGCCCCTAACCTCCTTTGTCTTTATAAACTTGCCTGTTCCGGACACTTCATGCAACAGGTGGACTCACACGACACATGGCCTCTTGCTCCATTTAGCACCGTGTTTTCAAGGCTCGTCCGTGTTGTCGCACGTGTCAGCTCTTCATTCTTTAAGGCTTCTTTCATTCATTTTTATGGTTGAACGTCCCACTGTGTGGATCTGTCACGTTTTGTTCGTCCATCTGCCAGTTGATGGACGTTTGTGTTGTTTCCACCTTCGGCTGTGAGAGATAACACACATGAATGTTCTTGTACAAGTGCATGGCGTATGCTTTCCTTCCTCTTTGATACATGCCTGGCAGTGGAGTTGCTCTGGACTTTCTTCTCTCTGGCCTTCAGCTCCTGGAACATGCTATTTCCTTTCTGAAATGCCCACCCTGGGCTCCCTGAACCACCCCCACTTTCCCCTGGCTGGTTCAGACCCACTTTCTGGCCTCAACTGAGACTCACCTCCTCCGGAAGCCTGGCCTTGCCTCTCCAGGCCCCATCAGGGTTCCTCGGGACCAGGCACATGGGCTCGTGCCTGTATCACTGTCTCTGATGCATTTTGATCTCCTTGAGGACAGGGACCACATTTCACCCATCTTTGATTCCTAACCTCACTGTTGGATTTGCAGTAGTTGCTCAATACATTTTGTGCTGAAGGGCTGGCTGGACAGATGGGGATCTGAGAGAGGGCAGATCAGCCTGGACTGGTGCAGCGGGAGAAGGCTTTGGGGCAGAGATGCCACTGGAGAACACGAGGGGGGAGCATTCCAGCCTTGGGGGGTGTGCAGCCTGAGCAGAGGCTCAGAGGAGCCCCTCGCTTGACTCACATCAAGGTCAGTGAGGGGCTGGTTTGCCGTGATCCACGGGGGCAGAGGGAAAGATTGGAAAGGAGGTGGGAGATGAGCTGGGCCTGAGAGTCAACAGGAAGAGGAACAAGTCCTGGACAGTGAAGGGAGTGGGAATCCCCTGGGGAGAAACGTCCCCAGTGGAGGGGTGTATGGAGAGGTTGGTTATAAGGACTGGCGCAATCTAAGGCACCCAGTCTGGGGAAGGCTGTGATGTGTCTGGGCCTCAGTTTCCCTGTGAGCGTAAGAAAAGGGTGGGTAATTCTAGGGTTCCCGGGGTGTTCCCAGCCTTGTGAGTGGGGATCAACCACCCTCCCAGGGAGTCATGTGACTTTTGTGTCTGGGCCCAGTGGTGGCACCTGGGGTGATGGGTCTGAGCAGGTGATGTCCAGGCCTGCCCCTCCTTCCTACAGAGAGCAGCATGGCACGTGGCGTGGTCGCCCGGGGGGGCCGCCTCCAGCTGAGTCACCTGCAGCCAGACCAGGCTGGTACCTACACGTGCGTGGCCGAGAACGCCCAGGCTGAGGCCCACAAGGACTTCGTGGTGGCTGTGCTGGGTACGTCCACACCCTGAGCCCCTCCCTTGTCCCACACCCCCCACACCAGCCCCAGCCTCTGCTGCAGGGCCTCACCATAGCCCCTGCCATAGTGGCCCCCCGGATCCGGAGCTCAGGCACCACTCAGGAGCACAGCGTCCTGGAGGGGCAAGACGTGCAGCTGGACTGCGAGGCCGATGGGCAGCCTCCCCCATACGTGGTCTGGCTGAAGGATGGCGGCCCACTAATCGAAAGCGTGGGCCCCCACCTCCGGTAAGGCCCAGCCAGCACCCTCCCCATCCCAGGAGGCGAGCCTGTGTGTCCTCACACACCTGCCTCCCGGCTCTCTCTCCCAGTGACAGGTTCTACCTGAATGGCAGCTCCTTGGTGCTGAAGGGCCTGAGGGCCTCGGACTCGGGCGCCTACACCTGCGTGGCCCACAACGCAGCTGGCGAGGATGCCAGGCTCCACACCGTCAACGTGCTGGGTGAGCAGCCGAGGGCGAGGAGAGGCAGGCAGTACAGCCGTCCCAGGATGGCAGCAGCCCGGCCAACACGGGGCCTCCACTGGGGCGTCTGGAGGGTGCAGACAAGGCCCTGATGGGGGGCACCTGGTGAACCCCCATCCAAGCCCCCTCTGTGGGCCAGGCCTGTCTAGCCTTTCTGGGCCTCTGCCTCATCCTCAGGCTGGGGCACGACTGCTCCAGGGGTATAGCGAGCGAGTCAGGGGATAAAGGAGAGACACCGTGGGTGTCATCCTCACCGGGAGCGGATGTGGTTCCAAGACCACGTGGTGACTAGAGTGGCAGAAGTCTAGGTGTCAGTGCCGTCTGCCGGGACTTCCCTGCGGAGCCCACCTCCCTCCCCTGACCCCCTCGCTCTTGCTGCTGTTGTTGTGTTCAATCACTCGTTCGTGTCCGACTCTTTACGACCCCATGGACTGCAGCACGCCAGGCTTCCCTGTCCTGCACCATCTCCCAGAGTTTGGGCAAACTCACTGTCCATTGAGTCTGTGATGCCATCCAACCATCTAATCCTCTTGCCCACTTCTCCTGCTGCCTTCAATCATTCCCAGCCTCAGGATCTTTTCCAATGAGTCAGCTCTTTGAGTCAGGTGGCCAAAGTATTGGCACTTCGGCATCAGTCCTTCGAATATTTGGGATTGATTTCCTTGAGGATGGACTGGTTTGATCTCCTTGCAGTCCAAGGGACTCTCAAGAGTCTCCTTTAGCACCACAGTTTGAAAGGATCAGTTCTCTGGTGCTCAGACCTCTTTATGGTCCAGCTCTCTGACCCCGTCACTGCTCCTTCTTTCCTCTCTGCCCGCCCACCAGTGCCTCCCACCATCGAGCAGGGGCCAGAGGGTGCGGGGACCCTGGTGCACAGGCTTGGTGATCTGGTGAGCATGGCGTGCCCCGTCCGGGGCTCCCCACCTATCCACGTGAGCTGGCTCAAGGACGGCCTGCCCCTTCCGCTCTCCCACCGCACCCACCTCCACAGCTCTGGCCGCACCCTCCGGTAAGGCAGTGGTTCCCCAGCCCACCAGCCAGTATCCCAGACATCTTGCTCAAACAGCTTGCTTAAAAACACAACTGAATGGCTTTTAGACTGAAAATAATATAAACATATAGAAGTTTTTGACGAGGGGAACGAGAGGACCCAAATGAAACTCCACAAATGAAAGTGGCCTCTGCCCTCAGGTTTTCACAGCCCAGTAGGGGAGGCACAGATGCAGGTGATGACATCCAGTTGCACCTGACTCAGTCTAGCCCTGGTAGGAGAAATCAGGGAAGGCTTCCTGGAAGAAGGTAGCTGAGCAAAGTCTTCACGCATTCAGCAGCACTTCTGGAGTGCTTGCTATTCCAGGTGCCGTTCCAGGCACTGGGGTGGAGCAGTGAGCAAGACAAAGACTCTGCCCCTGCAGTTGTGGGGATGGTAAAGAAACAAGTATAAAAGTGGCATGTCATGAGAGATGTGTGCTTGGGGAAGGGAGTAGGAAGTGGCCGTGGAGGGCACAATTTTAGGGTGGCCGGCAGTAGGCACTCAGAAGAGATGACACCTGAGCAGATGTGGAAGGAGGTAAGAAGGGGAGATGAGTGGATTCCACAGGAAAGAGCTTCCAGGTGGGAAGAGCAGGTTCAAAGGCCCTGAGGTGGGCATGTGGCTGTGTGTTCTAGGAACAGAGTTGGAGGGTCAGTGAAGGAAAGGAAAGGTCTGTCAGGCGACATAGGGCTTTGTAAATGCTTCAAAAGACTTGGGTTTTCCTAAGGAGAGAAGGGGAGCCCTGGAAGGGTTTTCAACGGAGAAGCCTCGTAACGCGGCTCGGCTTTTGTGTCTGTGGTAGAATACACATAAAAGACGCCAAAGAATTGATGCTTTTGAACTGTGGTGTTGGGGAAGATTCCTGAGAGTCCCTTGGACTGCAAGGAGATCCAACCAGTCCATCCTAAAGGAGATCAGTCCTGGGTGTTCATTGGAAGGACTGATGTTGAAACTGAAACTCCAATACTTTGGCTACCTGATGCAAAGAGTTGACTCATTGGAAAAGACCCTGATGCTGGGAAGGATTAAAGGCGGTAGGAGAAGGGGACGACAGAGGATGAGATGGTTGGATGGCATCACAGACTCAGTGGACACGAGTTTGAGTAAACTCCAGGAGTTGGTGATGGACAAGGAGGCCTGGTGTGCTGCAGCCCGTGGGGTCGCAAAGAGTCGGACACGACTGAGTGACTGAACTGAACTGAACACATAACAGAATCTGGCATTTGTAAGCGCACTGTCCAGTGGCATTGAGGACATTCAGGCAGCTGGGCAGCCGCCGCCATGGTCCTTCTCCAGACCTCTGCGTCTTCCAGAACTGCAGCTCTGAGCCATTAAACACCAATTCCCCAGGCCCTCCCCATCTCCTGGCACCTAGCATCATGCTATCTGTCTCTACGAATTTGCCTTATTCTAAGTGCCTCATGTAAGCAGCGTCATGCGATAGCTGTCCTTTGTGACAGCTTTATTTCACTTAGCATCATGTTTTCAAGATTTGTCCATGTGGTTTAGCCACTAAGTCGTGTCCTACTCTTTTTGCCACCCCAGGGAGCCTGCCAGGCTCCTCTGTCCATGGGGATTTCCCAGGCAAGGATAATGGAGTGGGTTGCCATTTCCTCCTCCGGGGGATCTTCACGNCATCATGTTTTCAAGATTTGTCCATGTGGTTTAGCCACTAAGTCGTGTCCTACTCTTTTTGCCACCCCAGGGAGCCTGCCAGGCTCCTCTGTCCATGGGGATTTCCCAGGCAAGGATAATGGAGTGGGTTGCCATTTCCTCCTCCAGGGGATCTTCACGACCCAGGGATCATCCATGTTGTAGCTTGTGTCAAACTTTCCACCCTAATATTTAAGGCTGAATAATATCACGTGGTGTGTGTAGAACACATTTCCTTGATCCATCCACTCACTCGTCAGTGGACACTTGGATTGCATCCACGTTTCAGCAGTTGTGTGAATAATGCTGGAAAATGTGAGCCATGCTGCTGTGGGCACCATAGTACGCATATCCACTTGAGCTTCTACTTTCGTTTCTTTGGGGTTGTGACCTAGGCTGCAGAGTGGATGGAAGACTGTACTGTAGGCAGACTGTAGGGCTGAGGGCTCCGTAGGAGGGTGTTCTGGGGCTTCGGTCATAATCCAGGTGAGAGGCGGTGGGGGGGCCTGGATCAGAGCCCATGACGGGGGTGGTGGTGGTGGTCCAGCTGGTGGTATCGTGGAGAGAGGAGAGATGGTGGGAGGAGTTGAGCAGGGCTCTGGGCTCTTTATCCAGAAACTTGGAAGGCTGAGTTTCCATTTTCTGAGATGGGTCCACAGTGGGAGGAGCAGGTTGAGGGTTGAGACCTGGGCTTTCTTCCCACATGTTGGTTGGAGAGATTCTTGGACATAAGGAAAGATGAAAGCCAGGCACTGGATAGTCTAGTTGGGAGTTTAGGTAATAGGTGCTTGGAGATGGTTTGCAAACAGGTGGTGTTGGAAGCCAGGATGGGCTGCAGTCCCTGGGGAGCGAGTGCGGGCTGTGCCCAGGTTGCCAGCGTTAGGGCGGATACAACAGACACTTCAGGGTCACTGTGGACATTGACAAAAGCAAGTCATGAGGAGTGGTCAGGGTGAAAGGGGATTCAATAGACAGTGAGGGTTCAGGCAGTGGAGACAGTGAGTGGAGGTGTCTGATGAGTCCTGAAAGCTGAGCAGAATTGTCTAGAAGAAAGGGGTGGGAATAGCAGGCCGCCCTGGGGAGGGATGGTGGAGCTTCAGAATTTGAGAAGCAGGAAGTCTGGATGCAGAGTGAGCTGGGCAGAGGAGGCGGCAGGGGTGGAGGTGGGGAGTCTGGGCTTCATTCTGGGGGTTTAAACAGAGGTAGGACCTGGTCAGGTGTATGTTTCAGAGCCCCACCCCTCTGGCCGGTGAGCTGTTGGGGACGGGATGGAAGAGAACGCGGTCTGAATCCCTCCCCCTTTTTCTCCCCCTCACTCTCGTCCCTTCCTTTGCTCGAGGGCGTCAGGATTTCTCAGGTGCAGCTGGCGGATTCGGGTACCTTCACTTGCGTGGCCGCGAGCCCAGCAGGTGTGGCCAACAGGCATTTCGTCTTGCATGTGCACGGTACGGAGCAGGGGGGCGGGTTACCAGGTCCTTTGGCCTCAGGGGTGAGAATCAAGGCCCTGTCCCCGCCCCTCCCCTCTGGGTGGAACCGAGGGCTGGCCCTCAGGGATGTCAAGGCAGGGCACACCCTCAGCCTCTGGCTCATTCAGTCACTCTTTCATTGATCTCACCAGTGGTTCTCGCACATGAGTGTGCCAGGGCCTCACCTGGGATACGGCAGTGAGCAGAGGTAGCCCCTGACACTAGGAGGTCAGTGAGGAAAACAGCTCTGTAGAAAGACAATTAAAATTCCAGGCGACTGATGATGCCAGGGGAAGGGGAGGATGCCGGGGAGCACTGAGGGAGCACCTCACCTGGCCTTGGGGTTTCAGGGAAGGCTTCCTGGAGGAGGTGAGGTCTAAGTCATGGACTGGAAATGAGAAGGAATAGGTGGAGAAGGGCACTCTGGCCAATAGTTACAGTCTGTGCAAAGGCCCCGGGGCCACCTGGAATCAAATGAACTGACTCGTGCTCACTCTTTGGCTCTGCACAGTGCCCCCTGTCCTGGAGCCAGCTGAGTTCCAGAATGACGTGGCAGTGGTCCGTGGCTCCCCGGTGTTCCTCCCCTGTGAAGCCCGGGGAAGCCCCCTGCCCTTCGTGTCATGGGTGAAGGATGGGGAACCATTGTCGCCCCAGAGCCTGGAGCACGGGCCTGGCCTGCTGCTGGAGGCAGCAGAAGCGGGTGACGCGGGGACCTACTCCTGCGTGGCCGTGAGCGAGGCGGGGGAAGCCAGGAGACGCTTTCAGCTGATGGTGATGGGTGAGTCGCCTGCCCCCCAGTGCCAGCTTTTCTGGGCTGGGGATGGCAGGGGGTCCTCAGGGTGCAGGGGGCGATGGAGAACGTAGTGAGGGAGGTGAGCACCCCAGAGGCTTGGGGCTTAGGGAACAGGTCTTGCTGGCCTGGCTACAGTGGCTCGGGGCCCAGATTCTTCATTCCCCTTGGGCTGTGCCCCCCAGTCTCATCACCCAAACCTTGTAAAGCAGGAAAAAAGCCACCGAGGTCTTGGGGCTCTGGGTCTCAAGCACAAGATTTTGCAAGAGCTGTGCCGCATTGAAAAGACGCATCTCCCTTCATACTGTTTCCTGGTTGGTTTTAAAGCACAGATAATTGCCCCCGGCAGATGAGCGCACGGTCTGATGCTTTTAGGACCCTCCAACACCATCACCAGTTCTTCCTTGGTGGTTCAGTGATAAAGAATCTGCCTGCAATGCAGGAGACGTGGGTTTGATCCCTGGGTTGGGAAGACCCCCTGGAGAAGGAAGTGGCCACCCACTCCAGTATTCTTGCCTGGGAAATCCCATGGATAGAGGACCCAGCTGGGTTACAGTCCATGGAGTGCAAAGAGTTGGACACGAGTGAAGAACTAAATAGCAGCAGCGGTAACACGGTCACCACCGCCTGTGTGCAGCCCCGCCTGCTGTCAGCATCTGGGTGGGAGGGGGGGGAGGGGACGAGCAGGCTGACCCAGGGTGGGGTGTCTTGCAGATCCCCCCTACATCGAGGACTCAGGCCAGCCCGGAGAGCTGTTGCTGACCCGTGGAACCCCCTTGGAGCTCCTGTGTGATGCCCGGGGCACCCCTGCACCCAACATCACCTGGCACAAAGATGGGCAGGCCCTGAGCAGGCCAGAGGGTGGCCAAGGGGCCGGGCGGGTGCTCCGGATGGAGGGTGTGCAGGTGCGGCTGCCCCAGCTGCCACGGGAGGAGGCTGTGGAGGGGAGGGGCGGGGCCCAGCAGCACTCGTCAAGGTTCGGCCAAGCTCCGCTTTTGTTTGGGGTGTGGGGATGTGAAGATGACCCCCTTGGCCCGGAGCCATGCCCTTGGGAACTCCCAGTCAGGTCTGACCCAATGCTGATGCGGAAACCAGATAAATCTCTAGCCCAACCAGAAAAGAACTGGCTCAGTCAAGGGGGGACTTCCTGGAGGAGGCGAGCTCTGCCCTAGCCCTGAAATAAGGGCAAGGCAGTAAAAAGGAAGGAAAGTCCCAGAGAGGAGAATGGGCTGGTGGCAAAGGTCGGGTGGCAGGCAGTAGGCCTGAGTCTGAGTCCTGGGCCCTGAAGTGGGAAGCCAGGTCAGGAGGCGGGCCGGCTGGGGCCAGAGGCAGCTGCTCACCCCGCTCCATCCCCAGGTGAGCGATGCTGGGCTGTACACTTGCCTGGCCCACAGCCCTGCCGGTGAAGTTGAGAAGAGCTTCCGGATAGGAGTTCAAGGTATGGGGTGCCAAGCTATGGGGCAGGAGAGGGAGGCAGGATGGGACAGGGCAGAGGCGAGTCCAGCTCTCATGCCCTCTCTGACTGCCCCCCAGCCCCCCCAAATGTCATTGGGCCCCATGGCCCCCGCTTTGTGGTTGGCCTGGCCCCAGGACAGCTGGTTCTAGAGTGCTCAGTGGAGGCAGACCCAGCACCGGAGATCGAGTGGCACCGGGAAGGCATCCTGCTGCAGGTGGGTGCCAGGCTGGGCACCCTGGGGCATTGCCTTCTGTCCCTTTCGGGCCCCAGACCCTGGGCAGACTAGCTTCCAGGTGCCAGGAGCCTGTTCGGTGCCAGCACTGTGCATACCTGCTCTCCTGATTGTTAAATTATATCTCCACCCCGTTAAATTGTTATATTATTATTACCTCATAATGGTGATGGGGCCACTGAGACAAGGCTGAGGTTTGCACCCAGGACTTTTGATGCCTATCTGTACTGTACCTTTGAGCCAGGCCTCATGACTGTGTGGCCTGGGGCCCGTTCCTGAAGTTATTTGTGCTCACCCCTGAAATGCGGCCCATTTGTGGCTGTGGATTCAAGGGCTGTAGATCTGAGGAAGGCTCCAGCTCCTGCTCTGATCATGAGCCTTCTGCAACAGGCCCGAAGGCGGAGCTCCAGGGAGGATGTCCTTCCCTCCCAGAGGAGCCTGTTTCCCCAGAGAGTCCTCAGCTGGGCACAAGTGCAGGGGCTGCAGGCCAGTCCCACTTATTCTGTGACCCTGCCGCCCGGGGGGCTGGCCCACACTCATGAAGGGTCTGCCACCCTGGGGGGGTCTCTCCAGGCAGATGCCCACACCCAGTTCCCCGAGGAGGGCAGATTCCTCCAGCTGCAGGCCCTGAGCACGGCCGACAGCGGCAACTACAGCTGTGCCGCCCGCAACGCGGCGGGCAGTGCCAGCCTGGCCTTCCACGTGGAGGTCCACAGTGAGTGCTCCCACCCCACCCGCCCTGCCCCCCCTCTGGAGGGCGACGGACTCCCAGCACCTGCTCCCTCTGTGCCCCTCCTCCAGTGGTGCCCACCATCCAGCCAGGACCAACTACAGTGAATGCCTCCGTGAACCAGACGGCCCTGCTCCCCTGCCAGGCAGATGGTGCCCCCCGGCCCCTCGTGAGCTGGCGGAAGGATGGGGTCCCCCTGGATCCCGGGAGCCCCAGGTGGGTGCTGGCAAGAGAGGGCCTTAGGGAGGGGCTCAGGTACCTCTCTGCAGGTTGTAAATGAAAGCCCACCTGGGCAGTTGGAGTAGAAAGGACATGGGTCTTCTCAGAACCCAGGGGCAGACATGCCCATTGGTTAAGGCCTGAGAACCCTGTCTGTCTGTCTGTGTCTGGTTTTGACTCTTGCTTGCTAATCTCTGTTTCCGTGTGCAGGTTTCAGGCCTCTCTGTCCCTCAGATCAACTTTCTATACCTTCTTTCTCTGTGAACAGGTTAGGGATGCTCCCCCACCAGCCTCCCACCCCGCCCAAGTTTTAACTCCTCCGTTCACACAAGTTGCAGAGCCTGGAGAGCTGTGAATCCTAGTTCCAAATTCCCAGGGCAGAGAATCCCATTGGCCCATCCTGCAGGGCGTGTTTGCCCCAGTCCAATCGGCTGTGGCCATGGGTGGGATTGCAGAGTACAGACATGGCCCCTGGGAAAGCGCAGCTGCCAGACCTGATCTAGAGGCTGTTCTCAGAAGGAGTTGGGGTACCAGTGCCTGCTGGCTCTTGGGGAGGCTGGGTCAAGGTGGGAGCATGGAAGGCCAGAAGCAGCCCCACTCAGCCTTTCTGATTCTAGGTTGCCATGTGGGTTGCTGCCCATGGCCGTGGCCCCCACCCCACCCCAACCTTGGCCTCAAACCTGCAGGACTCGAGTTAGCACCTCTTTCTGGAAAAGTGAGGGACTGAGGGGAGAGTCTTGCTGGAGACACAACCAGGGGTCCCCTCCTGTGTTCCAGGTTTCAAGTTCTGCCTGAAGGTTCCCTGAGGATCCAGCCAGTCCTCGCCCAGGACGCTGGCCACTATCTCTGCCTGGCATCCAACCCTGCAGGTTCCGATCTGCAGGGTCGTGACCTCCGGGTCTTCGGTAGGTAGACGAGGGAAAGTGTGTTTTTTGCCTTCAGCACACACTCCCTGTCGGGGCCCTGGGTCCTGCTTAGCTTCTGGGTCATCCCAGCTGTCAGGAGCCAAGAGCAATGGCCTCCAAATGTTTTTTGACTGTGAAGCCCATTGGTTAAAAGTTTTGAGTGCGTTTACTCAAAGATGCATATTTATTTTTATGGAAACATATACGCTTACTAGAAAGTGAAGTTGCTTAGTCGTTTCCAACTCTCGACCTCATGGACTGTAGCCTGCCAGGCTCCTCCGTCCATGGGATTTTCCAGGCAAGAATACTGGAGTGGGTTGCCATTTCCTTCCCCAGGAGATCTTCCCAACCCAGGGTTTGAACCCGGTCTCGAGCATGGTAGGCAGACGCTTTACCATCTGAGCCACCAGGGAACACTCACTCCTATGCTATTATACTGAGTGATAAAAGAGGCACAAGCTGTCCAACACTCAGAATCACTCAGCCAGAGGCTCTAATCTGCCCTTCAATCCAACTGATCACCTTGGTGGAGGCAGCTGAGCCCTGGCCTCAGGCAGGCTGCTGGGGAATTTTGCCCTGGAGGCCCCATTCAAGGAAAGTTAGTTAGGGAGACGCCAACCTCAAGGGTGAG
This sequence comes from Neotragus moschatus, assembly GCA_006410615.1. Lineage (NCBI taxonomy): Eukaryota > Metazoa > Chordata > Mammalia > Artiodactyla > Bovidae > Neotragus > Neotragus moschatus. The sequence goes on along the minus strand of SJYA01005617.1, from coordinate 9,634 downwards.
CAAAGGTCCCATCACCCCAGCTTTGGGAGCCCATTGGAAGACCCACTCGGGGAGTTTCTCCTGCCTCCCAGTCCCTGCTTCCTCGCGGGTGAGTTGAAGGGGATAAGAGTAAACCCTGCTCCTTGACTTCATGTCTGGGCACAGCCCCACCAGACCCCCTGCCCCTGCCCACGTTCCACACCCTGTCTCCTGATCACTGCTTTCTCCCCAGAGCCTCCAGCCATCGCCCCCGGCCCCTCCAACCTGACCCTGACCGCTCACACCCCAGCCTCACTGCCCTGTGAGGCCAGTGGCTCCCCCAAGCCCCTCGTGGCCTGGTGGAAGGACGGACAGAAGCTGGACTTCCGCCTGCAGCAGGGCGCCTACAGGTGCTGAGCTGGTCCTTCCGGGGACATTGTGAGATCCTCAGGATAGAGGAGGGCTTGCCCATCTCGCAGACGGGGAGCTGGGTCAGAACCGAGGTAGGGACGTGCTTGAGTCTCACTCACCAAAGCCAGCACCAGAACTTTTGTGTCCGGACCTTAAGGGGCAAGGAGGTCTTTATAGGAGACGCTCAGTAGGAGGTGGGGCACTGGGGACACACAGCCAAGTGGGGAGGGTATGGCCTTTGAAACCGCTTCGGTGACTATTTAAAAACCCACCTAGAAGCCTAAGTTCATGTGGCTGAGACCGAACCCGTAGCGCCTGTAGCAGCCTCGGTCTCCCTGTCTCTCAAGTCTGATCCTGAACTGATCCCTGGGAGGACTGAGGGAGCCGGTTCAGCAGTGAATTCACCAGGTACTTCTTGTGTTAGGTGCCAGGTCATCGTGGAGCTTTGTGAGGCAACAGGCGTTCAGTGGACACAAGCAGTTCTAATCAGGGCTTTGGGTGTCGCTGTATTGCCGAGGTTATCCTAGGGGGTGACTTTAGAAAACTCTCTAGAATTATGGAGAAACCCAGGCGCAGACGTTAAAACCGCCCACAGACTCAACAGCTAGACCTTAGAAGGTGGAAAATTCTAGGAGAAACTTGTTGAGTCAGCACTGGAGGCCAGATATGGGAAGGGGAACAGTCCGGAGACACATGCCCTGCCTCCAAGTTCCCCGGGCGGGAAAGCCATGGCTGGCTGGTTTCAGGTCAGCCAAGCCAGTCACTTAGCGATGACTGTCTGTCTGTCCATCCAGACTCCTGCCCTCCAATGCCTTGCTCCTTGAAGACCCCAGCCCCCAGGACTCAGCCCTGTTTGAGTGTGTGGTGAGCAATGGAGTGGGTGAGGCCCGCAAGCTCTACTGGGTGATGGTTCACGGTGAGTTCAGGGTCAGGGCTGATGGTTTACGGGAAGTTCACAGTCAGGGGTGAAGGTTGAGGACAGCGTCTCCCTCTCCTGGGCTCTCTCTGCCTGCAAGGACCCGAGGGTTCCCCTGCATATTTCTTTGCTTCCTGAATCACCTCCTCCAGGAAGCCCTCTCTGATCCTGCCCTCACATACTGACATAACCCGACTCCAGCACAGCCTGTGGGAGCTTGTAGGAGAGGCTTCTCCCTAAATCCAGAATGTTCTAAACCAAAATCTGACCTTGTCATCACCCCAGATAAAAGCCCCTCCCACCATGGCTGCCCACTGCCCTCAGGATAGAAAGCTCAGTGTCACCTGGGCTCACAAGGTCACCCCTGCTGACCCCCAGGTTCAGCTCAGCTTTTTGCTCCTTGCCTCGGGACCTTTGCACATGCTGTTCCCTCTGCAGTGAACACTCTTCCCTTCACCCAGGCAACACCTGCTCTTCCTTCAGGTCTCATCACTGATGTCCCCTTGTGTCTTGGTCTGTCTGTCCTTCTCATCCGCTTGGCCCCATGGCTCTGCGTTCCCCAGGGGACCTCAAGCCCTGACCTGTGTTTCAGTGCCTCCCGCCATTGCCGACGACCAGACAGACTTCACCGTGACCATGATGGCACCCGTGGTCCTCACGTGCCACAGCACGGGCATGCCGGCCCCAGTTGTGTCCTGGAGCAAAGCCGGCACCCAGCTGGGGGTGCGAGGGAGCAGCTACCGTGTGTCTCCTTCTGGTGAGTAAGGGTGAGCTGCGTGGATCTCTGCAGAGGGGACACTGGGCAGAGACCACGCAGGCAGCCCCCTGGGGCCTGGTGGTTGAGCAAGAGGGAAAGTTCTGGCCCGACTCTGCCATTCCCCCACTGTGTGACCTGGGAGAACCCCCGACCCTCTCTGAGTCTCCTCGTCCAATCACTGGAGTGTTGATATTCATCAGTCGGTCCCTGATGCTAGCTGGTAAATCGGGGCTGCTTAATGACAAAATGAGAAAGATAAGAGCTACGTGAGAGTTTTCATAAAGCTGGTTTTAGCTCATTAGAATTGTCCTTTATCCTGAAACCGTGCTTTTCTTAATAATTTGGGGTCGAAAGTTTTTATGAAATTCAGGTGAAAGTAGATATGATGTGACTTAAGTGTCTTTGCTTGTCAAAATAAAAGTTTACAAGGATTCTCCAAATTAAATGTATTTGTTAGCTGATTGGTTAGGGAAAACCTACAGTGTGTGAACCATTGGCCAGATCTGTATTTATCGAACTCTTTCAAAGCAATAGAACTCTTCCTTCTGACTAGTGGCTATGAGGAACTCAGACACGTGAGAGAAGCTAGGTTCTGGTTCCATTTGGAGCTGGGGTGGGTGCTGCAGAGTGGTCCAGAGACAGGCAGGCCTCACTTCCCTCGCCCACTCAGGAGGCCCTCAGGGGTCTACAGGAGATGATTTAGAAATCACCTTACCTGACTCTTAAGGTGCAGCTTACAGCCTGGGAAGGTTAAAATGGTGTTCACTGAGCAGCCAAGACTGAGGGAGAGAGGGCAAAGGGAGGACAGAGAAAGTGGTAAGCCAGGAGGGCTTCCTGGAGGAAGCAAATTTTGAGCAGAGCACAACAAGGACAGCAGGGTGAAGGCCTGTGGAACCTTGCTAAGGTGGAGGTGGCCAGGGATTCCAGGTATGGCAGTGGCAGATTCAGGCACATCATAGCCAGAAAGGCCTAAATACCATTCTGTGTGATTCCACACTGCACACCTGGCCAGAGACTGGAAGATGCAGAGAGCGGAAGGGACCTTCCCATGTTATGCTCTGGGCAGGGAGAGAGGCAGGCCCAGGTTCCCCCATGCTCCTTACAAATGGGCAGGGAGGCAGGTTGAGTGGCCTGCAACAGAGACACCAGGGTGGGACGTGTAAGAGCCCAGCTGGCTTCTTCCCTGGGATGTCCGTTCTGGATCCCCTCATCCCTCTTTGTGCCCCATTCCCACCCACAGGGGCCCTGGAAATCGGGCAGGCCCTCCCCATCCACGCTGGCCGCTACACCTGCACGGCCCGCAACGCTGCAGGCATGGCCCACAAGCACGTGGTCCTCACTGTGCAAGGTAAACATCCCCGGGCCAGACAGCAGTGGCCCTGGAGGCAGGGGAGCAGGTGGAGGGCTAGGGGTTTCTCTGGGAGAAAAGACTCAGCCTGCCTATGTCCGCTATTCTGAGGTTTCTGGAACCCCTTGTTCCCTCTAGAAGCCTCTCTCTCTGGTGCTCAGACACCCCCCCAGTTGGAGGTATCCCCAGGGACCTCTGCCGCCCTGTTCCTTTGCAGCCTCCCCTGTGGTGAAGCCACTGCCCAGTGTGGTCTGGGCGGTGGCCAAGGAGGAGGTGCTGCTGCCCTGCGAGGCTTCGGGCATCCCTCGGCCGAGCATAGCCTGGCAGAAGGAGGGGCTCAGCATGCCTGCAGGTGAGTCCCCTCTTGGGGTCCTCCTTCCTGTCCCGGGGCTGCCCACTCCTGCAGGGAGGTCTGGAAAGCCCAAGCCCCACCCAGAGGCATGGCACCCACCTCCTGCCCTCCTGTCTTCCCTCACTAGCCCAGAGCCCTTCATTCTGCCTGAGTGCTCGGTGGCTGGGATGGGGGATTGAGGAGGGGGACAGCCCGGACGGGCTCTGGGTCCAGCTCCCAGGCTCACCCTGTCCCCCAGTCAGCCTGTGGTCACAGCAAGTCACTTGCCTGGTCAGACCAAACCACCCAAGCAGCCTTCCTGCCCTCCCCGGGGTTCCTGCTGCCCCAGCCACTGGCTCCCAATTCCTCCCCACCAAATCCAGGGGCCGGTACCCAGATCCTCCCCGGTGGACAGCTGCGGATTATCCATGTCAGCCCAGAGGATGCTGGGAACTATTTCTGCCTCGCCCAGAACAGTGCAGGCAGTGCCGTGGGGAAGACTCGGCTGGTGGTGCAAGGTGGGCCCGGGGGGAACCAAAGTGGACCCCGTGAGCTAGGGGCTTTGAGACTCCTGAAAGCCCCTCCGGTCTCTGCCTGGCTCTGGCCCCAGGTGGGGCATGTCCCTGCGTCCATGCCTATTCCAGCATGGCTGGTGGTTCTAGAAAGAATTCAAGGAACACATCTCCCATTTGCGCGCCCAAGGTCTGGCTTCAGACAGTAACTCCGGTCCTCTGCTTCCTCTGGCCTCTCATGGGAAATGAGTCTGGTTGTTCTTCGTTCACGTGGGCTTTGCAGTAGCAACAGCCACTTCTGTGGCGTTAGTCCCTGTGTGCGCATGCGTGTGAATGGGGTCACTGCTTCACAGCTTCACCAAACGCGAGAAAATCCCCAGGCTGTGCAGACCACGGGCAATGGCTTATGACCAGGGAACAGTGGGGTGGGCGGGAGGGCGGCAGGTGAGGTGGAAGAAGGGGCTGAGGGCGTGCCAACTGCCAAGGGCACTGGGACAGGGGCAAGCCACCCCAGGCCAGCCCCAGTCCCCGAGCGGACTCCCCTCCCCACACAGTCCCGCCCGCGATCAAGACTGGGCTGCCCGACCTGTCCATCACCGAGGGCACCCACGCCCTCTTGCCCTGCACCGCCACCGGCAGCCCCGAGCCTAAGGTCACTTGGGAGAAGGATGGCCAGCCTGTGTCCGGAGCCGAGGGGAAGTTCACCATCCAGCCTTCCGGGGAGCTGTTGGTGAAAAACTCGGAGGTGAGGGTCTGGGCCCTGGGAGCAGAGGGAGATGATAGTGACTGCCGGAACTGCAGACGCCTGCTGCGCACCTACTGTGTGTCATGCTCTGTGCTGAGCCCCGTGCCGTTTCTTAATCCTAGAATCGGGGCAAGCAGGTATTATCACCTCCGCTACAGACGAGGAAGTGCTTCCCTGGTGGCTCAGTGCGAAAGAATGGGCCTGCCAGTGCGGAAGACCCAAGCTCGATCCTTGGGTCAGGAGGATCCCCTGGAGAAGGAAATGGCAACCCACTCCAGTATTCTTGCCTGGGAAATCCCATGGACAGAGGAGCCTGGTGGGCTACAGTCCGCGAGGTCTCAGAGTCAGAAGCAGCTTCGTGATTAAACAACAGCAGATGAGGAAACAGGCTGGGTACAGAGTGTACCCAGGTGCTCAAGACATGCTGCTGCCAGGGGGCAGAATGGAGAGTTGAATCAGGACCTCTGTGGCTAGTTCCTGGGGAGGGAAGGAGCCCTGGAGGGAAGGAGAGGGATGCAGGGCAGTGACTTTATGTCCCCATTCTGCTCCTACTGTTCTCAGCCTGAGCCGCAGGCTTGAATGGGGCCCGGGCCCCCTTCCCCTCCCAGCATGCCTCATGTTCTATAGTGACGAAAGGTTGCTCTCCAGCCGGATGGGTGGCTGGCTGCTGGGCGAGCAAACCTAAGAGAGTCTCAGGGGCAGGGGTCCTGCCACACAGGGAAGCAGATGTGCAGGGGTGAGCCCTGCTGAGATGCCCGTTGGGATGTCTCCTCTCAGGCTGACCCGTTCCTTCACCCACAGAGCCAGGATACTGGCACTTACACCTGTACCGCTGAGAACACCGTGGGCCGTGCCCGCCACCGAGTGCATCTCACCGTCCTGGCCCTGCCTGTCTTCACCACCCTGCCCGGGGACCACAGCCTGCGCCTTGGGGACAAGCTAAGGCTGCGCTGTGCGGCCCGGGGCAGCCCTACACCCCGAATAGGCTGGACCGTCAACAACCGGCTGGTCACAGGTCTCGGCCTGCAGGGGGGGGGTGGGACAGGGACCCTGGACCCTGGGAGGTTGAAGAGGAGGGGGAACAGGGTGCCAGTCAGCCTGTGGGTTCTGGGTCTCCAGTTTGGCCCTACTTTGAGAGGACAAGGCAAACACATGTGGCCCTACGTGACCAGTCACAGGTCAGATCCGACAAGAAGCCACCTGCAAAAAAAACTCAACCCTGGAGACCTCCGGGCTGGCAACAGGGACTGATCTCCAGCCCAGCCTCTCAGCAAACTCCTTTCCTGGGGGGCTCTTTCCTCCCACCTGCACCCCAGGTGCTATTTCGGGAGGCCCAAGGGTTGGATAGCATCACCAACTCAATGGACACGTACCTGGCAAACTTGGGGAGATAGTCAGGGACAGGGAGGCCTGGCGTGCTTCAGTCCATGGGGTCACAGAGTCGGACACGATTTAGCGACTGGGCAACAGCAAGGTCTATCCAGGCCCCGTGGTATATAGAGTAGGTGCTCAACAAGTATCTGTTGAATGGATGAATTGCTAAGCACTTGCCCTTGTTCCTGATGTAGGGACATGTCTAATGATGACAGGGAAATCAAAGGCTGGCCATAGCACCTACCTGCATGTAAATCACGGCATCATCTCTACCAGGGTCTCGTGTTAATAGATCCCCAAAGACCTAACCTGGGCTGCTCATCAAACTCAGCGTGAACTTGAAAATGAGAGCAGGCAGGTCCTCAACCACATCCTCTACCATGACCTGTGCCTGCCATGATCGGGTCTGACCTGCTTAGGCTTCCAGCAGGGAAAGGGACACTGTGCCTTCATGAAGCACCTGCTGGATACCCAGGCCCGAGTTAAGTGTTCTGGGCAGGAGGTCCCAGCACCCTGAACCCAGAACTCCACAGGGCATCTCTTTCTCTGCCACAGAAGGGGTGTCCGAGCAGGACGGGGGCAGCACACTGCAGCGGGTGGCAGTCACCAGAGAGGACAGTGGGACCTACGTCTGCTGGGCGGAGAACAGAGTGGGCCGCGTGCAGGCGGTCAGCTTCGTCCATGTGAAGGGTAGGGAGTGACCCCGTGGTCTTTCTCCAGACTTCTGCTGACCCAGTCTAGTGGCTTTTCTAAGAAACCAGCCTCCTAATCTCTGAATCAGTACCTCTCCACCCTGGCTGGGCTTTGGAATCTCCTGGGGGATTTCAGAAAACCCTGAGGCCCAGATCTCACCTGGCCAGTAAAGACGAGGCCCTGGCATCAGTATTTTTCACCCTCCCCAGATGTCCCTGGCCTTCCAAGGTGGCACTAATGGTAAAGAACCCGCCTGACAATGCAGGTAAACCTAAGAGATGAGGGGTCAATTCCTGGGTCAGGAAGATCCCCTGCAGAAGGCCATGGCTACCCACTCCAGTATTCTTGCCTGGAGAAGCCCTTGGACAGAGGAGCCTGGTGGGCTACAGTCCATAGGGCTGTACAGAGTCGGACACAAGTGAAGTGACTTAGCATGCCCAGATGCCCCAAGTGTAGGTAGAATGAGATCTGACTCATTGACCTTCAGCACTACACTCAGCTGAACAGGGTTAAGTGTGGGAGGGGGCCAGGGGCCTGGCAAACAAAGCGAGAATCTTGCCAGTTTTCCAGTTGCCCCCCACAGCCCTCCTCCCCCAGGAGCAGCCCAGTAACCCTCATGGCACCAGGACTTGCAGACTCAACTTTAGGATGGGAGGATGGGGCCCAATGGACAGACTGAGCTGCCCACAGCACCAGGACTCTACCTGGTAGATTGCTGGTAGATTCAAGCTCAGGAAACCAGCAAGGGTGAAAACCGGCACAGGGCGGCCAAGAGTGGTTTAAGCGTTGTGTGGAATGAGAATCGGAGACGTCTTAGTGTTGCTGTGTCCAACAGAGGTGTCCTAATGATCACGTCATCTTTGTTTTCCAAACTACCCTACGAGTATATGACACTCATACCATTTCTCCCCTCTGTGCCTGTCTCAGGCATCACTAATCGATCATAGCACTATTGCCACTCAGCTTCAAATCCTTCTCAGCACGGTGTTCCTGGCAGCCACTGCCAAGCCAGTGCACTTGACCCATGACACGGAAGTTGTTTGTTGTTCCTGATTCGTTCACTTTACACAGCCACGCCGAACCAGCAGAAGCCTCTGTGGGTCATTGGGGTCTGGCAGGCAGGCCTTTGGGGATGGATTCGTGGGAGGCTTAACCTCAAGGGAACCTCCTTTCTGACCCCCCTGTCTGATGTCACCTGACACAGAGGCCCCTGTCCTACAAGGGGAGTCATTTTCCTACCTGGTGGAACCCGTCGGAGGCAGCATCCGGCTGGACTGTGCAGTCCGTGGAGACCCGGCGCCTGACATCTACTGGATCAAAGATGGCCTTCCGCTGCGGGGCGGCCGGCTGCGGCACCGGCTGCAGAATGGCTCACTGATCATCCTCAGGACGGAGGCAAGGCGGGGCCCGGGGCTGGGCTGGGGCCACCCAGGACAACCTCCGCTCTGTCTGATGGCCCAAGACAGTTGTTTAGTAGGTTGGCATCACCTGATACAGTCCACAAAGCCCTTTCCTGCCCATACCCAGAGATTCTCCCCCGACTGACTATGGCGACCTCCAGCCAGTGACTTCACTTCTCTGCACCTCAGTTACCTTATCCATTCAATGGGGCTGATGATCGCCCCGCCTCATAGATGTGCAGTGAGAAATCAGTGAGGTGGCCCACGCTACGTATCTGAGCGTGACGGCCCCTCGGTAATGCTAACGTACATAATTGATAACCACCCCATGGAGCAGAGTAAGCAGCTAAGAGCGCCCCATTTTACAGATGAAGACACTGAGGGTCGGAGAGGCCCCCAGTCAGCAAGCCTCTGAGTCAAGACCCCACCCCAGGTGTCCTGACTCCTACTCCATGCTGTTTCCAAAGCCTCGAGCTCAGAGGCAGTTTCTGCTTGCTCACCTGAGCTTCTGTGTCCCAAGTCCCAGTGGCTGTGCAGAAACCCACAGTTCGGGGCTGTCATGGACTCACTTCGGAGGTCCTTGATCTCACCCATTTGGGAGCCTGTCTCAGACTGGTATCAAGGCAGCTACAGTAGCAGCAACAGGGCTTACGTGACCTGCGTATTTACGGTGTGGGGCCAGGCACTGTGCCTCGCAGTGAGTGTGATCTCATTTGATGCTTAGAACAATCCTATCATCCCCATTTTAGAGATGGGGGAACTGAGTCTCCAGAGACACGGTCACGCACTAGTGATGGGTTCCGTGTGGTAGCAGGGGAGCCATAGCCGGTCTCGTCTGGGACTGACGCCGAACTCTGCGCTCTTAATTGCATGCTATGCCTCCAGCTTAGAGTCCCTTGGGAGTGGCCTCCCGGATATGATCTTCCGGGTGTGGACCCTGGCCTTGGCTGCCCCCAGCTCTGTCTCACGGCGGTACTGCCCCTCGGAAGTGAATCTGAGCCAGCATTCTTCCCGAGTTGCCTCACTGCCGTGGTCATGGATATCCCAGGACGAAGTCTTCCCTTTCACCAGGGCCAGGAAGTGCTGCAAACCCTCCCTCCTACCCCGGAAGTCTTGCAGCTGTGCGCCGGAGGAGCCTGCAATTCAGAAACCTGTTCTTGTCCAGTGTTGCCCAAACTTTTTTTTTTTT
>SJYA01005616.1:1805-25056 GCA_006410615.1 Neotragus moschatus | reverse complement strand
GTCAATGGACATCTAGGTTGCTTCCATGTTCTAGCTATTGTAAATAGTGCTGCAATGAACAATGGGATAAATGTGTCTTTTTCCATTTTGTTTTCCTCAGGGTATGTGCCTAGGAGTGGGATTACTGGGTCATATGGTGGTTTTATTCCTAGTTTTTAAAGGAATCTTCATACTGTCTTCCACAGTGGCTGTATCAATTTACATTGCCATCAACAGTGCAAGAGCATTCAGTTTTCTCCACACCATCTTCTAAGTCAGCCTTTTCACTTTCTTTTACTCTCATCAAGAGACTCTTTAATTTCTCTACAATTTCTGCCATTAGAATGGTATCATTTACACATCTGAGGTTGTTGATATTTCTCCTGGAAATATTNATCAATTTACATTGCCATCAACAGTGCAAGAGCATTCAGTTTTCTCCACACCATCTTCTAAGTCAGCCTTTTCACTTTCTTTTACTCTCATCAAGAGACTCTTTAATTTCTCTACAATTTCTGCCATTAGAATGGTATCATTTACACATCTGAGGTTGTTGATATTTCTCCTGGAAATATTGATTCTACACTGTGATTCATCCAGTCCAGTATTTTGCATGAGGTACTCTGCATAGAAGTTAAATAAGCAGGGTGACAATATGCAGCCTTGTTGTATGCTTTTTCCAATTTTGAGTAAGTTTAAGAGAAACAAATTTTTAAAATTATTTTTTTTTCACCTTCTTAGCTGTGGGTCCTCAATAATCACAAATAATGTGTACATTTTTTCCCCATCTAAATTGTATTTTCCCCAAAACTTAACTTCTATACAAGGGTCATATTTTCTGTTTCTGTCTCCCCTCAGATGGTGAATCCTTATGCTGGATTCCTAAGAGCCACTAAGTAAAATCTTAACAGAATGATAAATATTTGGTTCCTCAGATTGAAGAGGCTCACCAACCCCCTCTTCATTTTCCCGTTGGCTTTCTTGGGGTATGCTTTGTCTCAATAAGTTAGCCATCTGCTTAGCTCTCCTATAGCAATGAAGACAACTGGAAAACTCGGCAAAATTATGGCACTTACAGAACTGTAAAAATGCATGTCTTTATGTGTACGGTTAGTAACAAACTGTGAAATATAATGTCTGCACAATTCACAACATGCATTTCCTCATCCAACCCAGAGAATATATGGATATACATGGATTTGAGAATTGAAGAGAGGGCAGTGTGTTGTGTTTGTATGAAAATACCAGGGTCACTGTCTTCCTGGTTTTGTTCCATGAGTCCCTGGCTGTATGGCATGGGCAAGACACTCAGTCTCTGTGGCCTCAAAGTTTTTGCATTACAAGCCAGGTTGGACATTCTTGGACTGCTTCTTGGGAATGAGGGAAGATCATATGGATAATAGTAGCAATAATGTTTACAGTGGATCTTTGTCATTTGGCTGCTCAGCATCTAGACTCCATTCCCACCATGGGAGTTGGAGATGCTGGATGCTGCTGCCCCATCACTCACCCAAAGACAGGTTTGGATGGTTGAAATCTTGAGGAAGATCAGAATTCAGGTGAGGTAGTAATAATAAGAAGTAGGATGATGCAGAGACAAGATGTAGCAGTGAGGATCTGGTTGGGGTCAGGAGTATGATCCTCAGCTGGATGTTCAGATTGTGACAGCACCTGCTCCTGATTGGCCCTGCCTCCACCTGTGTCCCCTTTTTGCTAGGTGTGATTTTCCAGCCTTCCCACTCATCCTTTACACTATGCAGTCTTATTCAATCAGCACTTTTCTAAGCTAGCTAGCCCAAGTTCTGTTGTTTGTGGCTAGAAATCCTGGAATAGATGAGTATTTTGGAGTTTATAAAGTTATTTTCTATGACAATTTTCTTTTTTTTTTTTAGTCTCTCTTCATCAGTACTATTTTTTTTTAACTTTTAAAATTTTATTATTATTTTACTTTACAATACTGTATTGGTTTTGCCATACATCAACATGAATCCACCACAAGTGTACCTGAGTTCCCAATCCTGGAGCCCCCTCCCTCCTCCTTCCCCATACCATCTCTCTGAGTCATCCCAGTGCACCAGCCCCAAGCATCCTGTACCCTGCATTGAACCTAGACTGGCGATTCGTTTCTTACATGATATTATACATGTTTCAATGCCATTCTCTCAAATCATCCCACCTTGTCCCTCTCCCACAGAGTCCAAAAGACTGTTCTATACATCTGTGTCTCTTTTGCTTTCNTTTTTTTTTTTTTAGTCTCTCTTCATCAGTACTATTTTTTTTTAACTTTTAAAATTTTATTATTATTTTACTTTACAATACTGTATTGGTTTTGCCATACATCAACATGAATCCACCACAAGTGTACCTGAGTTCCCAATCCTGGAGCCCCCTCCCTCCTCCTTCCCCATACCATCTCTCTGAGTCATCCCAGTGCACCAGCCCCAAGCATCCTGTACCCTGCATTGAACCTAGACTGGCGATTCGTTTCTTACATGATATTATACATGTTTCAATGCCATTCTCTCAAATCATCCCACCTTGTCCCTCTCCCACAGAGTCCAAAAGACTGTTCTATACATCTGTGTCTCTTTTGCTTTCTCGCATACACAGTTATCATTACAATCTTTCTAAATTCCATATATATGTGTTAGTATACTGTATTGGTGTTTTTCTTTCTGGCTTACTTCACTCTGTATAATCAGCTCCAGTTTCATCCACCTCATTAGAACTGATTCAAATGTATTCTTTTTATTGGCTGAGTAATACTCCGTTGTGTATATGTACCACAGCTTTCTTATCCATTCATCTGCTGATGGACATCTAGGTTGCTTCCATGTCCTGGCTATTATAAACAGTGCTGCGATGAACATTGGGGGTACACATGTCTCTTTCAATTATGGTTTCCTCAGTGTGTATACCCAGCAGTGAGATTGCTGGGTACAATTTTCTATTTGAGCCTTAGATACTGAAAACTGAGTATTTTCTCCAACTCAGAGGAGTGGCTCACCTAGTTAATAACTTAACTAGTAGGTGCCAGAATCTAGACTTAAACATTGCAAGTCTTTGCCAGAATTTATATGCTTTGTCAGATAATCATATATATTTCAGGGATGAAGCTAATAGTAGGTCAAATATGATTCCCATTGGAAACACCAAGACCTGGGAATCTGGAGGCCTGACCCCAGCCCAATCTCACTATGACTACCAGAATATTCACCTATAAAATGAGTAAATTGGTGTAGGTTATATTTAAATAATATCCCACCAAGATCTAGATTCACATGTTATAAGAATTTCAGTGCATCAGACCTCTTAACCATTTTATGGTAGCCATAGTTACATTCTGACCAGACTTTTTCATACTGTTGCAAATGATGAATTTTTTTCTCCTCAAAAGAGACCATGCCCTTCCTACAGCTCAGGTTAAATGCACAGATGTCCTTCTAGTGAATTGGTTATAAAGTCTATGTCTATCCTTGTGGACTCCCTCCACAGAAAATGCCTAGATTTTAATGTTTATGTTGCTAATTGGTATTTTCTTTCAAAAGAGAAATTCTATCTACTGTAGAAAAGTTAGAACTTATTTTTAAAGTATTATTCAGAAGTAAAATTTATCTATAAGTGTGTAGGTGACTTCCTGAATGGCAGTATGAGGAGTTCTGTGTACTTACCATAAATGGTGATAATTATTTTAGAAAACATTTAAAAACTATGGAAGTGGCCCTAAGGACTTATGGGAAATGGGGGAATATTTATTCAAGAACATCTACTGAATATCATTAAGAAAATAAGAGTGTGACATCTAAGCCATGACACACTCCCACCCCACTGGTTCAATGTGATGGAAGTTCTATCTCAGGAGGGTTCAACCAAGAACACAGGGCTTCCTCTCATCCAATTCCTAGTCTAGGACTATAGTGTCTCCTTGGAGAAGTAGACCACCAGAATCTCTCATCCACACTGTTCTATGTTAAAGAAGTTTTATACCAACCAAGAGTTTCCAAGAGATCTGAGATTCTTTTAATCTACCAACTACCCAGTTGGAAGTTGAGAGCTCTACCCCAAATAAGTATACTGGGCACCAAAATCCCATGCCCCATCTCCTTCATAGGGTGGAGTTCCTATGTTGAAAATAGCAGGCTGAGAAGACCAGAGGTTATTTTCCCTGCTTACTTCCCTGATGGTAAAAAGATATGTTACTTTTATAGAAATGGGACATTATCCCCATTTCTGTAACAGTGGAACAGAGGATTTGCACAGTGGGAGAGAGAGGCAATAAGAACAAAGAGCTCAGTAACTCTTCCCAAAGAAACTGAATTTACTTGGACCAGAGGATGGGGAAGTTCAACCCTAAAGTCAGTTTCAAAAAGCAATAAATATGTTGGTATTAAGAGGAATCTGATATTTTCATGATATCAGCAAACTACATTGTACTCAAGCTAAAATTTTAATATATTTTAAGAACCAAATGAAACAACTCTTAAAGATGATTAAGATAGAATAGCAATGCCTCATCAAATAAAGAATATAAATTAAAGGATATAAAATACTGAAAAGTTAAAATACTGGGGTTGAAAAGTATGATAATCAAAATGAAAAATGCACCAGAAGGGCTATACAGTAAATATGATCTAGCATTAAGAAAGAGTCAGTACAGTTGAACACATACCAACAGAGACAGTGTAATTGGAATAATAGAGAAGAGGAAGAAAAAAAAAATGAACAGAGTGCAACAGGGAATGCGGTTAGTTCACTAACATAAGGGAAGAATCAGAACAAAAGAGAGAGGGAGATAAGAACAGAAAAAAAATACTCAAAAAGAATGGCTTAGAAATTATATTTGTAATAAACATTAAACTACACATTCAACAAGTTTAATCAATTTGAAGTAGAATAAAATAAAATATACACCCAGAAACATCATAGCAAAATATTGAAAGACAAAAACAAAGAGAAAAAATCTTGAAAGTAACAAGAAAACCTTGACTTGTAATATACAGGGGAAATCAAATAGCAATTTAGTTGACTTAGAAACAATGGAGAACTGAAAACAATGGGATGACGTATTTAAAGTTGGGGGGGGAGGGTGGAAGTTAGCCAAGAATCATATGTACTAAAGTTATTTCTGAGAAATTGAAGGAAAATTAGAAATATTCCCAGATAGGCAAAAACTGAAAGAAGACATTTCTAGCAGGTGTATCTTTAAGAAATAATAAATATTGTTCAGAAAGAAATAAGTAACCCAGCAAGTCATTTTAATTTAAATAACAAAATAAGGAATATTAGCAAATATAATTATTAAAAAACAATATCATTGCATATTTCCTCTTCATTCTTCTCTTACTGATTTAGAAAGCAATGATTATTTTGCCTGTAAAATGTAATACATTTGACAATAATGACAAAATAAACTTAAAAAGAAATAGAAAATCTGAGTAACCTTGAAAAAGGAAAGAAACTGATTAGCAATAATTAAAAATATCCACACACAAAAATCCCAAGCACACACATTAGTGATACTGGTAATTTAAAGAATAATTAGCACAATCCTTTACAACACGTTCAAGACATGGAAGAAGACTGAATACTTTCCATTTAATTGTATTCATACCAATATCAAAACCAATGTATAACCCCAATATCAAAACCAGAGAAAAATATATCAATAAAAAATGCTACAGACCAATACCCTTATGAGTTTTGATGCAAATATCCTCAGTGTAATACTACTATTAAAGTAATTCCAGCAACATATTAATAAAAGGTCTTACACTATTACCAAATGGAATATACCAGGATAGCAAAGTGTGTTTAAAATCTAAAAATCAATTAATGTAATACCCTATATCTATAAATACCTCTCTATATATAACTCTATATCTATAAATATAGAATAAACACAAAAACCCCATGATTACCTCAATAGATCTATGAAACACAATTGAAAAATAAAAATCTAACACCTTTTCTTTTCATGAAAAAAAAATCAAAAAACATAAAAATTAACTTTCTCTAAATGATAAGAAAGATATATGAAAATCTCAGAGCTACATCAGGGTTTCCCACATGGCACTAGTGGTAAAGACAAAGTGCCTGACAATACAGGAGATGTAAGAGACATGCATTTGAAACCTGGGTAGGGAAGATCTCCTGGAGGAGAGCATGGCAACCCTTTCTAGTATTCTTGCCTGGAGAATCTCATGGACAGAGAAGCCTGGCAGACTACAGTCCATAGAATCTCAAAGAGATGGACATGACTGAAGCAACTTAGCATCCTCCCAGAGCTACATCATACTTAATGATGAAAGACTAAAGATCAGTAATTTTAAAAAGAGAATGTCCACTCTTGCCACTACTCAACAGTTCCAGTCAGCTATGAGCAAATGATATGTATTCAGATTTGAAAGGAAGAAACAAAAGTATCTATATTTTTTATATGGCATGATTTTGTATACAAAAAATTCTAAATAGTGCACTAAATCACTATGAAAAATTAGTTCAGAAAGAAAATAAGTCCGACAAGTTCAGAAATTATTAAAAATATTGTTGTACTTCTATACACTAACAATGAACAATCCAAAATTGAAATGAAAGAAAGAATTCCATTTATAATAGAATCAAAAGGAATAAAACACTTAGAGATAAATTTATCAAAGAAGCACAAGGCTAATATTTTCACAAGTCTAAAATATCACTGAAAGAAGTTAAAGAGCTAAATAAGATTTGAAATTGTTTAGAAAGCAATTTTTTTCAAAATTGCAGTATTTCTTTATCAAAAAACTAGCTGTTTTCAGTTTGTTTTGTTTTTCCGTTTTTTGGATTTTTTTTTTTTTTGCAGAAATAGACACAATGATTCTGAAATTTATATGGAAAAGTCAAGGAGTATCTAATAGTCAAAACAATTTTGAAAAAAGAATATCAAAATTGAAGGACTAAGACTTCATTAAAATGGTGAGCTAGAAAGCTCCAAGTTCTTCTTAGACAAAAAGCCATCTAGGTCAACTTTGTAGGGTCTTTGGTAAACAATCAAAGGCATACAGCAACTAAGCAGACATCCAATCCAAAAACTATGTTCAATATTGTTTGTGTTTACTCACTTTGCCTCAGTCTCTCACAGTATAGCCACGGTGGTTTCGGTGTTGGGCAGCAGCAGCCCAGTTCTCAGTTCCTCCCATAAAATCAGAGGAAATCATGAAAATGTTACCCATAAACTATTGTATATTTCTTTTCTAACTTGTCTGGGGGCTACCTAAAATTTTGGACTCTGTAAAAATTAAAAAAAAAAATTATACCACCAAAGGAAGTTAAAAACAACCAATAGAATAAGAGAAGTATTTGACAAAGACTTTTACCAACAATATATAAAGAAACTCACAACTCAATAGTAAAATAGATAACTCAATACTTATTGGCAAAGGTCATTTGGCAATTGGCCAGTTGGAAAAGATCAATCAACATTTTTCCAATGAAGAAACAGTTTGGTTCAATCGCTCAGTTGTGTCCAACTCTTTGCAACCCCTGGAACTGCAGCACGCTAGGTCTTTTCCAATGAGTCAATTCTTCACATCAGGTGGACAAAGTATTGGTGTTTCAGCTTCAGCATCAGTTTTCCAATGAATATTCAGTACTTATTTCCTTTAGGATGGATTGATTGGATCTCCTTGCAGTCCAAGGGACTCTCAAGAGTCTTCTCCAACACCACAATTCAAAAGCATAAGTTCTTTGGTGCTAAGTTTTCTTTATAGCTCAGTTCTCACACCCATACATGACTACTGGGAAAACCATAGCTCTGACTAGATGGACCTTTGTTGGCAAAGTATTGTCTCTACTTTTCAATATACTGTCTAGGTTGGTCATAACTTTTCTTCCAAGGATAAAGCATCTTTTAATTTCATGGCTGCAGTCACCATCTGCAGTGATTTTGGAGCCCAAGAAAATAGAGTCTGACACTGTTTCCACTGTTTCCCTGTCTATTTGCCATGAAGTGACTGGACCAGATGCCATGATCTCAGTTTTCTGAATGTTGAGTTTTAAGTCAACTTTTTCACTTTGCTGTTTAACTTTCATCAAAAGGCTCTTTAGTTCTTCTTCATTTTCTGCCATAAGGCCAGTGTCATCTAAATATCTGAGGTTATTGATATTTCTCCCAGCAATCTTGTTTCCAGCTTGTACTTTATCTTGCCCAGCGTTACTCATAATGTAATCTGCATAGAAGTTAAATAAGCAGGGTGACCATACACAGCCTTGATGTACTCCTTTCTTGATTTGGAACCAGTCTGTTCTTTCATGTCCAGTTCTAACTGTTGCTTCCTGACCTGCATGCAGATTTCTCAGGAGGCAGATAAGGTGGTCTTGTAGTCCCATCTCTTGAAGAATTTCCCAGTTTGTTGTGATTCACATAGTCAAAGGCTTTGGCATAATCAATAAAGCAGAAGTAGATGTTTTTTTCTGGGACTCTCTTACTTTATTGATGATCCAACTGATGATCCAACCAGAGATCAACCAATTTGATATCTGCTTCCTCTGCCTTTTCTATATCCAACTTGAACATCTTTAAGTTCACAGTTTACCTACTGTTGAAGCCTGGATTGGAGAATTTTGAGCATTACTTTGCTAACATGTGAGATGAGTACAATTGTGCAGTGGTTTGAGCATTCTTTGGCATTCCTTTTCTTTGAGATTGGAATGAAAAGTGACCTTTTCCAGTCCTGTGGTGACTGTTGAACAAGCAAAAACAAGACGTGAGAGCTGACTGTGTCTCAGATCATGAAATATTCATTGCCATATTCAGAGTCAAATTGAAGAAAGTAGGGAAAAACACTAGGTAATTCAAGTATGGCCTAAATCAAATCCCTTATGATTAAACAGTGAAAGTAAGAAATATATTCAAGGGATAAGATCTGATAGACAGAGTGCTTGAAGAACCATGGACAGAGGTACCTTTCATTGTGCAGGAGGCAGGGACTATGACTATCCCCAAGAAAAAGAAATTTGAAAAGGCAAAGTGATTGTCTGAAGTGGCCTTTCAAATAGCTGTGAAAAGAAGAGAAGTGAAAGGCAAAGGAGAAAAGGAAAGATATACCCACTTAAATGCAGAGTTCCAAAGAATAGCAAGGAGAGATAAGAAAGCCTTCCTCAATGATCAATGCAAAGATATAGAGGAAAACAATAGAGTGGGAAAGACTAGAGATCTTGTCAAGAAAATTAGAGATACCAAGGGAACATTTCAGGCAAAAATGGGCACAATTAAGGACAGAAATGATATGGACCTAACAGAAGCAGAAGATATTAAGAAGAGGTGGCAAGAATACACAGAAGAACTGTACAAAAAAGATCTTCATGACCCAGATAACCATGATGGTGTGAGCACTCACCTAGAGCCAGATATCCTGGAATGTGAAGTCAAATGGGCCTTCAAAAGCATCACTATGAACAAAACTAGTGGAGGTGATGGAATTCCAGTTGAGCTATTTCAAATCCTAAAAGATGATGCTGTGAAAGTGCTGCATTCAATATGTCAGCAAATTTGGAAAGAAGACACAGAGATGGCCAATAAAGATATGAAAAGATGCTTATTCTCGTTAGTCATTATGAGATAAGAAGGAAGGAGACAGAGAAAAACTGTTAAAAGAATGACATAATCATTGAGAACAGGATAAGACATAAACTAGATAGAATGACCAAAGCCTAAGATGGCAGAAGCACTAGGCTTAAGATAGCAGAAGATTCGACTTCCAGCAGTCCTTGAGCCTCTCATATTTTCACTGTAATACATTAGCTAAGCAGCACTCCCATAGGCACCTTGGCAGTTCTAAGACTGTACAGGAAAGGCCAAAATGTGGTCCAGTTCCTGGAACTCCCTACCCTTCCCAAAATAGTTGGAATAATCATCCCATTCTTTAGCCTATGAAACTTCCCAGCCCATAAAAGTTAACCATCCCATATTTTGAGGATGCTCATACTTTCCAAGATGGCCCCATGCCTTGGGACTACCTCTCAGCCTTCTGAGATTCTAAGGAGTGTGTAGTTTTTCCAAATAAACTTGCTTTCAGTTTACTCTAGTTTGTTCTTGAATTCTTTCCTGTTTGAAGCCAGCCTATCTCAGGGACTAAACCAATACCTGGACATGATCATCCTCTCACATCCCACTTTTTTTGCAACAATTAGGGAAAGGCAAATAAAAATCACAATGGGATATCATTGCACATTCACTAAGATGGCTAAAATACATAACAGCATAAAGTACCAAGTGTTGGCAAAGATCAAAATATGAATCCTCATCTATTGCTGACAGGATTCAAATGGTGCAGCTATTAACAAGTGCTAAACATAGATTTACCAAATGAACCAGAAATTCCACTCCTAGGTATATATTCAATAGAAATGAAAACATATGCCTCCACACTTGTACAGAACATTCTTCATAATATCCCCAAATTGTAAAAAAACTCTTCTCTCAACTCATGAATGAGTCAATAAAATGGAGGTATATCCATATAGTTATATACCTTTTAACAATAAAAATGAATAAGGTACTTATATATGCTGCAAATGTCTGGACTTTGAAAATATTTCTTAGAAAAACTTTCTAAGGAAAAATTTTAAAGAGATGGGAATACCAGATCACCTTACTTACCTCCTGAGAAATTTGTATGCAGGTCAAGAAGCAACAGTTAGAACCAGACATGGAACAGGAGACTGGCTCCAAATTGGGAAAGAAGTACATCAAGGCTAATACTGTCACTTTGCTTATTTAACTTATATGTAGCGTACATCATGTGAAATGAATGGATGAGTTACAAGCTGGAATCAAGTTTGCTGGGAGAAATATTAACAATCTCACATACGCAGATGACACCACTCTTATGGCAGAAATAAAGAGTCTCTTGATGAGGGTGAAAGAGGAGAGTGTAAAAGCTGGCTTGAAATTCAATATTAAAACTAAGATCATGGCATCTGGTCCCATCACTTAATGGCAAATAGATGGGGAAACAATGGAAACAGTAAGATACTTTATTTTCTTTTTTCTTGGGCTTTAAATCACTGCAGATTTTCTTGGGCTTTAAAATCACTTTTAATTTCATGGATTCTCCAGCCATGAAATTAAAAGATGCTTGCTCCTTGGAAGAAAAACTATGACTAACCTAGACAGCATATTAAAAAGCAGAGACATTGGTTTGCCAACAAAGGTCCACCTAGTCAAAGTTATGGTTTTTCCAGGAGTCATGTATGGATGTGAGAGTTGGACTGTAAAGAAAGCCGAGTTCCTAAGAATTCATGCTTTTGAACTGTAATGCTGGAGAAGACTCTTGAAAGTCCCTTGGACTGCAACGAGATCCAGTCTATCCTAAAGGAAATCAGTCCTGAATATTCATTGGAAGGACTGATGCTGAAGCTGAAACTCCAGTACTTTGTCCACCTGATGTGAAGAACTGCGTCATTTGAAAAATCCTGAAGCTGAGAAAAATTGAAGGCGGGAGGACAAGGGGATGACAGAGAATGAATGTTTGGATGGTATCACTGACTCAATGTTCACAAGTTTGAGTAAGATCCAGGAGTTGGTGATGTACAGGGAAGCTTGGCATGCTGCAGTCCATGGGACTGCAAAGAGTCAGACATGACTGACTCCCAGTAATTGAATTGGGAGATTGGGAAGTGTGAATTTTGCTGGCAGAATTCCATTTTCCTCAACAAAATTCAGCTGTTTCATTAATGCCTTCAACTGGTTGGATGTGACCATCCATATTATAAAAGCAATTTGAGAAGGAGGTGACTTTTGTATACTCATGGCTGATTCATGTTGATGTTTGGCTGAAACCAACCCAATGCTGTAAAGTAATTATCCTTCAATTAAAAATAAATTTTTAAAAGGCACATTTTTTACTTGAAGTCTACTGATTTAAACATTTATCTCATCTGAAAAATACCTTCTAAGCAACAAATATCTAGCTACTTGGTATAAATAAATTGTGAAGTGTGAAAGTCACTCAGTCATATCTGATTCTTTGCAACCCTATGGACTGTAGCCCTCTAGAGTTCTCTGTCCATGGGATTCTCCAAGCAAGAATACTGGAGTGGGTAGCCATTCCCTTCTCCAAGGGATCTTCCAAATCCAAAGATTGAACCCAGGTCTTCTACACTGCAGACAGATTCTTTACCATCTGAGCCAACTGGGAAGGCATTGTGGTTAACTAAGTTGATACATAAAATTAGCAGTCTCAGGTACTTACACATGCTATACATGAATTAATCTTAAAAATATTATTCTAAATAAAAGAAACCAGACAGAAAAGTTGCATATTTTGTGGTTCCATTTTATAAATTACTCAGAATAGGCAGATTCATAGGGATAAATAACAGATCAGTGGTTATAAAGTGAACTGCAAGTGATGCTAATGGGTATTGAATTTCCTTTTCACATGATAAAATATTTTGGAACTAAATAGTGGTAAAGATCACACCACATTTTGAATGTACTGAATGTACATTGTGAATGATGCTGAATTATACACTTCAGGATGTTTAAAATCTTCAAAATCAAAATTCAATACCATTTCATACCCATTTTGGGTGATTACTACAAAGATTAAAACAAACAAACAAAAATAGCAAGAGAGTATATAGAGAAACTGGAATGCTAGTGAATTCCTGGTAAGAATATAAAATGGTGTAGACATTGTGGTGAATGGTATGATAATTCTCCAAAATTTAAACCTAGAATTACCATGGAACTAGTGGAATTTTACTTCTGCATCTATGTATAATACAAAAGAAGTCAGAGGAAAGATATTTCTATACCCTGGTTCATAGGAATATTATTCACAATAATCAATAGATGGAAGTAACCCAAATGTCCATTAATAGGTGAACAGATAAGCAATAAACATGTGACTATCTGGATTAGTCAAATTCATAGAGACAGAAAGTAGAATGGTTGTTGCCAGGGGCTAGATTGAGGGGAAAATGGGGCATGCTTAATGGGTACAGAATTTAAGTAGGTGCCTCATATAATATTTGTGTTTTTGTGATTGGCTTATTTCACTTGGGCTTCACCTGCGATGTGGGAGGCCTGTGTTTGATCCCTGGGTTGGGAAAACGTTACTTTTACTTTCACTTTTTTGTCCTGGTCATAGTACACAACAACAACGACAACAATACTGTCACTACTGAATTTTTACTGTGTACTAGTCACCATTCCTAGTTCATTACACTCACCATCTCATTTGTCCTCTTAACAATCTCATGAGATCTCTTGGAGGAAAACTCTTAACTGCTCTCTCCCTGTGTAAGAATCTGCACTGAGTTAGGAGTTCACCCCTCTCTCTGCAATGAAAGAAGTGAATTAGCTGACTGGTAAACTTGGGAGCAGGAACTGGGCATGTGTGGTTCAGTTTCTTTTTCTTATCTCCTGGGAATTGGCCACCTGTGAGAACCTTCATTTGGCTCCACCCAAATGGAGACACCAGTCCATTCTGAAGGAGATCGGCCCTGGGATTTCTTTGGAAGGAATGATGCTAAAGCTGAAACTTCAGTACTTTGGCCACCTCATGTGAAGAGTTGACTCATTGGAAAAGACTGTGATGCTGGGAGGGACTGGGGGCAGGAGGAGAAGGGGACGACAGAGGATGAGATGGCTGGATGGCATCACCGACTCAATGGACATGAGTCTGAGTGAACTCCGGGAGCTGGTGATACACAGGGAGGCCTGGCGTGCTAGGATTCACGGGGTCGCAAAGAGTCAGACACAACTAAGTGACTGAACTGAACTGAACTGAAATGGAGACACCGGTGCTTCCCAGGAAGGGAGCCCTGAAGCTTTTGTGACTCAGTGGGTTGACCCAACATACCATTCAGTATGAGAACAGCTCTCCTCAAGAACTCCATCACTGCCAGATGACACTCTGATGTCCATCCACATGACTTTCTCTCATTCAGAACGCATGTCCCCTGTCCAGAGAAAACAAGACTGAGGAACTCTAAACCAAAGGGACAAGCAGATGGTGGGGTGAGCCCTGTCACAGCAAGGGATGTGGCTTTGAGCTGGCTTTGCCACAGTCTCCACAGTGGGATAGGTAGTGGACCAGATGCCTTTGACACATGGAGGTGGAACAGACACTTTGGAGACTTTGAGGAAAGGAGAGGCCTACAG
Organism: Neotragus moschatus; assembly: GCA_006410615.1. Taxonomy (NCBI): domain Eukaryota; kingdom Metazoa; phylum Chordata; class Mammalia; order Artiodactyla; family Bovidae; genus Neotragus; species Neotragus moschatus. The sequence goes on along the minus strand of SJYA01005616.1, from coordinate 10,928 downwards.
GACAGAAAGTGATTTCATAAAGGAAACAGCTTGGGTTGGGTATCACTGTATTGGGTGCAAGTGTATTCTAGGTTAAGGGTGTCAAGCCACTTATGATGGAGGTGATTCCCCCTATGTTGGTATCAGGCCTGGACAAGTTGTTAACTGCCATGTGAAATTCTGCCAGGTGACATGAAGTCTCCCTGTGGTCTTCTTAAAAAACACCATGGGTGGAGATCCAGGAGGTGTCCAGCCCCTCCAGCCTTTCCCTGCCACTTGCTCATGCCCCTCCTAAACCTCCAAAGGATTTGGCTCAGAAAGAAACTAAGTAAGCTGTGTTTTCTACAGGCTGTATCTGGTATATCTCCACAGCAGGGGCCTGGCTGACCCTCATGGGGAGGATCTCATTAGAAGTTTTGGAAACAGCATCAGGGACTTTAGAGTTTATATTCATGTTCCTTCTCTTCATTGTTTTCTCTTTTTCATTATGAAGTATTGCAACCGTGCAAGAAGTTGTAGAGAATGATATAATGAACACCACTTGCTGCTGCTAAGTCGCTTCAGTCGTGTCCAAATCTGTGCGACCCCATGGACTGCAGCCTACCAGACTCCTCCATCCACGGGATTTTCCAGGCAAGAGTACTGGAGTGGGCTGCCACTGCCTTCTCTGGAACACCACTTAGCTACCACCAATTTTGACAAGTTTTAATATGTTGCCCAATTAGCTTCAGATTTTTAAGAAATGAAATAATGGAAGGACCCTGCTTATCCTACCTTGAGGCCATTCTTGACCTCCATCACAGAAGGAGCAATTTCTGTGAATAGAGAATTTTGTCAAATACCAATAAACAGCTTTCTTGCAAATATTACTATCTTGAAAACACAAAGTACTAATTTTACAGTTTAAAAATTTTAAATACAGAGTATGATACTCTAATTATTTTACATTTAGTTTTTACTCAGAATATTTTTGAATATATGATAAGCAAAATATTCATAGATGCATTATGTTTAAATCTTTGACATAACTGTTTTCTCAGACTTATAACAGTGTAGTGTTAGCACTACATATTGTTCAATGGAATTAATCTAGTTAATAAATTGTAAAAATAATATTGTATGAATTTATCACACCTTATTTATATATTTAAACACCGACAGTTATTCCAGGTGTCTCTAGTTATTTCTCATTCTGTTTTCACAAGAATTCTTATATATGTGTGTGTGTGTGTGTGTGTGTGTGTGTGTGTGTGTCTGTCTGTCTGTCGGAGAAGGCAATGGCACCCCACTCCAGTACTCTTGCCTGGAAAATCCCATGGATGGAGGAGCCTGGTGGGCTGCCATCTATGGGGTCGCAGACAGTCGGACACAACTGAAGCGACTTAGCAGCAGCAGCAGCAGCATGTGTGTGTGTGTGTGTGTGTGTGTGTGTGTATGTGTGTTAAGTCACTTCAGTCATGTCTGACATTTTGAGACTCTATGGGCTGTATCCCACCAGGATCCTCTGTCCATGGAATTTTCCAAGGAAGAATACTGGAGTGAGTTTCCATTTCCTGCTTCAGGGGATCTTCCCAACCCAGGAATCAAACCTGAGTCTTTTGCGTCTCATGAATTGGCAAGTGGATTCTTCATCACTGTGTCGTCCTTTGTGTGTGTGTGTATACACACACATACACACACACACACATATATATATATACATGCATACACATATGGAACACTGTGCAACCTGGGAAGCACACATATACATTCCCAGGAACCACATCTGGGAAGTATACATAAACATTCATATATATATATACAAACACACTTAGGGCTTCCCAGCTGGCACAGTGTTCCATATGTGTGTGTGTGTGTGTGTGTGTGTGTGTATTCAGTTCAGTTCAGTCACTCAGTCGTGTCTGAGTCTTTGCGACCTCATGAATTGCAGCACGCCAGGCCTCCCTGTCCATCACCAACTTATATATATATATATATGGCTATTGAAATTAATTTAAATCAAATAAAACAAAAAATCAGGGTCTGAGACACATCTAAGTTGCTCATTTTAATCAACCAACAGCTACCATATTATACAGCACAGGACATTCTCACATCATAGAAAGTACTATTAGACAGTGATTGCCAAAGAACCAATTCTGTTTTTCTTGATACTGTCATTATATCTATCTCTGGTCTTTTAACATTTCTTTCTTTTTACTTTTTCCATTAGTTTAATCTGTTTTTATTATATCTTGAATTTGGATGTTTATTTTATTAGTATTAGCTGTTGTTTAGTCACTAAGTCATATCCAACTCTTTATGACCCCATGGACTGCAGTATGTCAGGCTCCTTTGTCCTACACTATCTGTAGGAATTTGATCAAATTCATGTTCATTGAGTCAATGATACTATCTAACTATCTCATCATCTGCTACTCCTTTTTCCTTTTGCCTTCCATCTTTCCCAGCAACAGGGTCTTTTTCCAGTGAATCATCTCTTATTAGTATCCTTCATTGTTAATATAAGCATTTAAGACAATTTCATTCTAGAAACTATTCAGCTGTATCCCATTCATTTTTATATAGCATTTCCATTATTCTCTATTAATCTTTTAACAAATATTACTTAAGTGCTTACTATGGGCTGGATGTCTAGCCCTGGGTGCTGAGGATACAGCTGGTGAAATATCCAAGCTTCTGCTCTCCCAGGGTTTGTATTCTAGAAGAGGAAGCAGACAGCAACACAAGGAGCTTCATTCATGTCCTCTGTTAGAAGGTGCTAAATACCAGATAGAAACAATGGTGTAGAGCAGGAGTAACAGGAGCTCTGGGTTCAGGAGGGTAAGCTTCAACAAGCATGTGATGTTTGGGCACAGATTTGAAGGAGGTATGGAGAGGAGCAAAATCTAGGGGATGAGGATTCAACTGGAGGGAACAGCAGATGCAAAAGCCTGTGAAGGTAAGACTATGCCTGTCACTTTGGATGACAACCAGGGAGATATGTGGATCATAACAAACTGTAGAAAACTCTTAGAAAGATGGGAATACCAGACCATTTTAACTGTATGCTGAGAAACCTGTATGCATGTCAAGAAGCAACAGTTAGAATCTTATATAACTGACTGGATCAATATTGAGAAAGGAGTGTGACAAAGCTGTATATTGACACCGTTTGTTTAACTTACATGAAAAGCACTTCATGAGAACTGCTGGGCTAGATGAGTTACAAGCTAGAATCAAGTCTGCTGGGAGAAATATAAATAACCTCAGATATGCAGATGATACCACTCTAATGGCAGAAATAAAGAGTCTCTTGAAGAGGGTGAAAGAGCAGAGTGTAAAAGCCAGCTTGAAACTCAATATTAAAACTAACATCATGGCATCTGGTCCCATCACTTCATGGTAAATAGAAGGGGAAAAAGGTGGAAGCAGTAACAGATTTCCTCTTCTTGAGCTCTAAAATCACTGTAGATGGTGACTGTAGCCATGAAATTAGATGATTGCATCTTGGAAGGAAAGCTATTACAAACCTAGACAGTGTATTAATAAACAAAGACATCACTTTGTCAACAAAGGTCTGTAAAATCAAGGCCAGGTCTTTCCAATAGTCATGTATAGATACTAGAGTTAGACTGTAAAGAAGGAAGAGTGATGAAGAATTGATGCTTTTGAACTGTGGTGCTGGAGAAAACTCTTGAGAATCCCTTGGACAACTAAGAGATCAAATTAGTTGATCCTAAAGGAAGTCAGCTCTGAATACTCATTGTAAGGACTGATGCTGAAACTGATGTTAACAGCTGATTCATTGGAAAAGACCCTGGAAAATATTGAAGGCAGAAAAAGAGGGTGACAGAGGATAAGATGATTGGATGGCATCACCAATTCAACGGACATGAACTTGGGCAAATTCTGGGAGATGGTGAGGGAAAGGGAAGCTTAGTGTGCTGCAGTCCATGGAGTTACAAAGAGTCAGACTCGATTTAGTGACTGAACAACAAAGGAGATCAAAAACAGAAGGGGATGAGGGAGGTTTTTAGAGACTTGTGCTACAGTCCAAGGCTTTTGACTTTTACCTTGAGCAGAATGAAGAGCCATTGGCAATTTTGAGCAAGAGTACTAAAATTTTCATGGAAATAGACTGTAGAGATTAGAAAAGTAAAAGCAGCAAGACAGGAATAGGTGGTAAGTCAAGACAGAGGCTTAGAACAGGGTAGTAGCAGTCAGTGCAAAGACAAAATTCTGAATATATTGTGAAACAACTGCCAACAAGACTTTCTGGAGATTCAGTATAGAATATATGAGAAAAAGAATAATCCATAAAGATTCTAGGTTTATGGCCTGGGTAACAAAAAGAAAAGCTTTCCTATGAACTGAAAAGGGAATCTATAACTGGACTAAGGTGGGGGAAGATCAGGGACTCATGTGGTGACCAGTAAGGTTCAAGGTGCTTCTTAGGCATCCACGTGGAGAAGATATGAAGGCAAGACCTGGGAATTTGTCCAGCTGGAAATGCAAGGTGAGAGTTGTAGGTGTACAAGTAGCATTTAAAGACCTGCAGTGGTTGAGATGCCCAAGAGGAGAGAGAAGGAAATTAGCTCAACGGCCAACTTTTGAGGTGCTCCCATGGGAAGAAGTCGGAAGAGGAGGAAGCAGCAAAGGAGACTGAGAAGAAGGGGTGATGAGAAGTAAGTGTTGGAAGGACAGACGAAGAAAGCTTTACAATGAGGTGAGTGATCCTGTCAACAGAAAACAAAATGAAGATTTGAAGTGACTACTGAATTTAATAATGTGGAAGAGGTTTTGCAAAATTTCCCTTCTATTATTTTCTTCTTTGACCCAAGATTTATGAAGAAGTTATGTTGTCTCTCTCTCCCCTCCCCTTTTTTTTTCCTTTGGTCTGAACATGTGGGATTTTTAAAACTTGATTTACTTAATTTTATGTTAGTCAGATGAATGGTCTATAAGATACCTCAAATACCAATTCCTTAGTTAATGTAGGGACTTTGTGGTTAAGTGTTTGATTAGCATAGTTAATATAAGCTATTTTCTCACATTATTGGGGTGAGATGGTTTTAAATAAAGCTTTTTTATTATATTTTTAATCCTGTAAATTTGCTGCATTTTTCTCATGAAGTAAATAAATCACTGAGAGAATCAATAAATTACTCATATGATGTTGGACCTATAATTTTCTGCTAAACCAGTCAATGCTTGCTTTGTCCAATTGAATGTTATGTAAATTAACAAATAAAGTTCAGAATTCTTATATCTTCCTGAATATTTTATCCTTTTATCAGCTAGCAAGTTCCTTTACCCTTAATGTTGTTTTTCACAAAATAAAGTATAGTTTGCTGGTATTAGTACTGCTCAGCGATTCTGTTGATATTTTACTTGAATACTTTTTTCCATGTTTTTACTTTTAACCTTTCTTTGTCCTTATGTTTTAAGTATGTCTCATAACTAGCAAATAGATTCTGGTTTAATATATAATTTAAGACATAACTTTTAACTGGAAAGTTTAATCAGATTATTTTGGTTACTGATAATTTTATATCTATTCTTATAACTATGTTATTCTAAGCTATTTTCCCTGAAGTTTCTATGTTTACTCCTTCTTTTCTCTTTTTTCACCTTCTACTAGACTGATTAAGGTACTATATTTACTCTATATTTCTTTTGCTTTGGTTGGTAGAAATCTGAGTTTTGTCCTCTTGGTGGTCATATCTGAGCTTTGAAGAGGTATACTTCATTTCAAAATGTATAAAGTTGACCTATAATTTCCACCTTTAGTCAGGAAAAAAAAAATGTAAGAAGTTTGAAGCTCGTCTCTTGAAGCTCTGAACACTCACCCCTCCCAGTTTGCATGTTCTTACCATTTCCCTTCCACTATGTTTCCATAGCTAGTTCTTATTCAATGTATCCTATCTGGGTCACTTCCTTTTTCTTTATTTTCTTATTTATCTCAGACTTTTGATCAGGATTTAATTTCTTTCTCCATGAAGTATACATATTATTAGCCCTTGCAATCTGTTGATTGTTAACTTAGCCTTTATTTGAAAAAAAATTATTTCAATAACCTTCAATTACTTATGATCACTTTGTAGATACTAATTTTTGGTTTCTGTTATTGTAAAGAGAAGCCTTAGTCCGGTTGTTATTTCTTTGTTGATACTCTTGAATATTTCAATTACAGTGTTTTGTTTTTTTTAATCTGGATATATTTTTGTTCATCCTTCTTGGGTCTCAGTGTAATTTAGGAAAAATGTAGGAATTAGCTGTCAGAGGAGTGGCCACTGTGATTGAATATGTAGTCCTATCTTCAGTTTCACATACTATAACCTAATTGCACTGTGTTTATTACTAATGAACTGCATTTCCCTTAAGGCTTAAAATTAAGCTTTTCCCTTAAAGCTTGAAATCTTAAAATTAAGATTAAAGTCATTACTTTTGTTTTAGCTACAAAGAGGAAAGTTTCTGCAAGTTAGGAAGACCAGAAAAAAAAAAATAGTAAGAGCTAAAATCAGATCTGTGGCATCCAGAACTGGGGAGAAAAGCCAAGGTCTAGAGTTGTTTTGTCAGCCTGGGACACACTCTGACACCCCCAACTAAGACTGCTTGCTCATCATTCGTCTTAGATGAAGTCATAATCCACTATGATTGGGGTCAGAGCTGAAGGGAGAACCCATGCTCACTCTATCAGGAACTTCCTTAATGGAGCTCCTGCTTGCTAAAAAAGAAAGTCAAAATAAACTCATCTTCATGCTTGATCAAAACACAACTCTGACTCTTCTTACTTTAAAACAAAAGCATTTTCTGTTTCCACCTGTCAAGGACTGCCCTTATTTCTGATCCTAACTCTTTTCAGGGAAAAAGATGTGTTTGTACAGAAGTATGCAGTTTTCCTCACTGACCAAGTCATCACTTGTTCTATTTCTTCAGAAAAGCTGGAATACCTTTTACAACCTTATTTTGTTATGCTTCTGGTATAAGTGAATAAAAAATCATATTTGCAGTGCATGTTTGCTAAATCACTTTAGTCATGTTTGACTTTTTGTGATCCTATGTACTTGTAGGTGCCAGGTTCCTCTGTCCGTGAGATTTTCCAGGTGAAAACACTGGAGTGGGTTGCCATGCAGTAGGCCCTCCATATCTTTATGGAGGGATCATAAAGGATTCAGAGGATTCAATTAACAATGGATTTAATATATTTTAATTACAATTAGTTTAAATTAATTTTAATTGAATTTACCAGATGTTGACAACTATTTATACAACATTTACCTTGTATTTGGCATTATAAATAATCTATATATGATTTAAAGTATAAAAGAGGAGATTGATGGCTAAGATATCAGAGTAGGAAGACCATGTGTTCACTTCCTCCCTTGGGTGCATTAAAACTAAAACTATGTATAGAACAACCATTGATGGTGAAGACCAGAATCTACTAGGGAAGATCTTCTACAACCAAAGATATAAAAAAGGAGCCATAATGAGATGGATGGGAGGAGTCGAAACATAGTACAGTCAAGATCCATACTCCCAGGCAATTGACCTACAAATGGAAATAGAATTGCAACTGCAGAAGTTTTCTTCAAGGAGCAAGAGATCTGAGCTTCACATTAACTGCTCCAGCCTGGGGGCTCTGCATCACCCCCAAAATGTTCAGCTTTGACGGCTAGTAAAGAGTGCACAAAAAGTTTCACATGCTTTGGGACCCAAGGCAGAAACAGTGATTTGAATAGGACCTGTTCAGACCCACCTGCTTATCTTGGAGAGCCTCTGGGAGAGTCAGGTGTCAATTGCAACTCACCCTGGGGACATGAATACTGGGGGCAATCATACCAAGGAGCTCATTTTACTACAAGGACACTGGTGCTGGTGCCATTTTGGAATCCTCCCTCCAACTTATTAGTGCTGGGACCTGTTTAACCACTGGCCTTTTACCACCAGTACTCAGATATCTCAGGCCAAACGACTATCTGAGCAGGGAAACAGCTCCACCAGTTGGCAAGCCAGTTGTGGTAAGACTCTATAAGCCCATAGCAACCCCAGGACCTGGCCCTATCTATCAGGGACCCAGGACTTCACTCCACCTACCAGTGGGCCTACACTAGCCTCAGAACTCAGCCTTATCCACCAGTAACAAAGATACTAAAAAAAAAGAAAGAAAAAAACAATAGGCCAATATCATTGATGAACATACGTGTAAAAATCCTCAACAAAATATTAACAAACCATATTAAACACTATATCAAAGGATCATAGATCAAGTGGCATATATCCCACAGATACAATGATTTGTGGCTCAACAATCACAAATCAATGTGCTATATCAAATTAACAATTGAAGAATAAAAATCATATGATTATCTTGATAAATGCAGAAAAAGCATTTGACAAAATTCAACATCCATTTATGATAAAAACTCTCAACAAAAAGTGGGTAGAGAGAGAACATATCTCATATTAAAAGCCATATATGATAAGTTCACAGCTAACATCACATTTAATGGTGAAAAATTGAAAGCATTTCCTCTAAGAACAGGAACAAAGTGAGGATGCCCATATTTACTACTTTTCTTTAGTATTGGAAGGCCTAGCATAAAAGTCAGATAAGAAAAATAATTAAAAGGAACTGAAACTGGAAATGAAGAAGTAAAACTGTCACTGTTTGCAGGTGACATGATATTACACATAGAAAATACTAAAAACCTCACCACTACTAGATCTCATTGGGAATTCGTAAATTTGTTGGATACAAAGTGAATATACTGAAATCCATTGCATTTAGATGCACTAACAATGAACTCTCAGAAAGAAAAATTAATGAGACAATCCCATTCATGAGTGCATCAAAAAGAGTACATACCTAGGAAAAAGCCTACTTAAGCATATTGAAAAGCAGTGGTCATGTGTGGATATGAGAGTTGGACCGTGAAGAAAGCTGAGTGCTGAAGAATTGATGCTTTTGAACTGTGGTGTTGGAGAACTCTTGAGAGTCCCGTGGACTACAAGGAGATCCAACCAGCCCATTCTGAAGAAGATCAGCCCTGGGATTTCTTTGGAGGGAATGATGCTGAAGCTGAAACTCCAGTGCTTTGGCCACCTCCTGCAAAGAGTTGACTCATTGGAAAAGACTCTGATGCTGGGGCGGTGGGG
>SJYA01005615.1:1673118-1683164 GCA_006410615.1 Neotragus moschatus | reverse complement strand
GGAGAAATACCAATAACCTCAGATATGCAGATGACACGATCCTTATGGCAGAAAGTGAAGAGGAACTAAAGAGCCTCTTGATGAAAGTGAAAGAGGAGAGTGAAAAAGTTGGCTTAAAGCTCAACATTCAGAAAACGAAGATCATGGCATCTGGTCCCATCACTTCATGGCAAATAGATGGGGAAACAATAACAGACTTTATTTTGGAGGCCTCCAAAATCTCTGCAGATGGTGACTGCAACCATTAAATTAAAAGATGCTTACTCCTTGGAAGAAAAGTTATTACCAACCTAGATAGCACATTGGAAAGCAGAGACATTACTTTGCCAACAAAGGTCCATCTAGGCAAGGTTATGGTTTTTCCATTGGTCATGTGTGAATGTGAGAGTTGGACTGTGAAGAACGCAGAGTGCTGAAGAATTGATGCTTTTGAACTGTGGTGTTGGAGAAGACTCTTGAGAGTCCCTTGGACTGCAAGGAGGTCCAACCAGTCCATCCTAAAGGAGACCAGTCCTGGGTGTTCATTGGAAGGAATGATGCTAAAGCTGAAACTCCAATACTTTGGCCACCTTGTGGGAAGAATTGACTCATTGGAAAAGACCGTGAAGCTAGAAGGGATTGGGGGCAGGAGGAGAAGGGGACGAAAGAGGATGAGATGCCTGGATGGCATCACTGACTCGATGGTCGTGAGTCTGAGTGAACTCTGGGAGTTGGGGATGGACAGGGAGGCCTGGTGTGCTGCAGTTCATGGGGTTGGAAAGAGTCGGACATGACTGAGCGACTGAACTGAATCATATAAGTTGGTGCTATGTGAATTTCCTCTATTTTCACTGATAATTCCATGTAGCATCCACATATTGTAAAGCCTCACTTTTCTCTCTTTTTTATTAGTTCTATTTTTATTTATTTTTTAATTGAAAGACAGTTGCTTTAGAGAATTTTGTTGTTTTCTGTCAAACCTCAACATGAATAGGCCACAGGTATACATATATCCCTTCCCTTCTGAACCTCCTTCCCATCTCCCTCTCCATCCCACCCATTTAGGTTGATTCAGAGGCTCTGTTTGAGTTTCCTGAGCCATACGGCAAATTTCCATTGGATATCTATTTTACATATGGTAATACAAGTTTCCATGTTACTCTTTCCATACATCTTACCGTCTCCTCCCTTCTCCTCATGTCCATACATCTATTCTATATGTTTTTTCTACATTGCTCTCCTGTAGATAAATTCTTCAGAACCATTTTTCTAGATTCCATATATGTGCATTGCAATACGACATTTATCTCTCTTTCTGACTCACTTCACTCTGCATCCACCTCATCAGAACTGACTCAGATGAGTTCCTTTTAGTGGTTGAGTACTATTCCATTGTGTATTTGTACCACAACTTCTTTATCCATTCATCTGTCGATGGGCATCTAGGTTGCTCCCATGTGCTAGCCATTGTAAATAGTACTGCAATATACAATGGGATACATGTGCCTTTTTCAATTTTGGTTTCCTCAGGGTATATGCCCAGGAGTGGGATTGTCATATAGTGGTTTTATTCCTAGTTTTTTAAGGAATTTCCATACCATCTTCCATAGTGGCTGTATCAATTTACATCCCACCAACAGTGCAAGAGTATTCCTTTTTCTTTACACACTCTCCAGCATTTACTGTTTGTAGACTTTTCGATGATGGCTATTCTGACTGAGGAGAAGGCAATGGCACCCCACTCCAGTACTGTTGCCTGGAAAATCCCATGGATGGAGGAGCCTGGTAGGCTTCAGTCCATGGGGTTGGTAAGAGTCAGACATGACTGAGCGACTTCACTTTTCACTTTCATGCATTGGAGAAGGAAATGGCAACCCACTCCAGTATTCTTGCCTGGAGAATCCCAGGGACGGGGGAGTCTGGTGGGTTGACGTCTATGAGGTCTCACAGAGTTGGACACTACTGAAGTGACTTAGCAGCAGCAGCAGCCGCATTCTGACTGATGTGAGGTGATATCTCATTGTGGTTTTGATTTGCATGTCTCTGCTGCTGCTGTTGCTGAGTTGCTTCAGTCATGTCTGACTATGCAATGTTGAGCATCTTTTCATCTGTTTGTTAGCCACTTATGCGTCTTCTTTGGAGAAATGTCTGTTTAGGTATTTTTCCCAGTTTTTGATTGGGTTGTCTGTTTTCCTGTTATTGATTTGTATGAGCTGCTTGTATATTTTGGAAATTAATCCTTTGTCAGTTGTTTCATTTGCTATTACTTACTCCCATTCCAAGGGTTGTCTTTTCACCTTGCTTATAGTTTCCTTTGCTGTACAAAAGCCTTTAAGTTTAATTAGTCCCATTTGTTTACTTTTGTTTTTGTTTCTGATCTTGCTTTGATTCATGTCATTGAATGTTCTGCCTATGTTTTCCTCTAAGAGTTATATAGCTTCTGGTCTTACATTTAGGTCTTTAGTCCATTTTGAGTTTATCTCTGTGTACAGTGTTAGCAAGTGTTCTAATTTCATTCTTTTGCATGTAGCTATCCAGTTTTCCCAGCACCATTTATTGAAGAGGCTGTCTTTGCCCCATTATATATTCTTGCCTCCTTTGTCAAAAATTAGATACCCATAGCTGCGTGGGTTTATTTCTGGGTTTTCTTTCTTGTTCAATTGGTCAATATTTCTGTTTCTGTGCCAGTACCATCCTGTCTTGATGACTGTAGCTTTGTAGTATAATCTGAGGTCAAGAAGCTTGATTCCTCCAGGTGGATTCATGTCAATGTATGGCAAAACCACTACAATATTGTAAAGTAATTAGCCTCCAATTAAAATAAATAAATTTATATTAAAAAAAGACTGCTTTGGCTATTGGGGGTCTTTAGTGTTTCCATATGAATTATGGAATATTTTGTTCTGTGAAAAATGCCATTGGCAATTTTATAGGGATTGCATTGAATCTGTAGATTGCATTTGGTAGTATAGTCATTTTTACAATATTGATTTTTCCTACCCAAGAACATGAAATATCTCTCAATCAGTTTACGTTGTCTTTGGTTTCTTTTGTGAGTGTCTTATAATTTTCTGTGTACGGCTTTTTTGTCTCTTTAGGTAAATTTATTACTAGATATTTATTTTTATTGTGATGGTGAATGGGATTGGTTCTTTAATTTCTTTTTCTAATTTTTCATTGTTAGTATATAGAAATGCAAGTGATTTTTGTGTATTGATTTTGTATTCTGCAATTTTGCTAAATTCACTGATTAGTTCTAGTAATTTTCTGATATTATCTTATGGTTTTCTATGTACAGTATCATGTCATCTACAAGCAGTGAGAACTTTGCTTCTTCTTTTCTGATCTGGATTCCTTTCATTTGTTTTTCTTCTCTGATTGCTGTAGCTAGGACTTCCAGAACTATATTGAATAATAGTGGTGATAGTGGGCACCCTGTTCTTGTTCCTGATCCTAGGAGAATGCTTTCCATTTCTCACCATTGAGAAAAATGTTTGCTGTAAGCTTATCATATATGGCCTTTACAATTTTGAGATAGATACCTTCTATGCCCATTTTTTGACAAGATTTAATCATAAATGAGTGCTGAATTTTTTCAAAGGCTTTTTCTGCATCTATTGAGATGATCNGTTTGCTGTAGGTTTATCATACATGGCTTTTATTATGCTGAGGTAGGCTCCTTCTATGCCGATTTTTTGAAGCGTTTTAATCATAAATGGGTGCTGAATTTTGTCAAAGGCTTTTTCTGGAGCCATTGAGATTATCAAATGGTTTTTATCTTTCAATTTGTTAATATGGTGTATCACATTGGTCGATTTGCATATATTGAATAATCCTTGCATCCCTGGAATAAACCCAACTTGATCATAGTGTATGAGCTTAATGTGTTGTTAAATTTTGTTTGTTAAAATTTTGTTGAGGATTTTTGCATTTATGTTCATCAGTGATATTTATTTACAGTTTTCTTTTTTGGGGGTTGTCTTTGTCTGGTTTTGGTATCAGGGTGAAGGTGGCATTGTAGAATGAGTTTGGAAGTGTTCCTTCCTCTGCAATTTTTTTTTGAAGGAGTTTTGGAAGGATAGGCATTAGTTCTTTAAATGTTTGATAGAATTCTCCTCTGAAGTCATCTGGTTCTAGGCTTTTGATTTTTGGGAGATTTTTGATCACAGCTTCAATTTCAGTGCTTTTCATTGGGTTGTTCATAATTTATTTATTCCTGGTTCAGTCTTGGAAGATTGAACTTTTCTAAGAATCTGTCCATTTCTTCCAGGTTATCCATTTTCTTGTCATACAGTTGTTCATAATAGTCTCTTATCATTCTTTGTATTTCTTCATTGTCTGTTGTAACGTCTCCTTTTTAATTTCTAATTTTGTTGATTTGATTCTTCTCTCCATTTTTCTTGATGAGTCTGGCTAAAGGCTTATTAATTTTGTTTATCTTCTCAAATAACCAGCTTTTTGTTTTATTAATCTTTACAATTGTTTCGTTTCTTTCATTTCTTTTTCACTTATTTCTGCTCAGATTTTTATGATTTCTTTGCTTCTACTAATTTTGGGTGTTTTTTTTTTTTTTTTTTGATCTTCTTTTTCCAGTTGTTTTAGGTGTAAAGTTAGGCTGTCTATTTTATGTTTTTTTTTTCTTTCTTGAGGTAAGATTGTATTCCTCTTAGGAATGCTTTTGCTGCATCCCATAGGTTTTCAGTTGTTGTGTTTTCATTGTCATTTGTTTCTAGAAAATTTTTGATTTCCCTTCTGATTTCTTCAGTAACATGTTGGTTATTGAGAAATGTGTTGTTTAACCTCCATATGTTTGTGTTTTTTATAGTTTTTTTTTTCTTCTAATTGAAATCTAGTGTCATAATGTAGTGGTCAGAGAAAATGCTTGATGCAATTTCAATTTTCTTAAATTTACTGAGATTTGATTTGTGACCCAAGATATGGTCTATCCTGGAGAATGTTCCATGTACGCTTGAGAAGGTGTATTATTCTGCGTTTGGATAGAATGTCCTGAAGATATCAATGAGATCCATCTCATCTAATGTTTCATTTAAGACTTGTGTTTCCTTATTAATTTTATATTTTGATGATCAGTCCATTGGTGTCAGTGGAGTGTTAAAGTCTCCTACCATTATTGTGTTACTGTCAATTTCTCCTTTTATATCTGTTTGTGTTTGTCTTATGTATTGAGGTGCTCCTATGTTGGGTGCATAGATATTTACAATTGTTATGTCTTCCTCTTGGATTGATCTTTTGATCATTATCTCTTGTAATCTTTATTTTAAGGTCTATTTTATATGATATAAGGATTGCTACTCCAGGTTTCTTTTGCTTCCCATTTGCATGGAATATATTTTTCTATCCTCTCACTTTCTGTCTATATGTGTCTTGAGGTCTAAAGTGTGTTTCTTGTAGGCAGCATATATATGGGTCAATTTTTTATATCCATTCAGCCAGTCTCTGTCTTTTGGTTGGAGCATTGAATCCACTTACATTTAAAGTAATTATTGATATATATGTTCTTATTGCCATTTTCTTAATTGTTTGGGGTTGATTTTGTAGATCTCTTTTCCTCTCTTTTGTTTCTTGACTATATAAATCAGTTTAACATTTGTTGTAAAGTTGGTTTGGTGGTACTGAATTCTCTTAACTTTTGCTTGTCTGAAAAGCTTTTGATTTCTCCATCAATTTTGAATGAGTTCCTTGCTGGGTACAGTAATCTTGGTTGTAGATTTTTCTGTTTTTTTGTACTTTAAATATATCCTGTCATTCCCTTCTGGCTTGCAAGTTTCAGCTGAAATATCAGCTGTTAAGCGTATGGGGTTTCCCTTATATGTTGCTTCTCCCTTGTTGCTTTTAATATTCTTTCTTTGTGTTTAGTCTTTGTTAGTTTGATCAGTATGCGTCTTGGCATGTTTTTCCTTGGGTTTATCCTGTATGGGACTCTTTGTGCCTCTTGGACTTGATTGACTATTTCCTTTTCAATGTTGGGGAGATTTTCAACTATAATTTCTTCAAAAATTTTCTCATACCTTTTATTTTTCTCTTCTTCTTTTGGGACCTCTATTATTCAAATGTTGGTATGTTTGATATTGTCCCAGAGGTCTCTGAACTATCCCCAGTTCTTTAAATTCTTTTTATTTTATTCTACTGTTCAGAAGTTATTTCCGCCATTTTATATTCCAGCTCACTGATTTGTTCTTCTGCTTCAGATATTCTGCTATTGGTTCCTTCTAGAGTATTTTTAATTTCAGTAATTGTGTTGTCTCTGCATGTTTATTCTTTAATTCTTCTAGGTCTTTGTTAATTGTTTCTTGCATTTTCTCCATTTTGCTTTCAAGGTTTTTTTTTAAATCATTTTTATTATCATTATTCTGAATTCTTTTTCATTTTTTAAAACTTATTGTGTTTGAGTTCTCTTATTCCCAGGCTAAAAAGTTGATTTCTTTCTTCCTTTTTCTTTCTGCCCTCTAACTTTGGTCCAGGGGTTTATTTAAGTTTCTTATAGGGTGAAATTTTTGGTGAGTTTTTGTTTGTTTGTTTTTCCTCTGATGAGCAAGGCTAAGTGAGGTGGTAATCCTGCCTGCTGATGGTCAGGTTTGTATTTTTCTTTTGTGTGTTGTTTAGATGAGGTGTCCTGCACAGGGTGCTACTTGTGGTTGGGTGATGCTGGTTCTTGTATTGCAATGGTTTCCTTTGTGTGAGTTCTCACTATTTGACACCCCCTGGGGTTAGTTCTCTGGTATTCTAGGGTCTTGGAGTCAGTGGTCCCACTACAAAGGCTCAGGGCTTGATCTCTGGTCAGGAACAAAGATTCCACAAGTGGTTTGTTATGGTATTAAGTGAGATTAAAGTAAATATCCAAAAATGAGAAAACAAAGTTGAAGTGAGATGAAGTCATTCAGTTGTGTCTGACGTTTTGTGACCCCATGGACTATAACCTGCCACATTCCTCTATCCATGGGATTTTCCAGGCAAGAGTACTGGAGTGGGTTGCCATTCCTTCTCCAGAGGATCTTTCCGACCCAGGAATCAAACTCGAGTCTCCCACATTGCAGCCAGACGTTCTACCATCTAAACCATTAGGGAACTAAACCAAAGATGAGCCCCAGATAAATGGCAGTTACAAAATCAGGCAATCAATAATTAAAATAATGGAATACACACACACACACACACACACACACACACATATATATACACATGCACACTGATAAGCAAAGTCAAAACAATCCAACAGAAATAAAGTACAGTAAACTGACCCAGCAAACAAAGGAAATAAAAAATTATATTTACCAGTTAAGAACAAAATTAACTAAAGCACAAACTGGAAAAGCAAACTAAACCAAGGTGCCAATTGGGGAATAAAGCAGTGAAAACAAAACTAACAAATATGTTGAGAAGAAAGGAAAGAAAGTTAGAAAATAAAGAAGAGCTATGTAAAGTTAAATACAGGTAGATGAAGAAAATTTATATACATTGAAGATTAACTGCAAGGGGAAAAGGACAGTAGGAAAGCAAACAAAGGAATAAATGTATAAAAATATAATAGGTTTAAATAAATTAAAATTATAAAATATATTTTAAAAAATAACAGAAGAAAGAGAAGAGGAAAAAAAGGAAAACTCCACAGAACTGCAAAGGCCCAACATAGAGGCAGAGGTTTATAACAATAAAAAGTTTGACTGAATATTCACACATACATATATGCCCATAAGCAAAATCAAAACAGTCCAACAAAAATATAATGCAATAGATTGACCTGGCAAAGAAAGGGAACCAAAAGTTACCAGAAGAAAAATAACTAAAGCACAAACTGGAAAACAAATTTAAAGCAAGATGCCAATTGTGGTATAAAGCAATGAAAATAAGACTAACAAATATGTTGAGACTAAAAAAAAAAAGTAAGAAAAGAAAGAATAGATATGCAAAGCTAAATATAGGTATATAAAGAAGATATATATATATAAAAGATTAACTGCAAGGGGAAAAGAACAATAAGAAAAGCAAACAAAGGAATAAACGTAGAAAAAATAATAGGTTTAAAAGATTAAAATTAAAAAAAAAGAGAAAAAAACAAACAAAACAAAAAGCTCCCAGAACTGCAAAACCAAAAACAGAGGCAGAGGTTTATAACAATAAAAATGTGACTTAAGAAAAAAAGAAAACCAAAGCTCAAAAGTTTAGTTATATTTCATCGTGCCAATAAAATTGACAACTACAACAGAGAAGGGAGATAAAAGAAAACAAATCCCAAAGAATCTACAGAACAAGTCAAAACATAACAGTAATAAATGTTTTTCTTGAGCTACTGCTGTCAGTGCTTTCCTTCATTGGGAGTCACAGTCCATCTCACCTCCTTAGGATGCCTTCTAACACTGTGTTCATCTGTGGACCTGCTGTGGGGGCAGCTCAGATTCTAACCTGATCCTACTCTTCTGTGTTCTTGTCTCCAATGTCCACAGCTATCAGAGCTAGTGTGTTTGTTTTCTTTTGTGGGAACTCTCACTAACTTTTATATATTCCATAGACACAGAGTCTGCCTAGTTGATCCTGTGGATTTAATCTGCAGCTTGCACAGCTGGTGGGGTGTTTTGGGTCTTCTTCCTTAGTCACACTGCCCCTGGGTTTCAATTGTGGTTTTATTTTCACCTCTGCATGTGGGTCATCCACTGGGGTTTACTCCTGAGGCTGCTCTGGAGGACTTTAGTGAGAGCCAGGTGTAGAGGTAATACAGCTGCTTGAGTTTCAGGGTTTCTGGCAGCACTAGGTACTCAGGAGGCTGCTAGGGCAGCAGGAAACATAGTGCTCTAGAAGGGTATGGCATCCAGTATTGGCCAATAGGCTCCAGTAATCTTGCCTGGTGAATCTCCCTCTCTGATAGAGAAGCCTGGCAGGCCACTGTCCATAGGGGAGCAGTGAGTCAGACACTACCAAAGCGACCCTGTGTGCATAAGCACAGATGTTTTTTGCCTGTGGCAGCTCTGCCCCAGTGAGAGCCGAGCGTGAAGGTAGCACAGTTGTTTGGGTTGCAGGGACCCTCATGGCGCCAAGTATGCAGGGCCATGCACTGCCTACATGGCTGGCGTTATGGGCCTATTAGAGTCTTTTTTTGAGCCTCTTGTAGCTGGTGATCAGAAGGCCTCTTTGGCCAGTCTTTCTCCATAGCTCTGCCCATTCAGGCACTTAGAGGGCTTCCTTGCCTTGGGTCCTTCTCTGTTGTTTGGCACATCAGACACATAGACGGGCCCCCTGCCTGGGGTCCTACTCTGTAGATCTGCATGTCAGCCACTTAAAGGGGCACCCTGGGTGGGGTCCTACTCTGTACTTCAGTGCATCAGGCATTTAATGGGTCAGCCTCTCTATTGTTCAGTTGCAAATGCTGACATGTGGGGAGAGAGAGGCAATGGTGATGGCTTCACCACCTACATATGACTCAGCAGTATCACCTTTCTTCCATGGCTGCCCAGCTTTCCTCACAGGCATTTCCCACCATGATCTCCTCCCTCACATCCCCTTGATCCGTCTCTCTGTAGTCAACAGCAGCCTTCACCCTTGGGTTGCTCCACAGTCCCTAAACTCCAGCTCCCAGGGTATGTATGGCTGTGGAAGGACTGTATGATTCTCATTCCATTTAGGCTCCAGAGATCAGCTGTTTCCCTCTCAGCCTTAAATGTTTCTCCTTTGACTCAGACAACTGCCCACGTGGGGATCAGACCCCTGCTTCAGTCCTCCTCCTGGCGCCCCCCTCCACCCCCCCACCCCCCCGCCGAGGACAGGTCCAGTCCTACTAACACTCTCGTTTTCCCCTCTAGTTCCTTTATCCTACCAAGTTTTGCATGGGTCTGTATATTCTTTTCCACTGGTCAGGTACTCCTGTCTACTCTCGGGTGGTATTCTGCATGCAATTCTGTGTCTGAAGGTGAATTCCGGATTTATCCATGGATAGAAATGTATTCCACATCCACCTACTCCTCTGCTGTCTTGCAATCCAAAAGCCTCACTTCTGATGCATTTTTAAATAGTATGCTTTAGACCTGTGACAAAAATGTGAAATTATTATTTACTTA
>SJYA01005615.1:1636962-1648593 GCA_006410615.1 Neotragus moschatus | reverse complement strand
TATGAACACAGTTTAAGGAAACAATGAAACTAGAGGGAAAGGTTGGAGTCAGATAAAGGGTCTTGTGAAATATCATTGATTTTTGCCACAAGGGTGAAATGGGGACAGTTGAAGAATATTAAGAAATATTTGTACTTGAGAAAGTTAATCAGATGTTAGAGAGAATGTTTGCCCATGAGTGCATTTTTAGTAAAGAAGTTATTTCATTATTTTAGAATTCCACTACGTGGCTTAGCCAAATGGTTTTCTGTGATTTAACATTTAAGAAAGTTTGCTAAATCAAATTTGAATTGTGGTGTTCTGACTTCGTGTAAGTGAGAGAATTCACAGTATAGTTCTCCTTAATTCCTAACATATTTTCAGAGAGGTTAGAAGGATTGTGTGTTTCTTAGAGAAAAATATTTAAAGTGCAAAAACGATCAGTTATTAATGGCAATCACTGCTGAATATTGTGGTCAGTGAAACTGAGTAGGTCTACAGGTCTCCTGGGCAAGGAAGACTTTCTGTGTCCCCATTTCTTATTTGTAAGGAACAGACTCTAACTTCTGTTACCTTCGTTGAGTTCCAAAGGGCAGATTCAAACAGTTGCTAATCAAGGGAAAAGCAGCCAAGAAACCACCTGAGGTAGGATTAAAGGAATCAGAGAAACTTATCAAGAAGATTGTCATCCAACTCTTTACAACCCCAAAGACTGCAGCATGCCAGGCTTCCCTGTCTTTCACTATCTCCTAGAGTTTGCTCAAACTCATGCCATCCAAACATTTTGTCATCTGTCTTCCTCTTCTCTTCATGCTCTTAATCTTTCCCAGCATCAGGTCTTTTCCAATGAGTCAGCTCTTCTCATCAGGTACTCAAAGTATTGGAGCTTCAGCTTCACCATCAGTTCTTCCAATGAATATTTAGGGTTGACTTCCTTTAGGATTGACTGGTTTGATCTTGCTGTCCAAGGGACTCTCAAGAATCTCTTCCAGCACCACAGTACAAAAGCATCAATACTTCCACACTCAGCCTTCTTTATGGTCCAACTCTTACATTGATAAATGACTACTAGAAAAACCATAGCTTTGACTTTGCTGGCAAAACAATGTCTCTGCTTATTAATATGTTCTCTAGGTTTGTCACAGCTTTTCTTCCAAAGAGCAAGCGTCTTTCAATTTCATGGCTATGGTCAGCATCTGCAGTGATTTTGAGCCCCCAAAATAAAGTCTGTCACGGTTGCCATTGTTTCTCAGTCTATTTGCCATGAAGTGATAGGACCAGATGCCACAATCTTAATTTTCTGAATGTTAAGTTTTAAGCCAGCTTTTTCACTCTTTCGCTCATGTTCGTCAAGAGGCTCTTTAGTTCCTCTTTACTTTCTGCCAGAAGGGTGGTATCATCTGCATACCTGAGGTTATTGATATTTCTCCTGGCAGTCTTGATTTCAGCTTGTGATTCATCCAGCCCAGTATTTCACACGATGTACTCTGCATATAAGTTAAATAAGCAGGGTGACGACATACAACCTTGACACACTCCTTTCACAATTTGGAACCAATTCATTGTTCCACACCCTGTTCTAACTGTTGCTTCTTGACCTGCATTCAGGTTTCTTAGGAGGCAGGTAAGGTGGTCAAGAAGATAACCTGTGACTAAATTAGAGAGGTGCAGGCTTTTCACACACACTAATCTTACCAGCACCCCAATTTTGAACCATAAAAATGCTCACCAATTCTCCTGGCTATGAGCACATTTGTGTGTGTGTGTGTGTGTGTGTATGTGTGTGGTGGCAGAAGCCTGCCTTGTCCCCATTTGCCTGAGAAAGCTGTAAAGTTATTCTTTTCTACTTCACCCAAAATTCTGTCTCCCAGATTTGATTCAGCACAGAGGTCAGGATTTCAGCATCATGATTTTTCCAGACATTCAACATTGCAGTTTAGAATTGTAGTGCTTATTAACAGAAAATGAAGATATAAAGTACTTTAGATTCCTCACTCTGGAATCTAAATACATCATTTCACACTATATGAAAAAAAAAATCTTCAAAATGTTTCAAAACTGGTAGTTGTTCTCTGTGCTATTTGCTTAGTTCATTATTAACCATTTGAAGTAACGGGTACATAGGTTGAAATTATTGCCTATGCTATAGTTTCCCATGGACAATTTAGAGTTCAAACAGGTCTGAGGGACCCATGAGTCCTTGATGCATTACTATAGTGATTTTTATATTTTAAAGCATTCTGAATGAAAGAATTTACCCATCAGTATAAACTGCTATGACAAGAAAAGTTCTCTCACTGGTGAATTGTTAATATTCCTCAAAAATAATATGACAAGGACTGTTAGGCGGTCTGTCATCTACAAGCCTCTCACATCAAACATTTTTGGACTTATGCTACAGTAATGACAATTTAAAAAATGAGTCATTTTACTAAATCATGTAACCTTGATATTTTCATGTTAACTTTCCTTCCTTTTTAGTCACACTCATGTTGTTTGCTCAAAATTTAAAACAATCCACACAAGTACTGAGAGCTGAGGAGGAACATATACCCTGAGGCCCTGGCATCTTCCTTTGAGATTTTTTAAGTATGTTCTAGATAGTTCCAGGATTCATTTCATACTTCTAAAATGTAGGAAATCATTATTATCAAGCCCTTCTATTCTCTTTTTTGCCAAGCTTTATTGAGATATAATTGACTTACAACATCAGTAAATTTTAGAGGTACAAGGTGATGATTTGATACACATTATATATTGTGAAGTTATTACTCCATTAGGGTTAATTAATGCTTCTATCACCTTCCTCTTTTTAAGATTCCACAGATAAGTAAGCTCATACAGTACCTGTTTTTCTCTGTTTGACTTATTTCTCTTCTACTATATTTTGAGAGATTTTGTTAAGACTTATGACCAAACAATTGCCTTATACTAGTAAAGTTATCAAAATACTTTATAGAAAAGTCACAAAGCTATTTTCCATATTCTTTTGGAAACATCTCCACATCACTCAAATTCTTTCAACTATTCACATACTGAATACAATTGTCTCTCTTGTATTGAAATAATGTGTGAGGAAGAGAAAACTAACAAAAAACAAATAGACAAATCTATCCCCTCTCAAAAATAAAAGGAATAAATGAAATAACCCTTTTCTTCTGATCCCCTCATATCTTTGTCTGAACCCTGGTTTGTAAACTATGTATAAAGTGAATTGTTAGATGATGTTGAACTTGTAACTTGATTCTCTAACAAATTCTAAGAAGCTTTCCTGGAAAGGGCCAAGAAGGAGTAGCTATTTTGCTCTATAGAGAAATTCCTCTTTAGACTTACAGCAAACAAATGACAGAAAATAAACTAAGCACTCAAAAGTTTATGAAAATTTGGGATATTTAAGAGTAAAGAAGTTATGTGCAAGCCTTTGTTCATGTTGGATTGTCTCTTTCCCACTAGAATTACTACCCAAACAGAAGACTAAGAAATTTAAGAAATATCCCTTCCTCATTGGGCACCCTGAATTTTATATTCATTCTCCCA
Organism: Neotragus moschatus; assembly: GCA_006410615.1. Taxonomy (NCBI): domain Eukaryota; kingdom Metazoa; phylum Chordata; class Mammalia; order Artiodactyla; family Bovidae; genus Neotragus; species Neotragus moschatus. The sequence continues at coordinate 1,645,077 of SJYA01005615.1, read as the reverse complement.
ATTTATGTTGCAATTAAATCAGGGATCATATAACTCTACAAATAATTGCACCAGTTTTTCCTTTTTCATTAAAACTAACTCCTTCTCTACAGGTATAGGTAGAGTATTTATATATATAAATGTATGTACCTTGATTTTTAATTCAGAAACAAGCTCATCAATAACACATGCATTCTCTGGTCTATTGGTAGTTTGCCAATCAAAAGTATGTGCCTCCGCGTGGGCCACACAGGAAGAGTTACGTGGAGAAACAAAACAATTAGCCCTTTTTGATGCCCCAAATAAGTGACATTAAAGTAAGGCAGAGTGGGTCACCTGCTTTTTAGTACTTATAATAAGTATTTTTAACTATATTTATTATGTTATACATAATTATGATGACTTTAAATTTAAAAAAGTTAGTTTCTATGGAGAAAGATCATTATTGTAGTATGACTGTCCAGATTTTTGTTTGTTTTGAACCTATGTAGCAATGAATTTTATCAAATATGCCATTTGATGAAATAATTTTAATAGCAGTACATGTCTTTTTATAATGCTATTTAGGTGAGTCTGGGGCTTCCCAGGTAGTGCTAGTAGTAAAGAACCTACCTGCCAATTCAGAAGATGCAAAAGATGTGGGTTTAATCCCTGGGTCAGGAAGACCCCCTGGAGAAGGACATGGCAACCCACTCCAGTATTCTTTCCTGGAGAATACCATGGACAGAGGAGCCTTGTGGGCTACAAGCCCATAGGGTTACAAAGAGTCAGACACAACTGAAGCTACTTAGCATGCACGCTGGTAAGTTTGGGGCTTCCCAGGTGGTTCAGTGGTAAAGAATCCACTTGCCAATGCAGGAGATGTAAGAGACCACGGTTTGATCCCTGGGTTAGGAAGATCCTGTGAGTAGGAAATGGCAATCCACTCCACTATTCTTGTCTGGAAAATCCCATGGACAGAGAAACCTGGTGGGCTAGAGTCCATGGGGTCGCAAATAATTGGATACGGTAAGTTTGAACCAATTGGTCTATGTTTAAGAAAAAATGGAAACAGTCATAAAAATTATTGACATTTTTTTTAAGAAAAAAGAGGAGAAAGAAGAATGGAACAAGGTCTACAAGTGCCCAAGGCATTGATCAGGAGTATAGACCAGGGATGGAATAAGGTTCCAGCTTGGGGGTGAGGGCACAGGGTTGAAAGATAAGCAGCTTCTTCCCCTTATCTTCCCTCTGTACTGCTCTGTTCTTCATTAATTATTCATGTTTTGTTTGGCAAGAATGAAAATAGACTAGAGGACTATAAAAAGGTTGGTGGCCAGCTGTGATATCAGCCCAGATGTGACTTTCCTGATCCTGAATATGGAAAACCCTCTTGCTCATTTTGTCTTGACTGACCAGGAAAAGAAAGAGACAGGAAATTACTCTCCTTGAACCCATTCTCGCTCATCTGGGCACTGAACTTTGGGCAAGTGAGAGAGGTGGTGCTTGTATTAGGGGACCAGGAAGGGTGAATCTGTAGGAATGTGGGAAGTACAGGAGATGGCTTGGCTCAGACACCATTGCTTCCCACACATCTGCCACTCCTCCCACAATCACCCCAAGCATGACTCCCAGGCATTGCTCCCTTTCCAGATAGTTGACTTTTGTTTGCCTCTTGAAAGCTAGGCTAATATACATAGAAAAAAATACTAGAAGAAAGTTTTAAGTATTAAATGCTAAATTTAACCTGTGAATTCAGTTCAGTTCAGCCGCTCAGTCTTGTCCGACTATTTGCAACCCCATGAATCGCAGCATGCCAGGCCTCCCTGTCCATCACCAACTCCCGGAGTTCACTCAGACTCATGCCCATCGAGTCAGTGATGCCATCCAGCCATCTCATCCTCTGTCGGCCCCTTCTCCTCCTGCCCCCAATCCCTCCCAGCATCAGAGTCTTTTCCAGTGAGTCAACTCTTCGCATGAGGTGGCCAAAGTACTGGAGCTTCAGCTTTAGCATCATTCCTTCCAAAGAAATCCCAGGGGCAATCTCCTTCAGAAAGGAGTGGTTGGACCTCCTTTCAGTCCAAGGGACTCTCAAGAGTCTTCTCCAACACTACAATTCAAAAGCATCAATTCTTCAGTGCTCAGCCTTCTTCACAGTCCAACTCTCACATCCATACATGACTACTAGAAAAACCATAGCCTTGACTAGACGGACCTTAGTCGGCAAAGTAGTATCTCTGCTTTTGAATATGCTATCTAGGTTGGGCATAACTTTCCTTCCAAGGAGTAAGCGTCTTTTGATTTCATGGCTGCAATCTCCATCTGCAGTGATTTTGGACCCAGAAAAATAAAGTCTGACACTGTTTCCACTGTTTCCCTCTCTATTTCCCCTGAAGAGATGGGACCAGAAGCCATGATCTTCGTTTTCTGAATGTCGAGCCTTAAGCCAACTTTTCCACTCTCCTCTTTCACTTTCATCAATAGGCTTTTTAGTTCCTCTTCACTTTCTGCCATAAGGGTGGTGTCATCTGCATATCTGAGGTTATTGATATTTCTCCCAGCAATCTTGATTCCAGCTTCTGTTTCTTCCAGTCCAGCATTGGGGCCAGTGCAATTTAGGAATAAAGTATGATTACAGTAGTTATTATAGTGCTGTGTTGTTATGTGCTGTGCAATGCTTAGTCATTCAGTCATGGTAGGCCTTAAATCAAATGACAACTTCCTTGTCAAAACTATTTGGACAAGAATAAACAAATTATAAAAAAAAAAAAAGCTCTTTTGACAGAAAGATGATCCTCATAGTTAGATATGATAAAATAATCAAGGGGTATGGAGCACAGTGTAAAGAAACTTGGGTTTGAATGCCACCTACATACATCATGAATTAACTATATGACCTTGTATATTTTATCTAAGTACTCTGAATCTCAGTTTCCTCATCTAAAAAATGGAGAAAATTATTTTATACCCTGCAAAATATGTAAAATCATTTCTCCATTTTTTAGGTGAGGAAACTGAGATTCAGAGTACTTAGATAAAATAGATGTACTAACTAGTACATATATAATGTACATATATATGTACTAAGTAGTACATATTTAAAATAGCCAAGATATAGAAACAACCTAAGTGCCTATCAATGGATGAATAAAGAAAACATTATATATATATATATATATTCTACATATAACTTATTTATAAATAAATAAATAAATGTATTTATATATAATATTATTAAGCCATAAAAGCGACATCCTGCCATTTGCAATAACATGGATGAACATATGAACATGGAGGACATTACGCCTGGTGAAATAAGAGAGATAGAGAATAACAAATATATGGTTTCATTTGTAGAGTCAAAAAATATTTTGAACCCATAGTACCAGAGAATAAAATGATGGTTACTAGGGGATTGGAAGAGTGGGAAGATTTTAGCACACAGTACAAAGTTTACAGGGTGCAAACTTTCATCTATAAAATGAATAAGTTCTGGAGATTTCATGTACAACATAATGACTATAGTTAATAAGACTATATTGTATACTTGCAATTTAATAAGAGAGTAGGTCTTAAGTATTCTTACCCCATACACGTGTACACACAACAGTAATTTTGTGAGGTGAAGATGTAATAATTAATTTGATTGTGGTAACCATTTCATAACATATACATATATTAAGTTGTCATAGTCTACCCTTTAAATAGGAAAGCTAACCCATGTCCGAGGCCAGGGGCACCAGCCAAGATGAGCTACCCCAGTCCGAGGTCAGAGGTGGCGGCCAAGAGGAGCTACCCTGCATCTGAAGTTAGAGGCAGTGGCCAGGAGGAGCTACCCCACTTCCAAGGAAAGGGGGCTGCGTGGGCACAGGAGGGCCTAGAGGAATTATCCCACGTTCAAGGTCAAGAAAGGTGGTGGTGAGGAGATACCCCTTGTCCAAGATAAAGAGCAACAGCTGCACTTTGCTGGAGCAGCCATGAAGAGATACCCCACTTCCAAGGTAAGAGAAACCCAAGTAAGATGGTAGGTGTTGCAAGAGGGCATCAGAGGGCAGACACACTGAAACCATACTCACAGAAAACTAGTCAATCNCACTGACTCGATGGGCATGAGTCAGTGAACTCCGGGAGTTGGTGATGGACAGGGAGGCCTGGCATGCTGCGATTCGTGGGGTCGCAAAGAGTCAGACACGACTGAGCGACTGAACTGAACTGAACTGAACTGATGGCAGCTTTTGGATGTGCTCTTGTCGATTAATGTTTCCTGGAGTCAGGAGTTTTCTGGTGTTCTCAAATTTTGGATTTCAGTCTTATTCCTACAGTAGCCTCAAGACATCTCCATTCATACAGCACTGATGATAAAACATTTAGGTTAATGGTGAAAAGATTCTCCACAGTGGGGGACACCCAGAGAGGTTCACAGAGTTACATGGGGAAGAGAAGAGGGAGGAGGGAGATAGAGGTGACCAGGAGGAGAAGAGGAGGAATAAAAGGAGGAAAGAGCAATCTAGCCAGTAATCAATTCCCTATGTGCTCTCAATAGTCTGGAACAGTCAGAGATGTTTACGGATTTCCATAGAGAAGAGAAGAGGGAGGAAGGAGACAGAGGTGACCAGGAGGAGAGGAGGGGGAGTCAAAAGGAGAGAGATCAATCTAGCCTGCGATCAGTTCCCTAAGTGTTCTCCACAGCCCAGAACACCCAAAGAGATTCACAGAGTTAAGTAGAGAAGAGAACGGGGAGGGAGGAGATAGAGGTGACCTGGCGGAGAAAAAGGAGAGTCAAAAGGAAAGAGAGCAATCAAGGCAGTAATCACACTCCTAAGTAAACATGGGTACTGAAGATTGGATTCTTAAAAGTACAGAATTGATAACAAATACCAGAAAGCAAAGCTTAAAAAATCTAGAGTAAATGTTAGACTTTCAAAATACAATATTAAAAAAAATATTATTAAAAAATCAGAAATTTGCTGTAAAAATAGGGTCTTTTTTTGCAAGGTAATAGGTTTTAAAAATGAAAATTAAAAGAGTAAATAAAGTACTTAAAAATAAAAAAAAATAATAATAGTAAAATATATCTAGGAATTTCTCTGGAGCTGTTGAGGGCGTGTGGGGTCAGTTCAGTTTCAGATAGTTCCTTGTTCCAGCTTAAACTTCTTCTTAAGATCCATTGGCCCCTTCCAATAAAAGCAGTGCTAACTGCAGGGTTTTAATCTGTTGCATCTGTTACTTCCAGAGCGGTTCCCTCTTCTTTGTTTATTTTGACTTCCTCTGTTTGCAAGTCTCTTCAGTATCTAACTTCCACCCTGACACAAGGAGGTGAAGGTGGTCATTTATTTAGGCTCACTTGTTCAATTGTGCTGTGGGGAGTTTTCCCCCACTCACGGCATGTGTTCTTTCCCAGTCTGCACTGCTCAGGGTCCAGGTTGCTCTTCAGAGGAACTGTCTAAGGCGGGCCCTGGGTTGTGGACACTTCCTAAGTCTACGCTGCTCAGTTCAGGTTCTCAGGTATTCCACAAAGGCACAGACTCAGTTGGGCCTGCGTTTTGTGCCCTTCCCAGGTCCGAGCAGCTCAGGTGACCAACTGCTTGGCTAGCACACTTTTCCCACGTGTGGAGCATCTTATCACCTCCTGGTCCTGGCAGCTCAGTTTCCTGGGTGTGCAGCAGGAGCACCGTCTCAGGTGTGTCATGTGTCTCCTCTGAGGAGCTGATCTCTGGCTGGGACCCTCCTGGTGGATGTCAACAGTGCATGATCCTAGGATGACTTGGTTAGCAACTGGGAGCCTGCTCGCAGTTTGGAAGAGGATGCCATCTCTGGGGCTGAGTTTGCCCCTTACCTTCCAGTTCTGGCTTTCAGCTGCCTGCCTCCAACAGGCGGGGGATGAGCCGGTCTACTGCCAGCTAGCTAGCTCTTCTCTGGTATTCGCTCAGTCCTTTGTTCTGTGAGTGGGGCTCAGCAGTTAGGTTAGAGCTTTTTGAGGGAAAATTCTCTCTCTTTCCTTTTTTTTTCCCCCCTCTCTCTGGCTATCCACAGTTTGGGTTACTATCTCATCTTAGCTCCCTCAGATTGTCCTCGGGGCATTCAGGCCTGATCCTTACTCTAAGCAATGCAGCCCACGCCTCCTTGTTCAGCCCCCACTTGTTGGTGGTGGATGCCAGTGTTTGGGCTACCTCTCCTCTGAGAGTTGCAATTAGGCATGTAGTCTTTAGGTTTTATTTATTTATTTTTTCCTCCCAGTTATGTTGGCCTCTGAGACTCCAAAACTCTCCACAGACCTGCCGGTGAGAGAGTTTCCTGGTGTTTGGGAACGTCTCCTCTTTTACGATTCTCTACCCAGGATGGGTCTCCGTCCCTAACTTTTTTGTCTCTCTTTTTATCTTTTATATTTTGTCCTGACTCCTTTTGAAGACAATGGACTGCCTTTCTGGGTACCTGGTGTCCTCTGCCAACATTCAGAAGTTGTTTTGTAGTATTTGCTCAGTATTCAGATGATCTTTCAGTGAATTTGTGGGGGAGAAAGTGGTCTCCCCATCTTATTTCTCCTCCATCTTTGACCTTCCTCATGTCTCTGCTTTTTAATATGCTGTCTAGATTGGTCATAACTTTTCTTCCAGGGAGCAACCATCTTTTAATTTCATGGCTGCAGTCACCATTTGCAGTATTTTGGATCCCCCTTAAATAAAGTCTGTCAGTGTCTCCACTGTTTTCCCATCTATTTTCCATGAAGTGATGGGGCCAGATGCCATTCTGAATGTTGAACCAACTTTTTCACTCCTCTTTCACTTTCATCAAGAAGCACTTTAGTTCTTCACTTTCTGCCATAAGGGTGGTATCTGCATATCTGAGGCTATTGATATTTCTCCTGGCAATCTTGATTCCAGTTTGTGCTTCATCCAGTCCAGCATTACTCATGATTTATTCTCCATATAAGTTAAATAAACAGGGTGACAATATACAGCCTTGAGGTACTCCTTTCCTGATTTGGAACCAGTCTGTTGTTCCATGTCCAGTTCTAACTGCTTGAATATTGAGGAGGCTGTTTAATGGATATGCAGTTAAAAATTAAAAGCTGACTTAGTAAAATCTTAAACAAGATCTTTTAGGGGCAATTTCAGATTTCTGTGTCTTTGAGATGTAAATATCCTGCATTCTGTTGTGTGTTTTTGTTTATATCAGCCTTGTAAGAAGTCTTTTTGTGTTTTTAATTGGTGGCCAAACGATGGACCCTTTTAAAATTAGAGAAACTAACAAATTATTAAATCTAGAGCACTCTCATTGTAAACAACTGTTTTGTTTGTACTTATAGAACAAAAGTCAAATTAACCTAAGAACTTTTTTGAATGAGAAAAAGTAGTTTAAGAAGCTTCACTGAAGCTTTCTCAATAGATCTTATAGATGCTAATAAGAGCAATTAAGAATATAAACAAAAAACTTGGGAAAAAAAACTAAAAACAGTCTAACTGTTATTTCAGTGAGGTAAATTTTCTTTTTCTTTTAGTAAAAGGAGTTACCACAAATGAATTTTTTAAAAAAATTCTTTGAATGTTTATTTAGAATGGATAAGTAAAATAGACATTTATGTGTTTAAAACAAGATTTGATATTACTACACTTCCTAAAGTGGGCTTCCCTCATAGCTCAGTCGATAAAGAATCTGTCTGCAGTACTGGAGACCTGAGTTTGATTCTTGGGTTGGGAATAAGGAAATGGCAAACCACTCCAGTATTCTTGACTGGAGAATCCCATGGAAGGGGGATCCTGGTAGACTACAGTCCATGGGGTTGCAAAGAGTCAGACATGACTGAGCAATTTCACTTTCTTTCTTTTCTTCTTTCCACCAGACATTGGAAAATTTACATCACTGGCACTAGATATTTTGGGATCTTTTTAGATAAACTTAGAAATTTGTCCTGCGATGCAAATAAGTTACTTGAAAAAAGTTTCCTTTTCTGTCTTAGTTTTGTATTTTGTTAAGCAGATCTAGATAGCCTTCAGCTTAGGACTGATTTGGCTCCACTAACTGATGCAAATACCCTTTTGAGTGCTCCATTTTATTCCCAAGATTTTAGAAGATCTTGCCACTTTGGCTTAATTGAACGTGACTATGTCAGCACTATGTGAGCTTTAGGATTTTTCTGCTTGCTCTTTTTGGTTTCCC
>SJYA01005615.1:1619658-1629834 GCA_006410615.1 Neotragus moschatus | reverse complement strand
TGGAAATTGGAGACAAATAGTATAGTGGGAAAATACATTCAAAGTTAGAAATCTGAGTTGTTTTTAAAGCTCCGTGTGACTCTTGACAATCCATTTTGCCCTTCAGTTTTTCTTGGCCCTTATGTAAAATGAGGAGATTTGGGTTAGGGGTTACCTTATGTCCCTTCTAAGTCTAATATTCTATGATTCCAAGCATAGAATAACTTGAATAAATGTAAGTTTAATTGAAAATAGGCAATAAATACCAAAAGAAAAGAGGTACAAGCTGTGACATTTCAGAGAAGAGAGATGTTGTTTTGGTCTGGGATTATCTTAAACCCTTTAGAGCATTTTGTGGCATTCTGAGTGGATCTTTAAAGGATAACGTAGGGTATGTAGGCTTTGGATAAAAGGAAATCCCAGGAGAATAATGTGACCAATATGCTGTTATTATCAAGCAGTGATCAGTACAAAATTAATAGAACGCATTAATGATATACATCATTTATAAATATTAAAATGAATGTTTTTGAGTTATACTTGTGTGTGTTACTTTAAAGGAAAACTGGAGAAGGAAATGGCAGCCCACTCCAGTGTTCTTGTCTGGAGAATCCCAGGGATGGGGGAGCCTGGTGGGCTGCCATCTATAGGGTCACACAGAGTCGAACATGACTGACATGACTTAGTAGTAGTAGTAGTAGTATGGGTGTTACATATCTGGCTCATCTACAAATTGAAGATGATTATGCCTACCTTGTGAGGTTTAAAATAGGGAAACAAGATGCTTAGAGAGTTTGAATAGCTTGAGATCATTTAATTAGTAAGTTATAGAAATGGAGTTAAGAATCATGGTTATGTGAATNATGACTGACATGACTTAGTAGTAGTAGTAGTAGTATGGGTGTTACATATCTGGCTCATCTACAAATTGAAGATGATTATGCCTACCTTGTGAGGTTTAAAATAGGGAAACAAGATGCTTAGAGAGTTTGAATAGCTTGAGATCATTTAATTAGTAAGTTATAGAAATGGAGTTAAGAATCATGGTTATGTGAATATTATATATATTCTTTTTCTGTTTGGTATGATGTCTTTCATTGTACTTCATGGTAATTAGGCCTAAAACATTAGGCAGTTTATATGCTTGCCTAAAATTCATTTTTAGTTTTTCTTTTCTGACTTAGAAATACAGTAAAATCTCTTCGCAGATCAGCATTAACAAAATTTGCAATCAATTTTAATGCTAGGAAATACTAACTTTGCACCCCAAGTGAAAGGTTCCCCCCTTCCCCAAAGGAAGAATTCCATTCTTCTCATTAAAATTTTCCTCAATTGCACAGTTACAGTTTCCATAGATAGTAGGGAAGATTCAAACATCTTACATCTTAATCACCATATAGAAACACATTAATATTCATCTATTCACAATGAAAAACCACTATTCTCTTTAATCTTCCAGAAGCATGGTACCCTGTATTCCTCCCAGGTATGCCCATTGGCTTAGTTAGTTCCCTATTCATGCTCACTGGCCTAGACTTTCATTCATTGCCAATACAAACGCATACACACACACACACCTCTTATGAGAAGCCTATGAGTCACTTTGCAAGACTCTTTCCTTGCCTGAGAGTAGAGGCAGTAGGGTTTGAAACAATATAAATATTGTATTCTGAAGGAGTGAACTGCTTGCCATACAGTGATAGCATGTTCACAGCACTGCAGAGTGATGAGTATGACCAGTCTACGGATGGCGGCAAAAGGGAAGGAGAGTAGAATTCTGGGAGCAGAAATATGGAAAAGGGACAGTTAAGAGAGGGCCTAGTGAAAGGAAACAACCTAGATTCTCTTTTTGATTTTTGTTTCAGTCTCTTTGTACCCCTGAACTTTCTGCCACTGACTACATCCAAAGTCACCTGTCATCATGGTTGTAATCCAGGGGCATACTATAGAGCCAGAGTCAGCAAGCTATAGTCAATGGGCCACATCCAGCCTATCTCCTGCTTTTGTTCAGTCCATGAGCTGAGATTTATTTTTACATTTTTAACAATTGAAAAAAGTCAGAAGAAGCATACTACTTGGGGATGTGACAGTTCTATGAAATTCATATATCAGTCCCAAAATAAAGTTTTATTGAAACACAGCCATGCTCATTCATCCATTTTCTGTGGATGATTTTGTGCTACAACAGCAGAGTTGAGTAGTTCCCAAAGAAACTCTATAGAATGTTCTTATCATTTCTCACTGCTACTATAAATCATAATGCTACAGTTATCAGCATTCTGAATGCCACACATATTAACTATCTGTGTGAAGAACTGCCTTATGACCCAGCAATCCCACTGCTGGGCATACACACTGAGGAAACCAGAATGGAAAGAGACACCTGTATCCCAATGTTCATCGCAGCACTGTTTATAATAGCCAGGACATGGAAGCAACCTAGATGTCCATCAACAGATGAATGGATAAGAAAGCTGTGGTACATATACACAATGGAGTATTACTCAGCCATCAAAAAGAATACATTTGAATCAGTTCTAATGAGGTGGATGGAACTGGAGCCAATTATACAGAGTGAAGTGAGCCAGAAAGAAAAACACCAATACAGTATACTGACACATATATATGGAATTTAGAAAGATGGTGGTGTTAAACATGTACGCGAGACAGCAAGAGAAACACAGATGTGTAGAACAGCCTTTTGGACTCCGTGGGAGAGGGAGAGGGTGGGAGGATTTGGGAATATGGCATTGTAACATGTATGATATCATAAGGGAAACGGATTGCCGGTCTAGGTTCGATGCAGAAGGCTTGGGACTGATGAGTGGGGATGATCTGGAGGGATGGTGTGGGGAGGGAGGGGGAAGGGAGGGGGTCCGGATTGGGAACTCAGGTACACTTATGGCTGATTTACGTCAATGTATGGCAAAATGAATACAGTATTGTAAAGCAAAACAAACTAAAAAAATAAAAATTAATAAAAAAATGAAATACTTAAAATATCATTACACATTAGCATTAACAAATGAAATTTGCAGTTAATTTTATTGATTGGAAACACTGATTTTGAATGCCAACTAAATGAAATGTTACTGCTTTTTTTTCCAAAAAAGAAAAGAAAAAGAATTTCATTCTTCTCATTAGTAGACTTGTATTAGAAAAAAGTTCTCTATTTTCAGTATATTTTTAATTTGTCAAGAAANAATTTTATTGATTGGAAACACTGATTTTGAATGCCAACTAAATGAAATGTTACTGCTTTTTTTTCCAAAAAAGAAAAGAAAAAGAATTTCATTCTTCTCATTAGTAGACTTGTATTAGAAAAAAGTTCTCTATTTTCAGTATATTTTTAATTTGTCAAGAAAAATATAGACAGTTTATTTTCTCTTTTATAATGTAAGCACTTTCATAATATCCTTGATTTTGCCTCTTGGCCTACAAAGCCTAAAATATTTACTATCTCTTCCTTTACAGAAAAAAAAAAAAAATTGCCAATTCCTGGCATAAAATGTTGGAGAACTTACTGGAAAAAGAAGCAAGAAATATTGGAAATAATCCTGTAGCCTGCAAGCCATAGATAGAGTTTTTAAAATTTCCTTTGTGATTTTCTTTTGTTCTTCACTGGAATATTGGAAATCATGTGCTATAGATTTTAAACAACTCAAATGGCCAAGCAGTGGCAAATAAGTATGCGAGCTTCAAATATCTATCCCATTAAAAGTTTAGAGCTAATGCTTATAATTAACCCTTTCTATGGGCATACTATAAAAGAGGGGGAAAAGCCTCAAAAATGAAAAAAAAAAGCAACAAACCAAACAAAACATTTTTCTCCTTCTATGCTCAGATTTTGACTTGGATTTTGTCAGTACAAGGAAGTTAAGTTTTCACTTTACATGAATGACTTTATACTTGCTTGTATGCTATTTTTAAATGCCAAATATATTTTATTTAAATAATGCTATGGATAAGCACATTTGAGGCATATTTAAGGCATTCTCTGGAGTGCCAGGGCAAATAAGGAGGTAAAGATGGGAGAAATACATCTACATGAATATCACAGAGAGATCACCTAGTCAGTGATGGGTCACAATTGACACAGCACAGGGTTGTCCCCATCTGTCACATAGCTATATACTAGAGCAGGCTAGCTAAGTCTAGCTCCAAGGATATATTCATGCTTTCATTTATTTCTATTCAACAGTTATGTAATTGGAACTCTGCTGGGTACAGAGTAGGAGGAAGATATGATCAATGCCATTAATGATCTCACAGTCTAGTGGGAGGAAAAAACACAAAAAATTAGAAGAAAATGTAATAAGTGGTGGTATGTATATTTCATTATTACTTGTACAAAATTAGTTCACAATGTGATGAGAAAAGAGATGAGATTCCATTAGCTCTGTCTTGGGGAATTAGGAAAAACTTCAAAACAAAAGTGGCCTTTCAGCTGAGTTTCTATAGATGAGAAAGAATTAAAGATAAAGAATTATGTAGAAGATGAAAAACCTAGCACAAACATGTTTTGGTGTGTGTCCTAGAATAAAGTTTCGTACAGCTAGAATACATCCTACTTCTTTATTATGGGCGTTCAGGGAAGAACAAATGGAAGGTGAGAGTATAAATGTTTCTTTAATTTAGGGAAGGATTGAAAATACTTGTTTTTTCTTCTTGGTGATGGTGGTGGTTGTTTAGTCATTAAGTCGCATCTGATTCTTTCGACCCCATGGATTGTAGCCTGCCAGACTTCTCTGTCCATGGGATTCACCAGTCAAGAGTACTGGAGTAGGTTCCCATTTCCTTCTCCAGGGGATCTTCCTGACCCAGGAATCAAACCCTGGACTCCTGCATTGCAGGCAGATTCTTTACTGACTGAGCTAATAGTAGCCTTTTTCTTCTTACTACTTATGAAATATATTATCTCTCACTGAAGGAATAAATAGTACAAGAGGACTTAAAATGGAAAGATAGCTTTATACCTATTTTATATTTATTTTATAGGTCAACATTTATATCTAAGAGTAACAACCATTTCTAGAAATACTCAACTTTACAGTGCTTCTTTAGAACAGTAATTATTTTTTTAAAGCATTAAAAAATTTCACAGGTACAATGTACTTTCTAATACATTCTTCCATTTTGAAACTCATGATATTTGTTTGAAGTGTTTATAGTCCCATTTTATTAAATGAGAAAAGAAGCCAGTAGAGTTTAATTTAATTACATCAACATCAGAGCTTAATGTAATTCAGAACAGAGATTCTTATCCCTCAGGACCAAAGCTGAACTCATTTGCCATTGTCAACCATACCTCCCTGAATCACCTTTAAAATATTTAACTTGTTCTTGGAAATAGTTTCAATGACTTATACCATCTGGACAGGGCAAATCAACTTAGATGGAATCAGTTCGGTGATGTGTTTCAATTCAGTGGCACTGTTATCCATTTGAAGCTTTTACTTGCTAATGAGTCTTCGTAGACCCTCTGCTAAAATCACATGTGATTTTCCAATTGTGAATATCATTTCCCTAGGTTTTGACAGCAGAGGAGTGAAGTTAGTAAAGCACTGAGTTCATGACTGTAAGTGATTCTGAAAAAGACCTTGACTGCATAGAGAGGGACACTGACAAAAAACCCCAGGTGGCAATGGGATACATTTATGCCCTCAGGTCATCATCAAGTTCTACAGGACTATTGCCACTTTAGGTACTGGTGAGGCTGATGGCTTGCTTGTCTCTGTAATCCTTACATCGCTAGTTAAGCTTCTTTGAGAAGTCAATCTCCCAGTCTCAAGGAAAATGAAACGTGAAAGAGAAAATGAAATGTAAGCAATGCTGCATCCTGAAATGTAGACCCGAAAAGCCACAATGAATATAAGCATGAACACAAAGTGGTTACAAAAGATTCACAGCTATTCACTTGTGGGCTTATTATGCAAAATAAATATCGTTGAATTATGGTGAATTAAAAGATTTGGCTATTATGTTATTTGAATCCCAAATAAGAGTCTCAGTATGGATAACTTCTGCAACCATTTGTCCTAAGTTACTCTACAGCTCAAATTGGCTTACTCTATTAGTATCTAAATTCCATTGGGACATAGACAAATATTAGCTAAAAAGTTTTTGGAAATTTCTGCTTCATAGACCAATATATCCTCAATGCTTAACAGAGTAGTGAGAACATAATAATCTCAATATGTTAACACATATTATAATCTCAGTAACAGTGCCAGTTATAATAGCCCCTTCCTACACACCCCTCTCTACTTCCAATCCCCATCCCTTCTCCAAAAACTTCCTCCAAAACACAAAAAACACTTTCAAAAGTATTTGCTGGCTGTAGGCTGGCTTGTAGGAGAATACTCTGACAATACAAACCAGAAAAAGGATGAACAATGTAATTTCAAGTAAAGAAATCCTGTAGGAAGAGGGTAATCTCAATAATACTCAATAAATCTCAGCTAGACAATTTTTGAAAATTTACCAAATCCCAGTTATTTTGGCATTGGCAGGTACCATAATTCTCTGTCATGACTTTCTATTTCTCAAGGTGTAGTCTGCAAGTTCCTTTCAGAGAATTTACAACGTTCACACAATTTTTTTAAATATTGGATTATAATTGATTTACAATGTTTTATCAGTTTCAGGTGTTCAAAAAAGTGATACACACTCACATATATATATATGTGTGTGTATATATATATATAAAACATTCTTTTAAAAACTCTTTTACAATTTAGATTGTTATAGAATATTGAGTAACCTTTCCTGTGCTATGCAGTACATCCTTACTGTTTATTTGTTTATATATAGTAGTGTGTATATGTCAGTCCCAAATTTCCAATCAGCCTCACCCTGCTTGCACTTTGGTAATCATAAGTTTGTTTTCTATGTCTGTGAGTCTGTTTTTGTTTGGTAAGTAAGTTCATTTGCATCAATTTTTAAAAAAAGATTCCATATATAAGTGATACCATATGATATTTGTCTTTGACTTCACTTAGTTTTATAATCTCTGTGCACACTATTTTTGTAATAATCCTTTAATTCATTAATTGTGTTGATATTCACATTGATGGTACAAAATTGTGATGGTTAAAACTGATGGAGCTTTAGTATGAAATAACACAGTGACACTACTGTGTTGTAAGATTAGTCTTTGCATTCTTCCCCACTAGTTTCACTTAAGAATGTCCTTGATGAACTATAAAATTTGTTAATTTCATTAAAGCTTAACACTTATGTATATATCTTAATACATATGTCTTA
Organism: Neotragus moschatus; assembly: GCA_006410615.1. Taxonomy (NCBI): domain Eukaryota; kingdom Metazoa; phylum Chordata; class Mammalia; order Artiodactyla; family Bovidae; genus Neotragus; species Neotragus moschatus. The sequence continues at coordinate 1,622,589 of SJYA01005615.1, read as the reverse complement.
CTAGTCTTTGATGAAATGGAAACTCATGTAAATTACTTCAGTATATTGAAGTACTACAATTGTCTCAAGGAAAAGCACTTATGCAGCTGTTTGAGGTATGTGCTCAAAAGACTTTTGTTTCATAGAAAATTATTTTTACTAGAAAGGATGCATGTAGGTAGACTAAGGATGAATTTAAGTAAACTATTGCTATTTAGACTTGGATATGTCTCCGATATTTTCTCAAAAGTGAATGAGGTGAGTCTGTTACTTCAGTGAAAATAACTGGCAGTATTTTTTGCCAATAATAATAATATTTAAGATTTCAAGCAGAAATGAGCATTTTTGGAAATTTGTTACTATTATCCTTTCTATGAGATTGACAAATTCCCAATACTTAAAGATTTTTCTGATAAAATTAGTGATGATAATAATAAAGATGACTTTCTGATATTGTATAGTAAAATATGCCAATATTTGGAAGATATTTGTAACTTAGTGAATAAATATTTTCCAAATGATGAATATCAGATGATATAAAATCATGTATAAAAGATCCATTGAAAGTGGAATTTTATCAATAGATTTTAATGTGTTAATAACAAAGTACAGACAGTTAACTAAGAAACTATGACCTGGTCAAGTTTTGGTACAGTAAGGTTTCAAGGAATGACTAGTTTTCACCAGAAAGCAAGGAAAAGAAGAGTCCATGTCAATGGCAAAGCTTATACAGATTCACAGGAACATGAAAGAGCATGGTTTGTTTGAGGAAGGACATCTGGTTTCAAGTTGCTGGGGTATAAAATGAGAAGTGCAAAGGAACAGGAAATGAGCTAGATCATGTATGAAATTATAAGAGTGCAGATTTTATTGTATGGCCAATTTGAAAAAACCTGGAATTTGTCTAATATTTTATCTGAGAAAGTGTGCACCATAGATTTATTCTGAAAAGCAACATTGGTGGCTACTGCAATACTTCAAGTAAAAGAGAAAATCTGATGCTTGGAATAAGACAGTGGTAGTGGGTGTTGGAAAGTAGAAGACTGTTTCAAAATCTGTTTATGTTGAAATCAAAATAAATGACTTAGAGACTGAATATTGATAATGCTAAAGAACGACAAATAAACATTAACCTATCCAAGACATCTATTTCCTTTTAAGTGAGCCTTGGTAATTTATGTCTTTCAAGGACTTTGTCCATGTCATTAAAGTTGTAGAATTTTTTGACATAAAGTTGTTCATATGATTCTCTTTTAGTACTTGTAGAGTCCCTGGGGAGATCACCTTTCTTATTCCTGGCATTGTAATATGTCTGTTCTCTCTTTATCTTACTGTCTCTTCCAGGGACTCTAATTACACATATAAACAGTTCAGTTCAGTCACTCAGTCATGTCCAACTCTTTATGATCCCATGAACTGCAGCATGCCAGACTTCCCTGTCCATTACCAACACCTGGACCCTACTCAAATTCATGTCTCTCCCATCAGTGATGCCATTCAACCATGTCATCCTCTGTTGTCCTCTTCTCCTGCTGCCTTCAAACTTTCCCAGCATCAGGATCTTTTCCAGTGAGTCAGTTCTTCCCATCAGGTGGCCAAAGTATTGGAGTTTCAAGTTCAGCATCAGTCCTTCTGATGAATTTTCAGGACTGATCTCCTTTAGGATGAATTGATTGGATCTCCTTGCAGTCCAAGGGACTCTCAAGAGTCTTCTCCAATACCACAGTTCAAAAGCATGAATTTTTTGGCACTCAGCTTTCTTTATAGTCTCACATCCATACATAACTATTGGAAAAACCATAGCTTTGACTAGAAGGGCCTTTGTTGGTAAAGTAATGTCTCTGCTTTTCAATATACTAATTTGGTCATAGCTTTTCTTCCAAGGAAACAGCGTCTTTTAATTTCATGGCTGCAGTCACCATCTACAGTGATTTTGGAGCCCCCCCCCCAACTAAAGTTTCTTTTTGTTTCCATATTTCCCATGAATTGATGGGACAGGATGCCATGATCTTAGTGTTCTGAATGTTCAGTTTTAAGCCAACTTTTTCACTCTCCTTTTTCACTTTCATCAAGAGGCTCTTTAGTTCTTCTTCTCTTTCTGCCATAAGGGTGGTGTCATCTACATATCTGAGGTTACTGATGTTTCTCCTGGCAATGCTGATTCCAGCTTGTGCTTCATTCAGCCTGGCATTCCACGTGATGTACTCCGCATATAAATTAAATAATCAGGGTGACAATACACAGCCTTGACAAATTCCTTTCCCAATTTGGAAGCAGTCTGTTGTTCCATGTCCAGTTCTAACTGTTGCTTCCTGATCTGCGTACAGGTTTCTCAGGAGGCAGTTCAGGTGGTCTGGTATCCCCATCTCTTTCAGAATTTTCCACAGTTTGTGGTGATCCACACAGTCAAAGGCTTTAGCATAGTCAATAAAGCAGAAGTAGATATTTTTCTGGAACTCTATTGCTTTTTTGATGATTCAACGGATGTTGGCAATTTGATCTCTGGTTCCTCTGCCTCTTCTAAATCCAGCTTGAACATCTGGAAGTTCATGGTTCACGTACTGTTGAAGCTTAGCTTAGAGAATTTTGAGCATTACTTTGCTAGTGTGTGAGGTAAGTGCAATAGTGCAGTAGTTTAACATTCTTTGTCATTGCGTTTCTTTGAGATTGGAATGAAAACTAACCTTTTCCAGTCCTGTAGCCATGGCTGAGTTTTCCAGATTTGCTGGCATATTGAATATAGCAATTTCACAGCATCATCTTTTAGGATTTGAAATTGCTCAACACATATATTATGTCATCTAAAGTTGTCTCATGATTTACTGATGCTCTGTTCTTTTCTTCTTTCTCTTTATTTCCTTCTTTCCTTTATTTTCCTCCCCATAGTTCATTTTGATGAGTTCTTTGTTATATCTTTAAATGTAACTAATAGTTTCTTTTGCAATATATAAT
>SJYA01005615.1:1608753-1619528 GCA_006410615.1 Neotragus moschatus | reverse complement strand
ATATATAATCGCTGCCCATCCAGTGTATTTTTTAAACCACATTCATGATAACCATCATTAGATATTTGATTTGAATCAGTTTTATATCTTTTATGTCTACCATGTAATACAGTTATAATAATTGTTTTAAAGATCTTGTCTGTTATTTTTCACATCTGTGTAAGTTTTGAGCCTATTATAATTGATTGGTCTTTCTTCTTATTATTGGTTGTATTGCCCTGCCTCTTTGCATGACTCAGTTTTTTATTGGATATTAGATATTGTGAATTTTACCTTCTTGGGTGTTGCATATTTTTCCATTCCTAAAAATATTTTTTTTCTGAGATGTAGTTGAATTGTTTGGATATAGACTGATACTTTTGGAAATTACTCTTTGATTTGTTGAGTGGGACTGAATAATTATACAACTTATGTTTATTATTTCCCACAAATAAGCCAAGACCCTCTTCTCAATGACTTGTGAATCATAAGGTTTTCCAGTCTGTTTGCTTGGAATAGGGACTATTTATAGTCTTATTCTTTCCCAGGCTTTGGTATTTTTCTCACATGTATTTGCTAATCAGTTGTTGTTTTCAGTCACTAAGTTACCTGTGACTCTTTGCAATCCTATGGACTACAGCAGGCTATCCTTCACTATCTCCTGAAGTTTGCTCAAATTCATGTCAGTAATGCCATCCAAGCATCTCATCCTCTGTTGCTCCCTTCTCCTGCATTCAACTTCTCCCAGCATCAGGGTCTTTTCAACATATCATCTCTTCACATCACGTGGCCAAAGTACTAGATCTTTAGCTTCAGCATCAGTCCTTCCAATGAATATTCATGGTTGATTTCCTTTAGAATTGACTGGTTTGACCTTACTGTCCAAGAGATTCTCAAGAGTCTTCTCCAGGATCATGATTTCAAAGCATCAAATCTTTGGTGCTCAAGCTTCTTCATGGTCCACCTCTCACATCCATGTCTGACCACTGGAAAAAACATAGTTTTGGCTATATGGACCTTTGTCAGCCAAGCCAAGCCTCGGTTTTAAATATGCTGCCTACTTTTGTCATAACTTTTCCTCCAAGGAGCAAGTATCTTTTAATTTCATGGCTGCAGCCACCATCTGCAGTGATTTTGGTGCATCTGTGGATTAGTACTCAATTTAATACTCAAGGGGACCTCTACAGATCTATGGTGTTTGCTCTCTGTATAGCAATTTCCTTTCTGGTAGTCTGTTTTGTGAGCTCTAATCCCTTTGGTCTCTCCAGACTCTCAACAATACCTCCTCAATTTAGTCACTCTTCAGGGCTCAACCTGAATTCTTTTTTCCTGTGACACAGCCTGGAAACTCTCTTGAGGCAGAGATATGGAAGAGTTGTAAGTCTTACTTTGTTTCCTGCTTCTCAGGTGTCACTGTCTTTCATTGCTTGGAATTCAGTGATTTGAAAACCATTATTTCATATATTTTTGTCCACTTGGTCTATTTGTTTGCAGATGGGAGAATATATCTTGTCTTGTCCCTCTTGTTCTATGTTGGACAGAAGCAGAAATCTTGGGAGCTTTTTTTTAAAAAAATTTTTTTAAATTGATGGATAACTGCTTTGCTGGAGCAGCCTTGAAGAGATTCCCATGTCCAGGGTAAGAGAAACCCAAGTAATATGGTAGATGCAGAGAGAGGGCATCAGAGGGCAAACAGACTGAAACCACAATCGCAGACAACTAGCTAATCTGATCACATGGACCACAGCTTGTCTAAGACAATGAAACTAAGCCATGTCGTGTGGGGCCACCCAAGACAGAGGGGTCATGGTGGAGAAGTCTGACAGAATGCGGTCCGCTGGAGAAGGGAATGGCAAACCACTTCAGTATTCTTGCCTTGAGAATCCCATGAAAAGGTAAAAAGATAGGACACTGAGAGATGAACTCCTCAGGTAGTAGGTACCCAATATGTTACTGGAGATTAGTGGAGAAATAACTCCAGAAAGAATGAAGGGATGGAGCCAAAGCAAAAACAACACCCAGTTGTGGATGTGACTGATGATAGAAGTAAGGTCTGATGCTGTAAAGAGCAATATTGCATAGGAACATGGACAGTTAGGTCTATGAATCAACGAAAATTGAAAGTGGTCAAATAGGAGATGACAAGAGTGAATGTCAACATTCTAGGAATCAGAGAACTAAGGTGGACTGAAATAGGTAAATTTAATTCAGATGACCATTATATCTACTACTGTGGGCAGGAATCCCTTGGAAGAAATGGGGTAGCCATCATAGTCAACGAAAGAGTCTGAAATGCAGTATGTGGATGCAATCTCAAAAATGACAGAATGATCTCTGTTTGTTTCCAAGGCAAACCATTCAGTATCACAGTAATCCAAGTGTATGCCCCAACCAGTAACGCTGAAGAAGCTAAAGTTGAATGCTTCTATGAAGACCTACAAGACCTTTTAGAACTCACACCNTAGTCAACAAAAGAGGCCAAAATGCAGTATGTGGATGCAATCTCAAAAATGACAGAATGATCTCTGTTTGTTTCCAAGGCAAACCATTCAGTATCACAGTAATCCAAGTGTATGCCCCAACCAGTAACGCTGAAGAAGCTAAAGTTGAATGCTTCTATGAAGACCTACAAGACCTTTTAGAACTCACACCCCAAAAAGATGTCCTTTTCATTATAGGAGACTGGAATGCAAAAGCAGGCAGTCAAGAAACACCTGGAGTAACAGGCAAATTTGGCCTTGGAGTACAGAATGAAGCAGGGAAAAGGCTAACAGAGTTTTGCCAAGAGAACGCACTGGTCATAGAAAAGACCTTCGTTCAACAACACAAGAAGAGACTCTACACATAGACATCACCAGATGGTCAACACCAAACTCAGATTGATTATATTATTTGCAGACAAACTCAGATTGATTATATTATTTGCAGATAAAGATGGAGAAGCTCTATACAGTCAGCAAAATCAAGGCCGGGAGCTGACTGTGGCTCAGATCATGAACTCCTTATTGCTAAATTCAGACTTAAATTGAAGAAAGTAGGGAAAACCACTAGACCATTCAGGTATGATCTAAATCAAATCCCTTATGATTATACAGTGGGAGTGAGAAATAGATTCAAGGGACTAGGTCAGATGGACAAAGTGCCTGAAGAACTATGGATGGAGGTTTGTGACATTTTACAGGCATCAGGGATCAAGACCATCCTCAAGAAAAAGAAATGCAAAAAAGCAAAATGGCTGGCTGAGGAAGTCTTACATATAGCTGTGAAAAAAAGAGAAGTAAAAAGGAAAGGAGAAAAGGAAAGATACATCCATTTGAATGCAGAGCTCCAAAGACTACCAAGGAGAGATTAAAAAAGCCTTCTTCAGCAATCAATGCAAAGAAATAGAGGAAAGCAACAGATTTGGGAAAGACTAGAGATCTCTTCAAGAAAACTAGAGATACCAAGGGAACATTTCATGCAAATATGAGCTAAGTAAAGGACAGAAGTAGTATGGACATAACAGAAGCAGAAGCTTTTAAGAAGAGGTGGCAAGAATACACAGAAGAACTGTACAAAAAGGATCTTCATGACCCAGATAATCACAATGGTGTGATCACTGACCTAGAGGCAGATATCCTGGAATGTGAAGTCAAGTGGGCCTTAAGAAGTATCACTATGATCAAAGCTAGTGCAGGTGATAGAATTCCAGTTGAGCTATTTCAACTCCTAAAAGATGATGCTGTGACAGTGCTGCACTCAATATGTCAGCAAATTTGAAAAATCTAGCAGTGGCCACAGGACTGGAAAAGGTTAGTTTTCATTCCAATCCCAAAGAAAAGCAATACCAAAGAATGCTCAAACTAATGCACAGTGGCTTTCATCTCACATACTAGTAAAGTAATGCTCAAAATTCTCCAAGCCAGGCTTCAGCAATACGTGAACCATGAACTTCCAGATGTACAAGCTGGTTTTAGAAAAGACAGAAGAACCAGAAATAAAATTGCCAACATTCACTGGATCATTGAAAAAAAAGGAAAGTTCCAGAAAAAAACATATATTTCTGCTTTATTGACTATGCCAATGCCTTTGACTGTGTGGATGACAATAAACTGTGGAAAATTCTGAAAGAAATGGGCATACCAGGCCACCTGACTTGCCTCTTGAGAAACCTATATGCAGGTCAGGAAGCAACAGTTAGAACTGGTCATGGAACAATAGACTGGTTCCAAATAGGGAAAGGAGTATGTCAAGGCTGTACATTGTCACCCTGCTTATTTAAATTCTATGCAGAGTACATCATGGGAAATGCTGGGCTAGATGAAGCACAAGCTGGAATCAAGATTGCCAGGAGAAATGTCAATAACCTCACATATGCAGATGACACCACCCTTATGGCAGAAAGTAAAGAAGAACTAAAGAGCCTCTGGATGAAAGTGAATGAAGAGAGTGAAAAAGTTGGCTTAAACCTCAACATTCAAGAAACTAAGATCATGGCATCTGGTCCCATCACTTCATGGCAAAGAGATGGGGAAACAGTGGAAACAGTGGCTGACTTTATTTTCTGGGTGATCCAAAATGACTGCAGATGGTGACTGCAGCAATGAAATTAATACATGCTTACTCCTTGGAAGGAAAGTTGTGATCAACCTAGACAGCATATTAAAAAGCAGACCTTTATCAACAAAGGTCCATCTAGCCAAGGCTATGGTTTTCTAGTGGTCGTATATGGATGTGAGAGTTGGACTGTGAAGAAAGCTGAGCGCCAAAGAACTGATGGTTTTGAACTTTGGTGCTGGAGAAGATTTTTGAGAGTCTTTTGGACTGAAAGGAGATCCAACCAGTCTATGGTAAAGGAGATCAATCCTGGGTGTTCATTGGAAGGACTGATGCTGAAGCTGAAACTCCAATACTTTGACCACCTGATGCGAAGAGCTGACTCATTTGAAAAGACCCTGATGCTGGAAACGATTGGAAGCAGAAGAAGTAGGGGACAACAGAGGATTAGATAGTTAGATGGCATCACTGATTCAATGGACATCGATTTGGGTAGACTCTGGGAGTTGGTGTTGGACAGGGAGGCCTGGTGTGCTGTGATTCATGGGGTCACCAAGAGTCAGACATGACTGACTGAACTGAACTGAATTGCTTTACAATGTTGTGTTGGTTTCTGCCTTACTACAGTGTGAGTCAGCCATAAGTACACATATATCCTCTCCCTCTTGAATCTCTCTCTGACCTCCTAGTTCATCCCACCCCTCTAATTAAGAGAGCACTGGTGTGAGCTCCCTGTGCTATACAACAGCTTCCCAAGAGCTGTCTATTTAGCACATGATGGTGTGTATGTTTTAATGCTACTCTCTCAATTCGTCCCTCCCTCTCCTTCCCCTATAGTGTCTACAAGTCTATTCTCTATGTCTGCATCTCTATTCCTGTTCTGCAAATATATTCATCAGTACCATTTTTTTCTGGATTCTATATATATATGGACATGTGATGGACAGGAAAGCCTGGTGTGCTGCAGTTCATGTGGTGGCAAAGAGGTGGACATGACTGACTGAACTGAGCTGATATGTATATTATATACATACATATATATATATATATATATATACACACACACACACATGCTATTATATTTGGTTTGCTCTTTCTGACTTACTTCACTCAGTATAACAGGCTCTAGGTTCATCCACCTCATTAGAACTGACTCAACTCCATTCCTTTTAATGGCTGAGTAATATTCCATTGCATATATGTACCACATCTTCTCGGTTGCTATTTTTAATATATCCTTGCCCTTCTGCTGCTGCTGCTGCTGCTAAATCGCTTCAGTCATGTCCAACTCTGTGCGACCCCATAAACAGCAGCCCACCAGGCTTCCCCGTCTCTGGGATTCTCCAAGCAAGAACACTGGAGTGGGTTGCCATTTCCTTCTCCAATGCATGAAACTGAAAAGTGAAAGTGAAGTCTCTCAGTCGTGTCCAACTCCTAGCAACCCCATGGACTGCATGCTACCAAGTTCCTCCCTCCATGGGATTTTCTAGGCAAGAGTACTGGAGTGGGGTGCCACTGCCTTCTCCAGTCCTTCTGCTAGTCTCTATTTATTCAGAGACAGCAAGCCTCATAAAAAACAAGGTAGAAAGTAGGAATTGAAATGGAAATGTCACATGGCATACTGGGAAATGTAATCCTGAAAATCCATTTATATAGAAACATAAGCAGAAAGAATCCATGTATAAACACTTGCTGAGAAGTATGATTTTCATGTATGTAATGGATGGAATATTCAAGGAGAAGCTGTGTGGACCCTAGGTTAATACATCACTTAGAATATGAGACTGAGACATGAAATGAGATAGATGAAACTGTCCCACTTCAGTTGGAAGGAATAATATGGCTACAAAATTCCTGTTTAGGAAAACAGAAGAAGCTAACAAAAGACAAGATAAAAGATTCATAACCAATGGTCAGTGATTACTTGTACTTGCCATCTTATACAACAGGAAATCAAGCTATTGGTATTTCTCTTACCAATGAAGCATATTCCTTTCCCTTCTTTGCTTCCCTCCTTCCTTAAGCAAGGCTTCCCTTATCGTTCAGCTGGCAAAAACAAACAAGCAAACAAAAAAAAAATCTGCCTGCAATTCCTGAGACCTGGTTCAATCCCTGGGTTGAGAAAATCCCATAGAGAAGAGAGAGGCTTCAGTATTTCACTTCAGTATTTAGTATCCACTTCAGTATTGTGGCCTGGAAAATTCCATGGACTGAATAGTCCATGGAGTCACAAAGAATCAGACACGACTGAATGACTTTCACTTTTCCTTAAGCAAAAATAACTATCATTTGCTGAACCTTTACTATGTAAAGGCTCTGTTCTTAGTTCTTAAAATATACTAATTCATTTAATACTCAAAACTTTAAGAGGTATTATTATCTCCATTTTTATAGAGATGGAATCGAGGCACAGACAGTTCAAGTAACTTATCCAAGGTCATCTGGTCAGTGGCAGAGGTGAATTTAATCCTAATCAGTTTGTTTTTATGTGGGAAAACGTGTTAGTTGCTCAGTCCTGTCCAACTCTTTGTGACCCCATGGGCTGTATCCCATCATGATACTTTTACCATGGTATTTCCTAGGCAAGAATATTGGATTGGGTAGCCATTTCCTTCTCCAAGGGATCTTCCTAACCCAGAGATTGAACCTGCATCTCCTACACTGCAGACAAATTCTTTACTGTCTGAGCCACCAGGGAAAGCTTTGGCTCCATCGTCTTTGCCTTTACTACTATGATATATAACTATCTAGAACCAATGGAGAAACATGCTCAAAAAAGAATATTTTCCAGATAATAACATGTTATACCAATTTTTCACAAATTCTTATTATGCACATGATTATCACCCATGAACTATTTATAATAATGTTTTCTAATTCTTTTAATGGATACATCAAATACTTATCTTTCACAAGTTTTAAGTAGTATTTGACTGCTCCCTTCTCCTTAGAAGATGTTATATTTCCCTGTTATCTGAGAAAAATACTTCCTTGACCTGCCTCCCTTTCTCTGTCAATTCACGTACCCGATAAATATTTACTGAGCCATTTAATTTGTGCCTTTCTTTTGATATTGAAGTTATAGTGAGAGATTTGAAGTCACTGCCCTGATGAGATTGAATTCTAGTGAAAAAGAAAGACAATTTAAAAGTAATGCATAATTGTGAAACTTCAAATACTGTGGAAGAGTAAGGGAATAATGAAAAACATTGCCTTGCCCCATCTTAATTCCACGTTCAAAAAGTAATCATGATAATAATTTGATGTGCTTTCTTTCAGATTTGTAGGTAAGGATATACATAAACTGTGCTATTTATACACACATATATGTATACATAAATATACACATGGACTTCTGTCATAGCTCAGTTGGTAAAGAATCTACCTGCAATGCAGGAGATCCCGGTTCGATTCCCGGGTTGGGAGGATCCCCTGGAGAAGGGATAGGCTACCCATTCCAGTATTCATATACACCTAAGTACATCTAGACACACAGAGAGAAATATATTTGGACTTAGTTTTCTATAAAACTGATTATAAAACACAGTCTATAATTAGCTTTATTCATTTAATAAGGAATCATTAATATCTTCCACATACTTGATGTATATTTTTCCTTTATACTTTAATCATTCTCAGTTTAGGTAATTTCCAAATATTTGAACACAGGTAGTGTTACAATGAATACTTTTGGACATGAATATTTGGGTGTTAATGCTAATATTTCCTTAGGATCAGTTCAGTGCAATTACTCAGTAGTGTCTGACTCTTTGCAACCCCATCGACTGAGGCACATCAGGCTTCCCTGTCCATCAGGTTGCCTAAACTCATGTTCAGAGTTGGTGATGCCATCCAGTCAATGCATCCTCTGTTGTCCCCTTCTCCTCCTGCCTTCAGTCTTTTCCAGCATCAGGATCTTTCCCAGTGAGTCAGCTCTTCTTAACAGGTGGCCAAAGTATTGAAGCTTCAGCTTTATCATCAGTCCTTCCAATGAACATTCAGGACTGATTTCCTTTAAGATTGAATGGTTGGGTCTCCTTGCAATCCAAGGGACTCTCAAGAATGTTCTCCATAACCATCAGTTTTTTGACACTCAGCTTTCTTTATGATCCAAATCTCACATCCATACATTACTACTGGAAAAACCATAGCTTTGACTAGACAGATCTTTGTTGATAAAATAATGTCTCTGCTTTTTAATATGCTATCTAGATTTGTCATAGTTTTTCTTCCAATGAGCAAGCATCTTTTAATTTCATGGTTACAGTCACCAGTTCATTTCAATCTCTCAGTCATGTCTGACTCTTTGCACCCCAATGGACTGCAACTTGTCAGATTTCTCTGTTCAACTCCCAGAGCTTGCTCAAATTCATGTCCATCAAGTCAGTGATGCCATTCAAACATCTCATCCTCTGTCGTCCCCTTCTCCTCCTGCCTTCAATCTTTTCCAGCATCAGTGTCTTTTCTAATGAGTTAGCTATTTGCATCAGGTGAGGATTTTGGAGCCCAGAAAATGAAGTCCCATCTATTTGCCATGAAATGATGGGAACAGATGCCATGATCTTAGTTTCTTGAATGTTGAGTTTTTAGCCAGCTTTTTCTCTCTCCTCTTTCACTTTCATCAAGAGGATCTTAAGTTCCTCTTTGCTTTCTGCCATAAGCGTGGTGTCATTTGCATATCTGAGGTTATTGATATTTCTCCTGCCAATCTTAATTCCAGTTTGTGCTCCATCCAGCACGGCATTTCTCATGATGTACTCTGCATAGAAGTTAAATAAGCAGAGTGACAATATACAGCCTTGACGTTCTCCTTTCCCAATTTGGAACCAGTCTGTTGTTCCATGTCTTGTTCTAACTGTTGCTTCTTGACCTGCATGCAGATTTCTCAGGAGGCAGGTAAGGTAGTCTGGGATTTCATCTCTTGAAGAATTTTCCACAGTTCGCTGTGATCTACACAGTCAAAGGCTTTAGCATCGTTAATGAAATATAAGTAGATGTTTTACTGAAATTCTCCTGCTTTTTTGATGATTCAATGGATGTTGGCAATTTGATCTCTGGTTCCTCTGCCTTCTCTAAATCTATTTTGAACATCTGGAAGTTCTCGGTTCATGTACTGTTGAAGCCTGGTTTGGAGAATTTTGAACATGTGGAATGAGTGCAATTGTGTGGTAGTTTGAACATTCTTTGGCATTGCCTTTATTTGAAATTGGAATGAAACCTGACATTTTCCAGTCCTGTGGCCACTGCTGAATTTTCCAAACTTGCTGGCATATGCAACAGTTTAACAGGATCATCTTTGAGAATTTGAAATACCTCAGTTGAAATACAATCACCTCTGCTAGCTTTGTTTGTAGTGATGCTTCCTAAGGCCCTCTTGACTTCACTCTCCAGGATGTCTAGCTCTAGGTGAGTGATCACACCATCATGATTATCTGGGTCATGAAGATCTTTTATAGCTCAGCTCTTAAAGAATCTGTCTGCCATGCGCAAGACCTAGGTTTGATCCCTGGGTTGGGAAGATCTTCTGGAAAAGGAAAAGGCTACCCCCTCTTGTACTCTGGCCTGGAGTATTCCATGGATGGTTATAGGGATTCATACAACATGTCTTCCTTAGGATAGATCCTAGGAATTAGAACTGAGCTTTTGAAGAGTATGCACATATAAAGCAAATAATAGATAAGATTAATTCCACTGTTACTCCTTTGGAAATTCATAGGAACCTCACATTCTCATGGATTTCTCTTAAACCCTGGGAAAATGACATTGAAACATGTATAATATCATATATGAAATGAATTGCAAGTCCAGATTCGATGCATGATACTGGATGCTTGGGGCTGGTGCACTGAGAAGACCCAGAGGGATGGTACAGGGAGGGAGGAGGGAGGGGGGTTCTGGATGGGGATCACGTGTATACCTGTGGTGGATTCATGTTGATATATGCCCAAACCAATACAATATTGTAAAGTAATTAACCTCCAATTAAAATAAATAAATTTATATTTAATAAAATAAAATTCAGAGTATTAAATGCAAAAAAAAATAAAAATTAAAATAACAAAATTAACAAAACAATAACAAATTAACAAAAATAATTTTCTGGAGAAAATTATGGACAATAGAAGACTTGCTGGGAGTTCAGCTATTCAGTTGTCAGACTTTGACTTTTAAATTATTGTGAGCCATACCTTAAAAAAAAAAAAAGTAGATACGAAGTAGTTTTTAATTTTTCCAAATGAATGAAAGACACTGAACCACAA
>SJYA01005615.1:1554928-1576165 GCA_006410615.1 Neotragus moschatus | reverse complement strand
AGATTGCCAACTCACATGGCAGAAATAGGGCAAGAACTCTCTGGGTCCTCTTTTATAAGAGCACTAATCCCATTGATGAGGAATCCATCCTTTTGATCAAATTATCTTCAAAAGCTTCTATCTCCTAATATAATCACATTGGGGTCATGATTTAAATATGCAAATTTTGTGGGGACAGAAGCACTCAGCCTATAACAAATTTTCCTAACAAAAATCTGAGATACATTTTACAACAATGTCATTTGTCTCCAAATTATTACTACAATAATGCTATGAAGAGAGTTGTCACTGGTAATAATAATAAGCAATAACAATATCATTTACATATCTACTTTCATTTTGAACATTCTGAAAATATCCTATAAAAGAATCATTTCTGGTCTGTAACCATCTCTAGGGAAAACTTGGATGCTATTTAACAGCTGGCTATCAGTTAGAGACAGGAAGTGAAGAACATGTTTCCCAGCAGAAACTGGTGGATATACAACATAATTATCTAATTTAGAATTGGTTTAGCAATGTGGAGCTAATTAATGTCCATATCCTTGAAAAAGTGATACTGAATAGTTAGTGAGTATAAAGTGATCAGGACTTCAATTGTTCATCTTAGCTAAAAGACAAGACTTCCTAAAAGTGTCTTTGCAAATGTTGATTCAGTGCTGCCTGAACACTAAGTTGTGGTGTGAAATAATCAAGGGATGTGATAATTTCTTAGCTGGAAATATGATGTACAAACACACACATGCACAGGGATATAAAATGTCTGTGAATTTACTGAGTGAATTTGCAAATATAGTAATATGTCCTAACACCAAATGCCAACTGTTAATTTTACTATGCAGCTTCCCTTCTTCTTAATACAACAGTGCAGGTGTACCCCATTACATGGGATTCATCAATGAGAAATTCACCATAACAGAAAAGTAGGAAATAAATTCAATATATGCTTCCAGAAACCTCACATGAACAGAAACTTGCCAGCAGAAAATCAGCTTCCAGGGGCAGATACAAAATGAGATCTCCAGTTGTCTGTACCTTGCCACAGAAACAGCAGGATGTGACCAGCTGCTACTCGTATCTCCCACAGCCTAATCTTGGATGAGCCATAAAATCTAGGCTGTGGCAGTAGGGGATAAGAAGTTGCCTGCATGAGGCAAGCATTTGAAAGTAAAGCAAGGTGGAAAGAGCAGGGCTTCCTGCATCCCATGACTGAATTAAGCCATGGCTTCAGGCAGGTGGCAGATGTTCTGAGTTAGTGGAGTAACTCTACTCTTCTTGTGCTATAATCACCTAGAGGCAGGAACAGGAGAAAAAAAAAATAAGAATCGAGAACACATTCCTTACATTATTATAGAGATTGATGGAAAAAGATCACTTGTTTATAGATATTTGCTTCATGAGCAAATTTTCTGGGTGGTAATTATTAGTTAAATCAAATAGTGCACAATTATGGTATGATCTGCTAGTAATTTAATGGTTAAGTATTGGAAAGGGAACAATGCCAAAAGAAATTTTGAATTTTTTAAATATAAATTTATTTATTTAAATTGGAGGTTTTAATTGGAGGTTAATTACTTTGCAATATTGTATTGGTTTTGGCATACATCAACATGAATCTGCCACAGGTATACACATGTTCCCCATCCTGAACCCCCCTCCCTCCTCTCTCCCCGTTCCATCCCTCTGGGTCATCCCAGTGCACCAGTCCCAAGCATCCAGTATCATGCATCGGACCTGGACTGGCAATTCGTTTCATATATGAAATCTTGAATATTTAATAAAATAGTTCAGGGGGAAAATACCACGTGAATAGTTCAGCTGGATAACATTTGGTATGGAGTACTCATGTCTCTATTTCTAGGGATATCTTGAGGCTAACATTGGAGGATGTGGCTATATCTATCTTCCCAACTCCCAGCCTGTCAAGTTAATTAATAACAATTGTAAATCCTTAGGATTGGATGTGGAGTAAAGCCAATTTCCTACACTCGTTTTGAAGAGTAAAATCTAGGATCAAGTGTGATAAGCTTATCTGACATTTTTAGGCATTGGGGGTGGGTTGCACTTTACATAAGCGCCATTCNATCTTCCCAACTCCCAGCCTGTCAAGTTAATTAATAACAATTGTAAATCCTTAGGATTGGATGTGGAGTAAAGCCAATTTCCTACACTCGTTTTGAAGAGTAAAATCTAGGATCAAGTGTGATAAGCTTATCTGACATTTTTAGGCATTGGGGGTGGGTTGCACTTTACATAAGCGCCATTCCATATAATAATGAGCATCTCTCTTGGCCTTTTTTTTTTTAATTTAATCTGTGTGTGTGTGTGTGTGTGTGTATTAGTCATTCAGTCATGTCCGATTTTTCCCCATGGACTGTAGCCTGCCAGGCTCCTCTGTCCACAGAAACTCCAGGCAAGAATACTGGATTGGGTAGCCATCCCCTCTCCAGGGGACATTCCGGACCCAGGGAATGATCTTCCTAAACCAGGGATGGAACCTGGGTCTCCTGCATTGCAAGCAGACTCTATACCATCTGAGCCATCAGGGAAGCTCAAAAATTATGTTAAAGAAAAAATTTCTAAAATAAATAAGGTGTTCCCCTAGCTCCCTAAACAAAATATCCATTAGATAGGTCAATAGAATTATTTAAATGACTTCTGATTATTAAAAATAATGATCATTTTGTGTTGAAAAAGAGTGATGCTCTCAGATGTTATGGAGGTTGTGGGTTGTTGGCCCAATTGGTCATCCTTTCACCAAATTTCTAATTTATTATTATTGTTGTATTTTACATTAAGACACACAGTAATAAAGCCTATGATAATCTGATACAGATAGAGATGGGACATTATATCATGAGCTTGATAATAAATATTTCAGTTTCTTATTTGGTTCTTGGTAATGTTCTGAATAGCTGAAAACTTCAAATTCCAGTTTCTAAATAAAAACGACTTACAGTTCACAGTTCTTCATTATAAAAAGTGATCAGGAAACAGTCATAGTGACCAGGATGGGTGGAAAGACTTTTCAGAAAGGAAAACTTCAATGCCAAACATAAGAAAGAAAGTCAGTCTCAACCCTCAGTAAAGTTGTTCTAAGTAATGGTTTCTTTATAAATAACCTTACTGATATAAATCTTAACATTAAGGTTGTAAGTAATAACCTGCTTTTTGACAACAATCTTAACAATTCCAAGGTAGCCATTTAACGTTTTTTAAAGTTGAGATTGACCAAACCTTCTCTCATACTTTCAGCCCTGATTGGTATCTTTGTATGATCAACTTTATTAATTCTAGATTGGATCAGTGAAACTAACAGAATAAATGTAATGAATATTTTCAAGTATTTAAGATCAGATACCATGTCCAATATGAATTTCTTTTTCCTCCACTGAAATCATCTGAAGTTGCGTCATCTATTTCTAAAATGATATTTCAAGTCTTCCAGTCATTTTGTTACTCATTTGTCAGCATGCTGAATTTTCTTAATGGGCATTCAGAACTGGGTGCAATGGTCTGGTTGCAATCTTGCCAATATAGACAAAGATTGTGTGATACTTTATCTAAACTACAATGCTTTTCTAGTGCTTTTGCACTCATGCTGCTGCTGCTGCTGCTGAGTCACTTCAGTCGTGTCTGACTCTGTGTGACCCCATAGACGGCAGCCCACCAGGCTCCCCCGTCCTCGGGATTCTCCAGGCAAGAACACTGGAGTGGGCTGCCATTTCCTTCTCCAATGCATGAAAGTGAAAAGTGAAAGTGAAGTCGCTCAGTCGTGTCTGACTCTTTGCAACCCCATGGACTGCAGCCTACCAGGCTCCTCCATCCATGGGATTTTGCAGGCAAGAGTACTGGAGTGGGTTGCAATTGCACTAATAGCACACTGTATTTTTTTTATGATCTTTTTGGTATTTTTGATATTTAAAATCTGATATGTAAAAGAGTGTTTTCACAAAATTTCATATTTTAAAATGGTAATTATCAAACATGGTGAGTACTATGGATGATAGGATGATGGGATGGTTTGTTTTCTTAACAGGTGCTTTTCCAACCGTTTCCACTAAGGAACTTTTTGGAAACTTTGCCTAAAGTTCCTGGTTGCAATTTTAACATAATTTTATTTTTAGGATCCTTGAATGGATGCCAAAATACTCAAAAGTTAGTTCCATTATGAAATGAAGTGAAATGAAGTCACTCAGTCGTGTCCGACTCTTTGCGACCCCATAGACTGTAGCATACCAGGCTCCTCTGTCCATGGGATTTTCAGGCAACAGTACTGGAGTGGATTGCCATTTCCTTCTCCAGGGGATCTTCCCAACCCACGGCTCGAACCCAGGTCTCCCACATTGTAGACAGACACTTTACCATCTGAGCCACCAGGGAAGTCCTAAGTTCCATTATAGGCAAGATATAATTAGATAATTGGATCATAAGTAAAACTGATTTTTGTCAATATGGATATTCTGGAAACTAGAAGAGGAGTTCAACTACAGTTTACCCTTGAACAACATGGGTTTGAACCACATGGATCCATTTGTGTGCAAATTTTTTCAGTATTAAATTCTGCAGTATTACATGAGTTGAATTACATAGTTGAATCTGTGGATGAAGAACCAAAGACACAAAAGAATCTTAGAAACAGAAGGCCAACTATAAATTATATGTGAATTTTCAACTGCATGGAGGATTCATGCCCCTAATCCTTGCATCATTCAAGGGTCAGTTGTACTTACCTCAGGGCACCATTCTTCTCCCTGGTGGCTCAGATGGTAAAGAATCTTCCCGCAATGCAGGAGACCCAGGTTTGATCCTTCAGTTGGGAAGATCCCCTGGAGAAGGGAATGGCTACCCACTCCAGTGGCCAATTCTTGCCTGGAAAATTCCATGGAAAGGGGAGCCCGGTGGCCTACAGTTCATGGGGTTCCAAAGAATCAGACACGACTGAGTGACTAACACTTTCATTACACTGTCAAACTTACATTCACTTTATTGGCAGCCTTATTATGCTTTTGTAATATTTTGAACTGCCTGTCAATTAATAATCTTAGAATCTTAAAAATCATTTAAATTTTATTTTCCACTGTGATAGGAACACAACGTGAGATCTATATCTTTTTTTTTACCTTTAAAAATGAGCTTCAATCCTCTTTAAAAAAATTTTGAAGTCTGCAATACAGTCTTGTTAACTGTAGGCAAAATATTGTATGGTATACAGTACTATAGGCACAGTAGATCTTTAGAACTCACTCATTTTGTGTAACTGAAATTTTATACACACTGAAGAGCAACTTCTCCCTTCTTCTTGTACCTGGCAACCACCTTTCTATTTTCTCTTTCTATGAGCTTGATCATTTTAGACATCTAATGTACATGGAGTCACACAATATCTGTTCATCTGTAACTGGATTATTTCAGGTAGCATAATGTCCTCAAGATTCACCCATGTTGTCACATATGGCAGGGTTTTCTTCTTTTTTTTAAAAGACTGAATAATATTCAATGTGTTTGCCACATTTTTATCCATTCATCCATAGATGAACACGTAGATTGTTTCCATATCTTGGCTATTGTAAATAATGCTGCAATGATACACAAGTCTGAATATCTCTTTGAGATCCTAATTTCAATTCTTTTGGATCTATGCCTCTAAGTGGGATTGCTGGATCATATAGTGGTTGTTCTATTTTTTATTTTTTGAGGAACTGCCATGCTATTTTCCATAGTGGTATCACCATTTTATATTCCTATAACAGGGTATAATTTCTCCATATCCTTACCCACACTTGTTATCTTTTGTCTTTTTGAGTAAAGACCTTCTAAGAGGTATAAAGTAACATTTACTTTTAGGTGATCCAATTTGTTTGCAGATAATTGTTCATAGTAGTCTCTTATGATCCTTTATATACTATGATACAGGTTTTAATGTCTCCTCTTGTATTTCTGATACCATTTATTTACGTCAGCTCTCTTTCTTAGCCTACACAGAAGTTTGTCAATTTTCTTTATTTTTTCAAAATACCAACTCAATTTGTTGATCTTTTTTTTATTGTTTGTCTACTTCTGTCTGTTATCATTTTTCCCCCTTCTTCTGTTAACTTTGTTGTTGTTGTTCATTTCTAAGTCATGTCCAAGTCTTTGCAGCCCCATGGACTGCAGCACACCAGGCTTCCCTGTCCTCCACGATCTCCCGGGATTTGCTCAAGTTCATGTTTGTAGAGTTGGTAATGGAATGTAACATCTCATCCTCTGTCACCCTCTTTTCTTTTGCCTTCAATCTTTCCCAGCATCAATGTCTTTTCCAATGAGATGGCTCTTCGCACCAGGTAGCCAAAGTATTAGAGCTTCAGCTTTAGCATCAATCCTTCCAATGAATATTCAGGGTTGATTTCCTTTAGGATTGACTGCTAATTTGGGCCTAGTTTATTCCTCTCTTTCTAGCTGCTTGTATAAAATTATATTGCTTATTTGAGATCTTCCTTTTTAGTTAATGTAGGCATTTAGAATCTCTGAGTGTTAAGACTGGCCAGCAGGTGCCCACACAGTGGTGGTGGCACTGGTGTCTGATACATGAGCGTCCATGGACAGTGGAGCTGGGGTCTCTAGTGCAGGTGTATGTGGTGAGATAGTAACTATGGAATTTGGAGTGCTGGATAGCTCATAGCAGTGGTGGCTCGAGTGTGTAAAATGTGAGTACATGGAGTGAGCTCAGGGCCCAAGTCTGGAGGGCAGATTCACATGAAGCTGTTATAGCTGTGGGGTCTGGAACTTGTGAAGCGTTGAGGGTAGCAACCCTTGTCCCAGTATGGTACATCAATATTTCCTTCTGTAGGGTTAGGCAGTACACCAAGGATAGTCCATGGTGGAAATGGCTACTGAATAACTCAGTGGTTAAATTTGCCAGTGTCCTCTGCAGAGCAGTCTGCTGGGATTCATGCCAATGAACATTATGGGGTCCTCTACTTTGAAAGCTGTAAGGAATCTGCAGCTGTTATTGAGATCTTCAGTAGAAAATGATGCTGGGGTCCTTCACAGAGCAGGCAACTGGGGAGTGTAATAGCACCCATTATGTGGCTGATACTGATAGCCATGGCCTTCTTTGTTCCCAGCTGTTCCTAAATGTCTTAGCTAAACTGATCTCTCCAGCAATCCTTTCCATGTAATTATTCTCCATTTTTTGCTCCACTGTGTTTCTGTATGTTCTGCACTGGACATTTGAGTTCCCCCAGGGCTATTTCCTTTATGGATAGCCATTTGTTTTTGTTGTTGTTGTTGAAAGTGAAAACTGGTATCTCTTAACCTGCCATCTTTTTGATGTCTCCAGAGTCTTTTTTTTAAAAAAAAAATTAGTTGATGTGGAGTGGGAGGTCGGGGGGGGCAGTTCAAGATTGGGAACTCATGTACACCTGAGATGAAAAAAAAGTAAATAAAATAAAAATAAAAATGAAAAAAAAATTATATGTTAAATCCAGTGTTCAACAGTACGTGAACCATGAACTTCCAGATGTTCAAGCTGGATTTAGAAAAGGGAGAGGAACCGGAGATCAAATTGCCAACATTCATTGGATCATTGAAAAAGTGAGAGAGTTCCAGAAAAACATCTATTTCTGCTTTATTGACTATACCAAAGCCTTTGACTGTGTGGATCACAACAAACTGGAAAATTCTTAAAGAGATAGGAATACCAGACCACCTTACCTACCTCCTGAGAAATCTGTATGCAAGGCAGGAAGCAATAATTAAAACTGTACGTGGAACAAAAGACTGGTTCCAAATTGGGAAAGGANATTGACTATACCAAAGCCTTTGACTGTGTGGATCACAACAAACTGGAAAATTCTTAAAGAGATAGGAATACCAGACCACCTTACCTACCTCCTGAGAAATCTGTATGCAAGGCAGGAAGCAATAATTAAAACTGTACGTGGAACAAAAGACTGGTTCCAAATTGGGAAAGGAGTATGTCAAAGCTGTCACCCTGCTTATTTAACTTATATGCAGAGTGCATCCTGAGAAATGCTGGGCCAGATGAAGCACAAGCTGGAATCAAGATTGCCAGGAGAAATAACCTCAGATGTGCAGATGACACCACACTTATGGCAGAAAGTGAAGAACTAAAGAGTCTCTTGAGGAAAGTGAAAGAGGAGAGTGAAAATGTTGGCTTAAAACTCAACATTCAGAAAACTAAGATCATGGCATCNTTTCTGTATTTTTCCTACCTATTTTATTTCCTTTTCCTTTTCAATAATAAAAAACATTTCATTATTCCATTTACCCATTAGCTTGTCAGTTTGACATTCTTTTTCTATCATTTTAGAGATTGCCTTAGATTATTTAATTTATTATAGTCTAGTAGAAACTACTCCTTCTGTAAATTCTTAAACAGTGCTAGAAGCTTAGACGACAAAGTCCATTTACTCCCTCCCTTCTGTGTTATTGTTATGCACTTCAGTTCTGTGTGTATGTGAAACATATTGTATTATCTTACAAGTCAATATTCATTTAGACTTACTCACTCTTTTGCCCTTTCTATTGTTCTCCATTCCTTCCTACATGTTCTTTTTCTCCCATCTGGGATCATTTTACGTTTTCCTGAAGAACTCACTGTAGTGTTTATTTTAGCGCAAGTCTACTGGTGCTGAATTCTCTTGGTTCTTGTCTGTCTGGAAATAACTTTATTTTGCCTACACTTTTGCGAGATTTTTTTCCACCAGTACCGAATTCTAGATTGTATTATCATCATCATCGTCATTATTATTTTAGCAATTTGAAGAAATCATTGCATTTTTTCTGGCTTTCATCTTATTGTTCCGCTTTTAAAAGTATGCATCTTTTGGCCCTGAGCACTTTCAAGAATATTTTCTCTTTCTTTGGTGTTTAGAGATTCACTGTGATGTTCCTAGGTGTGATTTTCTTTGTATTTATCCTGCTTGGACTTTGTAGCACTTCTCGAATCTCCAGCTAGAAGTCTTGTCATTGTTGGAATATTCTCGGCCATTATTTCTTTAAATATCACTTCTCTATTCTATCTTCCCCTTCTGGAATTTCAATTATATGCATATTTGGATGTATATTTAAGCATTCCGCCATATCCCTGATGTGTCTTATCTTCTTTCCAGTATTTTTGTTTGTTTATTTTGGCCTTCAGACTGGATATTTGCTAATGACTTCAGTGCAGTTTAACTAAGTCTCTTCAGCTGTTTCAATCTGCTATTGCATCATGTGTTGTATTCTTAATGCCATGAACTACATTGTTTTTCAGTTTTAGAATTTCTGTTTCATTTTTTGATACAATTATAGTTCTCAAGTAAAATTCTCCATTTTGTTGTCAATAGAACATTAATCAGAGTTATTTGAAAGTTACTGTTTCTGATAATCTAACATCTAGGCTCTCTGTGGGTTTGTCTTTCCCATTCGCTTTTCTTGTCTGTTTCTTTTCTGGGCCCCTGTGACCTGTTGCACCTAGTACTGTTGACTGGATCCTGGTGAGCTTGTATTTAAATTTGTGGAGGCTTTGGATGATGTCACCCTCTTCTATAGAGGACTCACCCCATCCCCTAGTGGCAGCTAGAGTAGGGGTCACCAGTCCACTTCCTTCAGTTGAGGCTGAATGACTTGAGGCCTGGTTTTAGTCTTTGTAAGAGTCAGTCTTCCTCTGGTTAATCTTTTACATAGTGGCCCTCCAGGGGTCCCAGCTGAGAACCTGGGTAATTCCTGGGTCCTTTATCCCTGGCAAATCCTAAAATTTGATTTTTATCTCCCAGGGATCTAGGATGCTTTCAGTGTCCTCTTACTTGGCTTCTTAGCTTCTTACTCTACATAGGGTATTGACAGATACCTCAAGGAGAAAATTGCCAATGGCCAGGCTCACTTCTCTGTACCTCTCCTGTCTCTTGGATCTTGACTCCTCAAATCTGATAGGACTTGGAAGTCTTGGAAGCCCCAGACTGTGCTTTTTGTTTCTCTTCCCTGTGAGATGGCCTGAACTCTGCTGGCTTCTCTGCCTGTTTGTGGGAAACCTCTGCCAGGTCCCTCAGCTTCTTCCCCTACACCAAATGTCCCAAAGGGAAAAGTGATGATCAAATGTTCATGTCTTCAAAGGTTTTCTTTTTTCCTGCAAAATCCTGGCCCCTTAAATAATGGCTGCCTTGGTAGTCCTACAACTCTTCAAGGAGATTTCTAATTTTGTTTTTTTTTAGTTCAGCATTTTCAGTTGGTCTCAGTGAAACCTATAATCTAATACAAGCTATTCTATCGTAGCTCAGAGTCAATCCTCAGCTTTACATCTTTTAAAATCTTGTTGTAATACTTTTCAAGTTAACTGAAACAATTGTTTTTCCTAATCCCTTCTTGCTGTTCTGTGAGAGCATAAACAAATAAATCATGAATATTTTCTTATACTTTTTGCTGAGTTGTTTTAGGCTTTTCTCCCCAATCATATTCTAATAAATGGACTTCATAATTTTATTGTATTTATATTTTATAAATGGACAACCTAAACATGATCTTCTTTGAATCTCACTCTGATCCTGTAAATAGAGGTAACTTTTCCCCTATTTTGAAAATCATGATGTGGAAGCTCCTTAAAATTCATTTAACAAGGAAGTTACATGAATTCTTGAATGAATGCTGCTAAATAAACAGAGAAACCTTAACTAAAAATTAGTTTCCCTGGCTTGAAGCCTAGCAACCATTCGTGCTTCACTTTTGTGGTGGACTCCTTGAAGCCAGAACCTTCTGAATATTCCTTCAGGCTCATCAAGGATCCGGGTGCACAGCTGACACTCTGGGAACCCTTGCTGAACTGATTTACACTGTGTTGCAGCCGCTGATCAGAAGTGGAGGCTCCCAGGATGACACTGGCCCTTAACTATTGCATCAGACTGCATTTTTAAAAGAAAAGAAACAGAGAATAATAAATTAAATGTTGGTGCCAAAAGAAACCCACAGGAATTTATGAGAAATACAGCATAAATTCACTGAACCTCTGACTCAGTATTTGTCCTCTTCTGTCTTTTATTTAGGCACATCTGGATATAACTAAATCAGACAAATCTGTCCCTCTCAGACAGGGAGGAAATCCAGCAAAAAAAAAAAAAAAACAACAAAAACCCACTAAAACCCAAAAATAAAGCAAACTGACATCATTTAACAGTTAATGGGGACTATTATGGTCTAAAATGACAGGCATGTAGATTGAAGCCATTTCTGAAATCAGTCATTCAAAATTTGAGGAGTGGGGAAAAAACAACCTTTTTTTGGAAGCATTTGAAAAGAAAAGAGCAGTCTGTGAACCATTGCTGAAAAAGTCAGGAAGGACTACAGATGTTTTGAAGCAGATTACTGGTGAGCTTGTCAAAATCTGGAAAAGGATAGCATCCCCTCATTCTGGGTCATAGCAGGATTCAAGTCTTTATGAGTTACCAAGCTGGGAGTAACTCAACTCTTGACAGAGTTTGGGGAAAATGTTTTTCATTTGTTAAAAAATAGAAATGTGATTTCTATAATTTGCTCACTCAATGAAAATCTCCAAACTCCTATCTCAGATTTAGCCTAATTCACATCTGCCCACAGCACAGAAACTGCAGTCCATGAAGATGGAAATGGTCAACATCGGTTATATTGGGCTCCTGGGTAGACAGTAAAACTTTATGGATTTAAAAAATGGTTTTAATCAAGTTTATTGGGGTATCATTTATATATACATGTATATATACATTTATATATGCGTGTGTGTGTGTATGTATATATAGTAAAATGAACCCATTTAAAGTGTACGTGGGAAGTACATGGGACTTCCTTAGTGGTCAAGTGGTTAAGAATCCGCTCCAATGCAGGGGGCACAGGTTCAATCCCTGGTCAAGGAGCTAAATTCCGCAACTAGTGAGCTTTCATGCTCTGTAGCCCTCACACTGAAACTAAAGATCCCAGGCGCCATAACTAAGACCNTGTACGTGGGAAGTACATGGGACTTCCTTAGTGGTCAAGTGGTTAAGAATCCGCTCCAATGCAGGGGGCACAGGTTCAATCCCTGGTCAAGGAGCTAAATTCCGCAACTAGTGAGCTTTCATGCTCTGTAGCCCTCACACTGAAACTAAAGATCCCAGGCGCCATAACTAAGACCCGATGCTGCCAAATAAATAAATATTTTTAAAAAAAATAAGTGTAAAGTGCAAAGAGCTTTAACAAATATATATATTCGTGTAAACAACATCAAAATCAAGACAAAGAACACTTTCTTCACCCCAGAAGTATGCTTGTGCTATCTGTTAATACCAGTCAATCAGAGTGATTGAGAGCCAGCCCTAGGCAACCACTAATCAACTTTTTGTCACTATAGCGTGAATTTGTTGTTTCTATAATTNCAAATATATATATTCGTGTAAACAACATCAAAATCAAGACAAAGAACACTTTCTTCACCCCAGAAGTATGCTTGTGCTATCTGTTAATACCAGTCAATCAGAGTGATTGAGAGCCAGCCCTAGGCAACCACTAATCAACTTTTTGTCACTATAGCGTGAATTTGTTGTTTCTATAATTTCTAGAATTTCACATGAAAGAAATCCCAAATATGTTTTCTTTTGTCCCTGGCTTCTTTCACACAGCATAATTATTTTGAGATTTATCCATGTGGTTACATGTATCAGTAGTTATTCCTTTTAATTGGTGAGTAGTATTCCTTTACATGTATGTCCCACAGTTTATACACTTACTAGTTCATGGACATTGTGGTTATTTTTAGTTCTGGGCTTTTATTAATCTACTACCTTAAGCTGTTCTTGGACTGCAAAGAGATCAAACTAGTCAATCCTAAAGGAAATCAACCTTTAATATTCATCAGAAGGACTGATGCTGAAGCTGAAGCTTGAATACTTTGACCACCTGATGCAAAGACTGACTCATTGGAAGACCCTGATGCTGGGAAAGATTGAGGGCAGGAGGAGAAGGGGACGACAGAGGATGAAATGTTTGGATAGCCTCATTGACTAAATGGACATGAGTTTGAGCAAACTCCGAGAGGTAGTGAAGGACAGGAAAGCCTGGCATGCTGCAGTCATGGGGTCACTAATGACTTAGTGACTGAACAACAAGCTGCTAACAAACATTTCTATATGAATTGTTCATAAATGTATGTTTTCATATCTCTTGGGTAAATGCCTAGGAGTAGAATTGCTGGGCCATATGATAAGTGTCTGCTTAATAAAACTGCCAAATTTTTTTGAAAAGTTGATATCATTTTACATGGTCACTAACAGTGTTCCACATCTTTCCAGTTCTTAGAATTGTCAGTTTTTAAGTGTTAACCACGAGTGAGTGTGTAATTATATTACTATCTTATTGTGGTCTTTTAATTTTCATTTTCCTGATGACTAATGATGTTGGGCATCTTTTCACGTGCTTATTGGCCAGTCATGCATCTTCTTTCAGAGAAGGCAATGGCACCCCACTCCAGTACTTTTGCCTGGAAAATCCCATGGATGGAGGGCTGCAGTCCATAGGGTTGCTAGGAGTCGGACACAACAGAGTGATTTCACTTTCACTTCTCACTTTCATGCATTGGAGAAGGAAATGGCAACCCACTCCAGTGTTCTTGCCTAGAGGATCCCAGGGATGGTGGAGCCTGGTGGGCTGCCGTCTATGGGGTCACACGGAGTCAGACACGACTGAAGGGACTTAGCAGCAGCAGCAGCAGCATCTTCTTTGCTGAAGTGTCTTTTCTAACCTACTGAACATTTTTAGTTGCTTTTTCTGTTATTGTTGAATTCTAAATATTCTACATAGATTCATGATATAAGTCCTTTGTCAGATGTATGTAAAGTGAATATTTTTATCCCAGCCTGTGTCCTGTTTTTTCATTTATTAAAGAAGTTTTCAAAGAGCAGAAGATTTTTATTTTGATAAAGATTGTTATGAACTGAATTGTATTCCCCCTAAACTTCATATCCTGAAGCCCTATGCCCCAAAGTGGCTATATTTGAAGACAGGACCTTTACAGTGGTAATTAAGGTTAAATTATATAATAAGGGTGGGGCCCTAATCCAAGAGAACTGGTGTCCTCATAGGAAGAGGAAGAGACATGGAGATGCAGAGATATAGGGAGAGGGCCATGTGAGGACGCAGTGAAAATGTAGCCATGTGCAAGCCACGGAGAGAGGCCTCAGCAGAAACCAACCTGCTGGTACCTTGATCTTAGACTCCTAGTCTCCAGAATTGTGAGCAAACTAACTTCTGATGTTTTAGCCACCCAGACTGTGGTATTGTGTTGTGAAAGGTCTAGCAGACTAATGCAAAGTTCAAGTTATCAATATTTTTGTGGGTTTTTGCTTTTTCTTTCCTAGCTAAGAAATCTTTGCTTACCCCCAAATCACAAAGATTTTCTCCTTGTATTTTCTGTAGGTCTTATAGCTTTATGTTTTACCATTTGGTATTTTACTTATTTTGAGTTAATTTTTTTATGTAATGTTCAGTAGAGATTGAGGAGTTCTCTTCCCACATGGACATCTAGGCTTCCCTGGTAGCTCAGATGGTAAAGAATTCGTCTGAAGTAAGGGAGACCTGGGTTGAATCCCTGGGTTGGGAAGATCTCCTGGAGAAGAGAACAGCTACCCACTCCAGTATTCTGGCCTGGAGAACTGCATGGGCAGAGGAGCCTGGCAGGCTACAGTCCATGGGGTTGCAAAGAGTCAGCCCTGACTGAGTGACTTTCATTATGCATATGGACATCTAGATATTCCAGCACCATTTTTTAAAAGACTGTCCTTCTCTTTTTTGAACTATGTCAAAAGTAATTGACCATCTGCATTATTTTTGACTCTTTATTCTGTTCCACTGATCGATATGACTACTCTGATGCCAGTACCACGCTCTCTTGATAACCATAGGTTTACAGTGGACATTAAAATCAGGTGATACAGGTCCTTCATCTTTTTCCCCAAAGTTGCTTCAGCCATCCTAAGTATTTTGCACTTCCATATAACTTTTAGAAGAAGCTTGTCAATCGCAAAAAAAAATAAAATAAAAAGACCTTCTCAGATTTCATTGGGATTGCCTTGAATCCATTGGCCAACATGAAGTGGATTAACATCTTAACAGCATTCCAATCTATGAACATAATACAGCTCTCCATTTATTTTGGGCTTATTAAATTTCTCGCAGCAATGCTTCATATGTTTTAAAGTACATGTCTTGCATATTTTTTTTGTCAGATTTATCCCTAAGTTTTTCTTAAATTTATCCCTATGTATTATTAAAGTTATAATAATTTCCAAAAGAGTATTATTTGATACTACTGTAAATGGTGTTTTGTTCAGTTTTGATTCTGAGTTGTCACTGCTAGTAGAGAAAAGCAGTTGATTTTTTGTGTATTGGCCTTTTCACCGTTTGAAATTCACTTTTTTTTTTTNACTGACTCAATGGACATAAGTTTGAGTAAACTCTGGGAGTTGGTGATGGACAGGGAGGCCTGGCATGCTGCTGTCCATGGGGTCGCAAAGGGTTGGACGTGACTGAGCGTCTGAACTGAAATGAATCCCAGTCTTCTCTAAAATTAGACTTACTCTTTGTTATATTTGATGAATTTATTGTGTGTCTGGAACCAAGTACTCATTAGATCTGGCTTATTAACCAGACCATCAATAATGTGTTGAGATCGCTTTCTGTTTTCTTTTTTCCATGAATTTGATCTGAACATTATTTATGTGCTCATCATGGTCATTGATTCTTAAACATTTATTGACTATCTAATTTATGCCAAACACGAAGATGGAAAATATGAAATGTTTGGCCTCACAGTATTCATAGACTGGGGAGATCATCCCTAAATATAGAAATCAGAGCAGGATGAAGGACAGATTCCTGTGGTGTTTCACTAGAGGGCTTTCTATAAGTTGATATTTGCTCACTTAATTGGTACATTTATAGTATTTTTTATTTCACCAGCTCTGAATAAACTTCAGTATCCTAAAACCAAATTCTACATTTTGGTCCATCTTATGCACAAAGATAGTGTGAGAATGTGTCATAGTCCTTGGAAAAATCCATATACACTATCGGTAGCATTCTCCAGATTTAGTAAAACTTGAGGGGAATGGGAGATAGAACAGATGGCAAGGAGGGTCCAAGTGATGTGTTATTTGTTTTCATCTGAAAGCTAGTGGGGTGGAATGGCAGAATAGGTAGTTTGGAAAGATGACTGGAGTGTGGGAAGGAGATAATAAAGTGAGGAACAACAAGAGAAAGAACCACAGTTATATGAATAGCAAAATGTGTGGTTGTCAACTCTTTTGGCCTCTGGATAAATACTGCCAAATAGGAAGCATTTTCCATGTGCCTGACCAGAAGACACAGCTGCATGCTGCTTTTCATTTTAGTTATGTTTCTAAAAGCTATGGTTTGCTTTTCAGAAATGCTGTCCTTTTACATTTTCTGCATGATGCAGTGAACTGCAATGTTCATGTCAGATAGCATCAATCTGAGAAGAAAAGAGGACAGTGCACCTTCAAGAAAGGGAGTCATTTTCTTCCACATGTTTTCCTTTTTGTTTATCAGCATGAGAATGTATGTAACTGTGTGAGTGGAGTTAAGCATTGTGATCAAAGGTATCTTTTTCAAAAATAAAAACAGAAAATTAATGCAAATGTAAAAAAACATAAAAGGAGGGCTACCTTTGAAAGTATAATCCTAAGGTATTTTGACAGAGTCACCCAAACAATCTAGAAAAAAAATTGCCTATTTGGTGCTGCTTTAATGAGTCTTAGAATATTAAACATCTGTGGTATGATGAAAACACACACACACACAAATATGAGCAGGACACTTGGATTCCAGTCCTGGTTTTCTATATATTAAGGGCAATTCACTTATATTCTCTAAATAAGATCCTCCTTCTGACAAATAAGAGGGTTAGACATCATTTCAAATATACGTTTAACCTTAATTTTATTCTGCACACAGCAAGCAAAATGCTCTGAAAGCTCATAATAAAACTCTCTTGTGTATTCTTAAAATGGGATGGCATAAAGTTGAGCCCATCTGAAAATGAGACTCAAAAAAAGAAAAAGCTTTATTATTAAACTTTCTTGAAAAGGGGTAAAGACTTTGGTGGGTCTTCAACTAAATTTCAAATCAACTGAGACTCTGGTCTTCCTATGGTTCTCTGAAACTTTGTGTCTGACTCTTCAGATTCTGGAGGAGCTTGACCTATTCCACCCTCCCCTGTGATAGTTCCCCCATCTGCAGTGAGAAAAAAGGCCTCCCCTTCTCTTATGCAGACCATCCTCAAAACTTTTACCTATGTTGGCTGGAGAAGAAATGCAGAAGCAAGCACTAGTAGGCCTGAAGTAAGTGCCTTATCAGAGAAGGTTCAACAGAGTTGACTTTGGGGTTGCTTATTTTTGGTTGACTGCTGGGAACTAGGCTGAAGATAAGCTCATGACAGGACCACAAAGGGAAGGGACTGGGAATCAGAAATGGGTCATGGGAAGTACGGTGTTCTAGAAGCAGGGTCATGTGAGCCTTAGTCTTAGCTTTTTAAAATGCTTAAGTATCTGGATAAGATCTTTTGAAACTGCGAGTTTCAGCTTCTTCGTCTAAAACCTAAGGGGGTAGCTTAGGAGAGGAATCTCATACTCAAATATTTTCAAGGACAAAATTGAGAGTAAGACAACAAGGAATGATGAGTACCTAGGGGAACTAGAGGATTTATGATTTGTCTAAAGACATTCTGGGCTTCCTTTGTGGCTCAGATGGTAAAGTATCCACCTGCAATTCAGAAGACTTGGGTTTGATCACTGGGTCAGGAAGATCTCTTGGAGAAAGAACGGAAACCCACTCCAGTAATCTTGCCTGGAAAATCCCATGGACAGTGGAGCCTGGAAAAGAGGGATATGACCAAGTGACTAACACACACACAAAGGCATTCTAACTAAAAATCATTTTAGAGCTATGTGATACAAAATAAAAGAATTTGCTCTGTATTGTGCAGTGCTTTCCAGAGAAACAGAACCAATAGAATGCTTGTGGATGTTTAAAAAGACTCCCTTTTGTGATTATGGGCCTGGCAGGTCTGATTCCTGTAGGGTAAGCCAGCAGGCTGCAAGTTTAGATAAGAATTGATGTTGTAGTCTTGAGCCTGAAATCCTTAGGGCAGGCTACCAGCTGGAAACTCAGGCAGAATTTCTGTGTTACAGACTTGAGTCTGTACTTCTAGTCTCCAGGAAACTTCAGTTTTTACTCTTAAGTGTTCAACTTATTGGATGATTGCTTGCTTGCTTGCTCAGTCACTTCAGTCATGTCCGACTCTGTGCAACCCCATAGACGGCAGCCCACCAGGCTCCCCTGTCCCTGGGATTCTCCAGGCAAGAACACTGGAGTGGGTTGCTATTTCCTTCTCCAATGCATGAAAGTGAAAAGTGAAAGTGAAGTCACTCAGTCGTGTCTGACTTTTCACGACCCCATGAACTGCAGCCCACCAGGCTCCTCCATCCATGGGATTTTCCAGGTAAGAGTACTGGAGTGGGGTGCCATTGCCTTCTCCTGATTGGATGATACTCTCCCACATTATTGAGGGGAATGTGTTTTACCTAAAGTCAACTGATTGTGTATATTTAGCACATCTACAGAATACTTTCATGATGACATCTAGACTAGCATTTGACTAAACAACTATACTCTAGCTAAGTTGACACATAAATTTTTTTTTGACACATAAAATTAACCATCATATGTTCTCATGTAGACTCCTACACTATAACTTTTCTCAGGGTCTTTCAAGCACTGATCTCTTATTATAGAAGAGTACTTTTAAAATCTAAACCAAAGGTCTAATTCACACCCAAACTAAAACACATAAAAGTATTTCTACACAGAAATGTTATTTCTGGATAAAAATAAGAGAAACCAAGACTGGACATCCACTGCTGTTCCAGTGTAGGTCTATGGCCTTTGTAACACTTTGTTTGAACATTAACCTCCAGATAACCTTAAACTTATCATCTTCAGTCCTTATACAGTAGTTGTTCATACTTTGTTCATTGCTTTTTTTAATCATCCAGCTGGAAGATGAGGCATATTTGGATGGATTTGTTAACAATGCCTGATTTGACTTTTCTAAGATTAAAAAATAATTTAATAGGCATTGGTATGAAGAAATTGTGGTCAGTTTGTTCCTTAGACTTTGAGAGCTTACTTGTATCTGTTGAAAATCTATTCCATTTGGACAAGATTATTCCCCTCTGGGCTTCATACTGTAATAACTGTATATTTCATCTCTCAGAAGCTATGCATATTTATTTTGGTTTATCTTTTTAAAGAAAAGATAACAGGAAGCAAAAACAAACCATGAATTGTACCTACTGTTGTATATTGGCATACTTGGCACCTCACTTTCCTAATGGAATGAGGCTAAGGTTCTAGTTGAGCTTACCTCCTGTCAGTGACATATGGAAAAATTGAGATTATTGCATTCTATTGTCAGGAGGCTCACTGATTTTCCTTATAAATGTTGGCACTATATTTTACAGCCCCAATCCACACATTTCTCCTGAAAAAATGAAATAAATATCTGCATTAAATAGGCAGATTTTTTAGAAATTTGGAGATGAACATTATAATTCTGTGCTTTTCAAAGAAGGGCAGCCCATGTGTATAAAACAAGATATAACAGCTATAAATTGTTTTATTTAGAACTGAGTAAAAATATTGCTTCCCTAAACCGTTTCTTACAAACAAGCAGTTTTAAGGCTCTCTTTAATATAAATTAGGCTTTCTTATGGAGAATTACACTGAAAATTTCCTCAATCAAAACAGAGATTCATATTTTCCAAGAAGCAGTTGGTCTGCTGGGAAGATTTAAAAAAAAAAAAAAACAAAAACAATTTCTAAGCTTGAAGGAGAAAAATCTGTTGTATTTTTTTCTTTCTTTTTTTTTTTAATTTTACTTCATTTTACTTTACAATACTGTATTGGTTTTGCCATACATCAACATGAATCCACCATGGTGTACACGTGTTCCCAATCCTGAACCCCCCCTCCCACCTCCGTCCCCATAACATCTTTCTGGGTCATCCCAGTGCACCAGCCCCAAGTATCCTGTATCTTGCATCAAACCTAGACTGGTGATTTGTTTCTTATATGATATTATACATGTTTCAATGCCATTCTCCCAAATCATCCTTTTAACATCTCTATTCAGACTAGGAATAGGGTAATTTTAGATGCTATTCAATGTGACTACATAGCAGATTACAGAGAGTAGGTGTTTTCAAGAGGCCTTGTGAGAAAATCATCATTCCTGCAAAGAAGGCCCAGGTAAAAAACCTATGCAAGAAGGATTAAATTCTGCAGAATTGGTCAAGCTACTCTTCACTCCATGTTCTATTCTCAGGCCCTATGACCTCTTCAGTTTCAGGCACCCTGTTTTCTTCCTGAATTATAAATTCAGATCTGTCTTAAGAATCTCTTATTTACTTACTAAATCACTCTTCATCTTTGCCATGTCTTTCTCACTATAGGTGCTTGATACTAACTCAGCACAATCTTGGTATCTACCTGGTACCAAATGCTATATGATACCAAGCAAAGCATTCTAAAAGATATGAAAGAAAGTCTTCTTTTAGATTAGCTAGTATCTGTGAAGTTCATATGCCATTAACTGTATAATTTTTATTTTTTACAATTATCTGAGTGGCATTTCTTTTAAAAGAACATGACTGACACAAATCATAAGAATAACAACATTTACATCAGTCTGATGGGAAATGTTTCTTTGAAGAAAATCCTATATTGAAGTCTTTCCAAAGTAGCTTATTTCTCCTTGAGTGATTCAATAAATGGAACAACCACTTAGAAACTACTCTCTTATTGGTCATAATGCTCTTCTAAATTGAACATCACATAAGTCAAGATAAAAGCTTGGAAGAAATATTTGAGTATTTTAATCTGATTTGGCTTTAATTAATACTAAGTGAGACAGAAATGCACAGTAATAATTGAAAACTAGATATCTCAATTGCTGAGATTTTACAGTGCCTAGAGACAGAAGAAAATAAATTCGGCCCCACAGATCACTTTATATTACATGTGACTATCGAAGTTTCTTTCATTCTTAGAGTGAATGTATAATTTACCATTCAAGCCAGAACACTTTTGAAAGTAAATGGAGCAATAATAAGGATTACACCAGAATAAAATGAGTTACCCAGAGCCTTTCCCAACAAACAAAGGCATAGAGTAATCCTA
>SJYA01005615.1:1498023-1509576 GCA_006410615.1 Neotragus moschatus | reverse complement strand
CAAGGAATGGATAGTCTATATACATTTTCCTAACCAAGTTTTTGTTGGCTTTTTTATTTTTTATAGATTTGCTAATGCAGGATTTCCAGATCCTTATTAAATGGTCTAATATTCAAATTTTGTAAAAGTTCCCAGGAGTATTTTTTATATGCTCATGAATAAACCTTGTCAACAATAGCATTTTTCACGTTCTCTCTGTTCAGCCTTCTCTACTTCCCAGTGATGTACACTAATGCTTTTTCATGTGTCCAGAGAAGAATCACCTCTACTCAACACTACCATCTCCCTGTGGGTACTGCTTTCTTTCAGGATTCTTTGTTACATCTGCTCAGTACCACTGTTTCATACCATGATTCATGTTCTTTGAATTTCTCAGTATTCTTCAATAACCCTATGTTCATTAGAACTAGAATCGATGCTTCCCTCCCATTAGACTTTTTTTCTGCATGTGAATCCTCCAACATTTTTCAAATTGTTGAATTCTTTTATGCTTTTTTCCTTACTTACAATGAATCACCACTATCACCACCACCCCACACCCAGCATGATCCATAAGACTCAGTTTGTGACTTGAAGCATCTACAGAAAAATTCAAGTGATAAACATCACATTTTATAGAACTTCACATGCTCCTGAATCTTTCTTCTTATAAAACATGTTTATTAGTAAGATTTATCTTGTTATTCATT
The DNA here is from genome assembly GCA_006410615.1 of Neotragus moschatus. Taxonomy (NCBI): domain Eukaryota; kingdom Metazoa; phylum Chordata; class Mammalia; order Artiodactyla; family Bovidae; genus Neotragus; species Neotragus moschatus. The sequence continues at coordinate 1,508,887 of SJYA01005615.1, read as the reverse complement.
TGAATGACTTTACAATGATCTCCTCAAATCAAATGCTTGTAATAGTAGAATAGACTGGGGCTTGGGATAGACATATCTGAATGAAAAATCTGGTTTGCCATTGATTAGTCATTTCATGATGTTGTACCAATAATTAAATTGTGTGTGTATATATATATTATATATAATTATATATAATATATATATTGTATACAATACAATCATATTGTATACTTGTATATATATATGATTCTTTTCATACTACCTGACACAATGAACTCTGAATCGCACATGCTTAGTTGTACAGTCGGTTCCAACTCTTTGTGACCCTATGGACTGTAGCCTGTCAGATTCCTCTGTCCATTGGATTCTCCAGGCAAGAATACATATAAATGGTAGCTAATATCCCTGGTGGCTCAGTGTAAAGAATCCTTCTGTCAATGAAGGAGACACAGGTTCAGTCCCTGGGTTGGGAAGATCCACTGGAGAAGGAAATAGCAATTCATGCCAGGATTTTTGCCTAGGAAATCCCATGGACAGAAGAGCCTGGTAGGCTATAGTCCATGGGGTCTAAAAAAGAGCTGGACATGACTTAGCAACTAAGCAACAACAATATTACTGATAGATATATATTTTTGTATTTCTGTTTCTTTGGTTTAACTATGTTATAACTATCTCTTTCATCTTCTTGGAGCTCATTTGGTAGAGTAACAAGATAATTGCTTTACTTTTGTTTTCCAAAATATAATCAATTATCCAGGCAGGATTTTTTTTTAAATTTATGTATTTTCAATAATGTATTATTCCACTTTTACCACATACTCCTTATGAGTTCTAGAATTTGTTTTGTGTAGTCTATTTTGTTACATTGATCTGGTTATTCTTGCACTAGTATCATACTGTTTGAATTATTGATGTTTTGAATAAACTTTAATGACTGATGGCATTCTTTATTACTCTTTCTTTCCCAATAACTTCTTTGGTACTCTTACTTTTCTGCTATTCACAATAAATTTTAGGATAATTCTGTCACATTATAAAAGTCTTACTGGTAGTGTTTTAGTAGCTATATTAAACCTAAAAATGAATATGGGCTAAACTGAAATCTTAATTAATTTTTTCATCTCTCCACTGATGATGTGTCTTAAAAAAAAACACTTAGGAATCTGTATGAAGGATAGTTGTACTCTGGTCCAGTTCTTCTTATAACTAGCTACATGCCTTTGGTAAATCTCATAATCATGATATAATTCTTGCTTTGCAAAGCTCATGGATAAAGAGGCAGTGCCTGTCTAAGCATCTTCAGTCCTTTAAACTCAACAGTATTGTCCTAATTGAATGACAACTTTTAAATCCTAACAATTCTCATCATAAGGAAAAATACTATTTTTATTTTTATTTTATTTTGTGTTTATGTGAAACAATGGATGTTCACTAAACTTATCATCATTTCATGATGTATATGTCAAATCATTGTCCTGTATATTTTAAACTTGTAAAGTTCTGTATGTTAATTATATCTCAATAAAACTGGAAGAAAAAATATATATCATCTATATGTTTTCCAAATTATCACCAATATGGTTCACTTTCCCTGAACTCATTCTAGTTTGTTTAAGTCCATCTTAAATTATAATATCCAGAATTAAGTCAATACTTCAGATGTGATTTAATGATGCAAAGCTTGGTGAGATTATTTTATTTTACTAATCTTATAAAAAAAAAAAACTTCTTTTAAGTAAGTTTCAAATTAGTTTTGATTTATCTTGGAGTTGGAGTGGGGGCATATACCAGACAATGGAAGCTTTGTTATTACGCACTAACAAAGGAGTCCAAAATCTTCATGAAAACACAACAAAGATTTACTTCGCACACATAATATACAATGTGTATTGACATGGAGTCGCCTTCTCATTAGTCATTCACGTTGTGACTTGAATATCAGGTTCAAGTCAAGGTGACAGAAACTCCAGTACAAAAGCTACTTCCATGGTCAACAAGACAGAAGAAGAGAAACTATGTACTGATTCTTAAAGTTTTTAAAATAAACTCAACTGGCCTCACCTAAATTCAAAGCTAGTGAGGACATATATTGAAACCATGGACTTGGAATGAGTGAAGGGCTAGATAAGATATCTAACTAGTCCTAGTGGCTTGTAATCAGTTAAATAGACATTTTTTTTCTTGTTTTGGCATAAATGTCTATCAAACAAGGTCTTCCTAATGTTATAAAAATCCTTTTAGCTAAAAAGTTTACAGATTGACTTCAATCTACTGATGCAGCCTGTTTGCTATGGTCTGAATGTATCACCCTTAAATTCATATGGTGAAATCCTAACCCCCAAGGTGATACTATTAGGAGGTATATCCTTCAGAAGATGCAATGTTCTCATAGATAAAATGAAGCGGAATATGAGCAATGAAAAATTATAACATGCAGAAAGAAAGATGTCACCATGAATAAGAGTCAGCATAAACACCAATCATCAAATTTAAAGCCTGAAGAACATGAGCTATTGAAAAGATCAGACACATATATTTGAAATGCTTAAAAATTTATAAATATAGAGGTAAAAAGACTACAAAAAAACAGGATACAACAATCAACACAGTAAGAAGGATTAAGATGCTAGAAAGAATAGCAGGCAAAGATATGGAATTTCAATGTCTTTCATCTAAACCAGGAGCGAGTAAACTGTGGCCCACAAACCAAATCTAACCCATCATTTTTTTTCCTAAATAAAGTTTTATTGGATCATAGCCATGTTCATTGTAATGGTTAATTTTATGTGTCAAACTGACTGGATCATGGAATCCTGACATATTTTGTCAAGTATTATTTATGTATGTCTATGAGGTTTTTTTTTTTTTTTTCCTGGATGAGATTAATATTTAAATCGGTATACTGAGTAAAGCAGATTGCTCTTTCTAATGCTGGTAGTCTTCATGCTATCAGTTGAACAGCTGAATAGAACAAAAGATCTTAGAGTAAGAGGACACACCTCCTTCCTGACTGCCTTCAAGTTGAGACATTAATTTTTATATGCCTTCAGCTTTGGGCGTGTCTGTAACTGGACTAGAACTACTCCATCAGCTCTCCTGGTTCTCAAGCCTTTCAACTTGGACTAGAATGACTGCTGGTTCTCTTTGGCATCTAACTTGTCAGCTACACATTTGGGGACTTGTCAGCTTCCATAATCACTTGAGCAAATTCCTTATAATAAATCTCTCTCTCTCTCTTTCCATATGTATATAGATCCTATTGGCTCTGTTTTTCTGAGCAACCTTGACTAACACTCATGTATTGTCTATGGCTGCTTGCATCACAACAGTAGAGCTGAGTAACAGAAGTTATATGGCTCACAAAGCTGAACATAGTTCCTACCTGATCCTTTACATAAAAAGTTTTCAAATTTCTGACCTAAACTGACAGGGATTACAAAATTATGATAATTATAAAGATGCTAAAATGACAATGATAACAACTAACATTAGAGTAAGAAAATAAGGTAAGACTAAATTATTGGCCACCAAGAATATTTAGAATGAAGATGTTATCAAAGTTAATGTATTTTAAAATCCTTGTGTTGTTTGAGAAAAGGAAATAAACATTGATTAAAATTAGATTTAATTGCCAAGAATGTATAATTATAAGAATAATCATAAAAATAAATAGAAAGCATCATAAGGGGAAATAAGCAAAAATAATCTTAAAACATTTGAATAATCCCCCCCAGAAAAGGTTAAAAAGAGGAAAGCAAAAGAAGCACAGAAAAAAGAAGTATAAAAAGCTTGAAATAATAAGATAAAAATAAACCTAAATATATCATAATCATAGTAGTGCAAATGTAGCAAATTTGCCAGTTAAAACACAGAGACTACATAATAATTGCAATTTAAAATATATAGCCTTGAACCCTTCAGAAAGAATGCAGAAGAAATGGAAGATGTACACTATAAAATACAAAAAAAGGCTGGTATACCTTTATTATTATTATTTGAAAGTATTATAAGGAAGAATCATTTTTAGGGATAAAGAACACACACATAATGCTAAAGTGCATCCACCAAGAAATATAAAAGTTCTAAACTCATATGCATCAAAAAATATGACTCAATTTATACCAAACAAAACTAACATGACAAACATTTCCCCATAAGATAGGAGATTTTTCAAATGATTCTTTCAACAAATGGTAGATCAAATACATAAAAACATTGATAAAAACATAGAAAATTTGAACATTGTAACTAACAAACTTGATCTTATGAATTTATGAAACGCTCTACACCCAAGAAGTAGAAAAAATATATTTTTCTCAAGCATAAATGGATCATTTATAAAAATGTGTCATAGACTAATCCATAAATGTTCAACAAATTTGTAAGAATAATTATGCAGACCATACCCTCAACAATGATGCATTTAAGTTCGAAAACAAAATAACTCAAAGTAGTATCAGAATTTTAAAAATTTAAAAAAGCATTAAAATTCATAGGTCAAATACCATAGTGAAAAAGATAAACAAAATAACATTTAGTGCTAAACAATTATAACATAAAATTTGTGAGATGCAAGTAGAACAGAATCTTGAGGAAATTTTCTCATGTTAAATGTTTATGTTAGAAAAAAGTTAGAGGCTGAAAATTAAATAGATAAGCACTACATTTGAGAAATAGAAAAATATCAACAGAATATATTCAAGGATGATGGGAATTAGGGAATAAATACAAGAAAAATTTATCAAGTACAAAGAATCATTCCAATAAAGAATATCAACGAAGAAAAAATGGTTCTTTGAAAATAACCAGTAGACTTGTCTTTGGCAAGACTTATTAAGAAAAGATTAGAATGAATAGAACTAAGAATATATGTATCTTATTCATTTATATATGGCTACATACATGTAGAATAATTTCTTCTTCAGGTACAAATAAAGACATGAATCAATCCAGTTCTAAAAAAAAAAAGAAATCAACTATACTTCAATAAAATCAGTTAAGAAAAGAAAAGAAAAAAGAATGAAACAGAGATGTATGTACAGATGCAATAGAGGATAAAAAATAAGCAACAACTATGAAAAATTTTGTCAAAAATTCATAAGTGATAAGATTAAAATTGATAATTTTACTAAAAAGTATGACTTCAAATTGAATCAGTGCAAAATAGAAGCCCTGACTAGATTATAACCATTAAAATAAACAAATCAATGTTAAAACTCAAATCCAGCCCCTCACTGTACGAGTAAGTGGGCCTAGACTTTCATGTGAAGTCAAAGTTGCTCAGCAGTGTTTGACTCTTTGCGACCCCATGGACTGAGTATTTCATGCAGTTCTCCAGGCCAGAATACTGCAGTGGGTAGCCATTATCTTCTCCAGGGTATCTTCCCAACCCAGGAATCCTACCTGGGTCTCCCACATTCCAGGTGTATTCTTTACCAGCTGAGCCATCAGGAAAGTCCAGACTTTTATACATCCTTGTAATAAACATTGAAAGAACAGATCATTTGGATTGTTAAACAAACATTCCAGGTATTAGAAAATAAGACAATTCTTCTCAATTCAGTTTTGTGAGACAAATATATGGGTGACACCAAAATCAGATCAAGAAATTATGAGGAAGGAAAATTACTAGCTATTATCAATTAGGAATATAGATGGCAAAAATCTTTCAAATAAAAGCAGCTGAACACATAATATATGTTGCAATCATGACCAAATTGGGTTTATTCCATTAGTGAAAGATTGATTTAGCATTTGAAAGTCTGCATAACATTTGAAAGTCCACATATTGATGGACCAATAGAGAAAAACTGTATCTTTACATCATCACATGCAGAAAATCATTTGACAAAATTTGCCATATTCAACAAATTGAAAAGAGAAAAGCACTGTCTTATTCTCATAAAGAGTATTTATCCAAAACTGAATAAAACATCATGCTTAATATTGTAATCTTAGAAGTTTTTCATATACCAAAAAAACAGCAAGATAAGTATGCATGCTATCACTACTTTCTATGAACACTTTAGTGAAGATCTCAGCCAAGTCTACAAGTTGATCAATTATAAGAAAGAAACAAAAATGTTCATTACTTACACTCAAGAAGACTGTAAACATAAAAAATACAAGCGAATTTATGAATTAACTATTAGAATAAATAAAATTCTTTATAAAAGTCTATAAATATATAGGATTGATATTCCAAAATCAATTGCATGCCTAATTACTAGCAGAAAATGATTATAACATGTAATATTGCAAATGGATGCCATTTAAAATAGCAAGCAAGTATATTAGGTACTTGGAAATAAATTCCAAAGATGTGCAAGTCATTTTAAAAAATCACATAAAAATTAAATTGAACAACACAAAAGAAAATCTACATAATTGAGAAACTCCATGTGCAGTTTAGAAGAATCAATGTCATAAATAAGTCAATTCATCTTAGAAATTTAATTCAATTCAATTCCAATCAAAATCTTTACTGTTTTTTTTTTGCAGAAACTTGAAAAATTGATTCTAAAATTTCTTTTTTTTTTTTTTTAGTGATTCACAGTTTTTATTTATTTATTTTAACTGGAGGCTAATTACAATATTGTAGTGGGTTTTGCCATGCATTAACATGAATCAGCCATGGGTTTACATGTGTTCCCCATCCTGAACCCCCTTTCCACTTCCATCCCCATCCCATCCCTCTGGGTCATCCCAGTGCACCAGCCCTGAGCACCCTGTCTCATGCATTGAACCTGGAAAGCACTGAAACTTGTGTATTATCATATATGAAACAGATTCTAAAATTTCTGTGGATACAATAAGCCAAGAGCAGCTGAAACACATCTGAAGAAGAAGAAAAATATGGAGGAATTTTCCCTAACAGGTGTCAAGACACCACAAAACTACTATAACTATGTCACTATGAGTTGCCCAGAGATGAATATACTATTGGGATAAATTGAGGAAAACCCAATATTCAAAATCTGAATATAAACATAACTGCTTCCCTGGTGGCTCAGACAGTAAAGCATCTGCCTACAATGCGGGAGACCTGGTTTCAATCCCTGGGTGGGGAAGATCCCCTGGAGAAGGAAATGGCAACCCATTCAAGTATTCTTGCCTGGAAAATCCCATGAACAGAGGAACCTGGTGGGCTACAGTCCATGGGGTCGCAAAGAGTCGGACACAACTAAGTGACTTCACTTTCACAAAGCAGAAGAATCCAACACTAACAGGAAAAAAGGGTAAATACATGACTATATAATTCATAAAAGAGGAACTGTAAGTGTTCGATGACATATGTAAAAACACAATTGCCAGCCTGAGAACATACAATTTTCCATTTACCAAAATGAGATACATGCAAAACCATATACTACTTGTGGCTGAACATGTAGAGCATTGAGAACACAAACACAAATCCAGTCTATCTGGGAAAATAAATTTGCATTATGTTATAAATTTGAAGATGAGTCTGTTCTATGATCTAGCAATTCCATTTCTACATATAACTTAAAGAAATTTGTGCATATGTGTATAAGAAGACATATACAAGAAGATTCATAGAACATTTCTAATAGCAAAACACTGAGAGAGCACTAATGTATACCAAAAGAAAAAAATAATTAATTTACTGTATACTAAGTTAATGGAATCAATGTAGCTCAGATGGTAAAGAATCTCCCCGCAATGCAGATGACCCGGGTTCAATCCTTGGGTCAAGAAGATCCTCTGGAGAAGGGAATGGCAATCTGTTTCAGTATTCTTGCCTGGAGAATCCCATGGACAGAGGAGCTTAGCAGGCTACAGTCCATGGGTTTGCATAGAGTCAGACACGACTGAGAGGCTAACACTATAGCAACTAATTTAATGGAATACCACCCTGCAGTGAAAATGAATTATAAATCTACATCTGTCAGCATGGATAAATATCTAATATATAATGTTGATCAAATCACAAGCTACAAGTTTTGCCATTTATATGAAGTTTTAAAATATTCAAAACAATGCTATCATTATTTAATAGTAGGTATATGTAGTGTAAAGACATGGATAGAAATAATACGCACTTAAATCAGAATAGTGATTTTTCTGGAATGGAGGAGGAGAATCTAATTGGTAAAGGTGTAGAGGAACCTGTAGGGCTATAGCCTGTGAAGTCACAAAGAGTTGAACGTGACTGAGCAATTGAGCACCTACACACAGAGTTCTTCACTGTATTTCTCTAAGTTGGATAGAAAGGTATACATTTATGCTTGCTTTATTATGCTTTGCATGTTTATGCTTTATTATAAATTTTACTACATATAAACTAGTTCTTAATAAATTTAAAGAAAGGAAAAATGGTCTTTGAACTCCGTGCATTTATCTTTCTACATACACACAATAAAAATGAATGGAGATTGAAAAAAGTGAAGGGATTTTGGTTGCTCTGACAGATGATTCTGGCTGCTATCACAAATAAATGATAGACTAGGTGGCTTATAAACAACAGAAATGTATTTGTTATAGTACTGGAGGGGGCAAGTACAAGCTTGGCTGAATTTTAGCAAAATTCCTCTTCTGGATTGAGGACTGCCTACTTCTCACAGCATCTTGACATTGTGAATCTTTTTGAATCTCTTTGGAGCCTCTTTATAAGGTGAGTAAGCTCATTCATAGCTCTAGTGACTCAGAAGGTAAAGAGTCTCCTGAAACACGGGAGACCCAGGTTCAATCCCTGGGTTGGGAAGATTCTCTGGAGAAGGGGAATAGCTACCCACTCCAGTATCTTGCCTAGAGAATCTCATGGACAGAGATTCATGGGGGGATACAGTCCATGGGGTTGCAAAGAGTCGAACATGACTGAGCGACTAACATACACACACTATCTCATTCACAGGGCTTTGTCCTAATGACTTAATCACCTCACAAAGTCCCCACCTCCTAATATGATAACCTTAAGGGTTAGGATTTTAATGTATGAATTTTCAGGAGACACAAACATTCAGATCTTAGCATTCTACCACTTTGCCTACGTTGATACAAGTGAAAATTTCTGGTGCTCATCATCGAATTTTGTCAGAACATATTCTCTTTGATTCAGTTGCATCTGATGGTATGACATTTTTTATGCTGAGTTTAATTATTTGTAGCAAAAACAAACATACTTTTTCAAAGTCTGTATTTTAAAGATTTATAAAATTGGTTTTTAAATAATTAACAGCATGTTTAAAAAAGATAAAAATTCAAGCCTCTCTGATCAAATATTAGGAACATGTTTTAATAAAATTTGACCCTAAATTATTTTCTCTTAGCTGAGTTGGAAAGGTTTCTAAAATATTAATAAAGTATAAAGTTATCTCTCTATTTAGAATAGTAGAAGTTACAAATATGCTACAAGCCTTTCTGCTCATTTTCCATTGTAATATCCAGCAAACAAAAATAAGGACCAAATTTATATTTTATCATCTTTCAGTTATTCACCCTGCCTACTAAAACACAAGAAAACCTTTGTTAAGTATGTATGATTAATATGAGAATAATCAATGGGTATATAATAAACTTGTATAAAAAAGTTTTAATATTTATTTATGAAAAGCTATTTTGTCTGAAGGTGCCAATTACATTCACTAAAACTGAAATCTATTAGGTGTTCTAAGGTTTAAAATTATGACTAACAAATTTTAATTAAAGAGACCATACTTTAATGGGTGAATATGATGAAGATTTAATAACATAGTTAGAAAGTATCATGGAAGCTATAGTAATAATAAGACAAACCAGCTTTTGTGCCTAGAAGTGCTCAGTCATGCCCAATTCTTTGTGGCTTTATGAATTGTAACCCACCAGGCTCTTCTGTCTATGGAGAAGTTTTCAGTCAAGAATAGTGGATTGGGTTACATTTCCTCTTCCAGGGCATCTTTCCCATAGAAGGATTGAACTCTAAGTCTCTTGTGTCTCCTGCATTTGCAGGCAGATTCCTCACCACTAGTGCTACCTTGGAAGCCCCAATTTTTGTGCAAACAATATTATTTCCATCAGTCTAAACGTTCAATTCGGTTGAAAGAATAGACTGATAAAAACAATCTGAGCAAAAATGCAATTAGGTTACCTTGATTTTCTATGTACAGTAACCATCCAGAACTTATACAAAAGAAAGGTTTGCTGTTGTTGTTCAGTTGCTAAGTCATATCTGACTCTTTGTGACCCCATGGACTCCAGCAAAGGACTTTATAAAGGTCATTCTAGCTAAATAAGACACTCCCGGAAACTAACCTAAGCACTAACTTTTAGGCAGAAACTGGCTCAGTACTGTATGACTGTACTAAGTAAATAGTAACCCACTGGCTTAAAAGACTAAATACTTTATTCAAAGTGGAGTAAGCATAGCCATCTGGTGAGGTCTTTTTTGTGCCACCTAATATAAATTGCTACAATAAGAGGAAAATATTTTGTTTGAAACTTTCTAATTCCATTTGGCAAGATGCCCTATCCTCTTGTTTCCAAGAATTAATCAGAATCCACAGTGACTGTTCAACTCAAACAAATTGAAAATGTAAGCTTACTATTGAAAAGAAAACATAAGGAACCTGTATTATTGCCAGTGGTGAGAAGAGGAGATGTTGTATAAACACACACCCAAACACACAGAGAAACAGTTGGGATCAAAGCATCCTGTTATGTGATGTTTAATAACATCTCTGCTTTCACAGCTTTTGTAAATGGAATAGGAACAAAACTGAAAAAATATACACACTAGCATTTTGTGTCTTTCTTTTTCAAATGTCCTTTTCAATACATATTGTCACCAAATTTGGATGTACAATTTTGCATGCCTCCTTACCTCTTCTTCCCTCTCCCAACACCCAGCAATCACTTCATAGTTTATTTGTATTTGTTTATATTC
>SJYA01005615.1:1431430-1442091 GCA_006410615.1 Neotragus moschatus | reverse complement strand
TGACCCCATGCCAGAGGCAATGAAATGTCTTTCTATACATACAGCAAACACAAAAATACTTTTATCTTTACTGCTTAACAAAACAAGCAAACAAACAAATAGATAAGGTGGATTTCAAAGTGAAAAGAGAAACTCTTTTAACAATATACAAGGTAGCTTGGAAGGAAGCACAGATCAGATTAATACAGGGACATCCCATCTCTGGAGAACAAGGTTTAATTCCAGCTCCTATCACAAGTGAAATGAGTTTGATGATCTGTAGTAAGCAGTAATGCATGACACACCAAACTGCTGAGCTCCTTGGCAGAGAAAATCAAGACTGTTTCATCTAGAACAAAGTTAATCCTATTTGATAGAAAATAACTTATAATGCAATTCCTTTAGGTATCTGGGGAGAAAAATTGCTTACAGGTAGTGAGCATTGTTGATTGCAAGATGTAGGAACCAATTGTCCTCCATCTCATTATTCTATTTGATCGGTTGATTGAAAGAAGTTTCAAGCACCAGAATTATAACCTTTCACATTTTTATTAGCAACAAATAATATTTGTGTGCTACTAATCCATGTTCCATCTCCAAAATAGATATCTATGAACTAGGAGAAAATTGTCCAAGGGTGTATTTTGTCACCAACATATCACCATGTGATTCATCTGAGCTTGAGGGCACACATTATTGATTTTCAAGGCTCATGGAGGAAATCTCATATGTAATGTAATATATTTTTGAGGTATACTTCTGGCTAGCAACTTCACAGTTATAATTTCTACCAACTGCTCTATGCTATCATTTTATAGCTACTTATCCTTTGAAAATAATGTAATATAATGTTTCTCATGGCTGACTTTCTTACATGTAGACTAAATAATTTACTAAAGAAAGCATTGTTTGTGGCCTCCAACCATTCTGTTTCCAATCCCTCCTTCTAGACTATTCCAGTAAGCTATGTGATTTTTAAGGAATCATTGCATTCCTGTGTCAGTTTCATCATTTGAGTCCAGACACTAAATTACAATGATGAAATCCTGCAAAGACTTCAGGGATTAACCACATTTCCTGTTTTAACACCAGAATGCTGTGAGGACTTGTGATTTAAAGCTTGCATTAATACAAAAGCTTCTCTGATCAGTCGTTTTATCCCAAAAGACATGAAACATATTTGTTTGTTCACTGAGCCATCATAGCCTTGACATGTAGATCTGCAAAAAATCAGAGTCTGTTAAAAATGATTTTCTTTTGCTAACTGTCTGTATTCTTAAAGTGACTCTGTATATGTCAAACTCTATTTTAAAAGGAAAAAAAAATTGCAACACTGGATGTTGGTTGGGTTAATTAAATTGTATAAATAGGAAACAATGATGTCATTAGTGAAAATACTGAATCAAAAATTTAAGTTCAATAATAAAGTATAAAACACTTTTTCTAATGAGTATGGCCACAAAAAAACTATGTAAGAACACTTAAGCACTGCTTTGCATTTCAGGAACATTCAAGATGATATACATCCATTGTTTCACTGAATCCTCACAGCAACACTGTGAGTAGATATTTTTCAGGTGGGGAAATGAATTCGTAATGCTGAAATAACTTGCCAATGTCATATACAAGTGATAGAACTAGAATTTCAAGATATGACTGATCTGCAAAGCCATTATTTTCTCTACACTTACAGCATGTTACACTACTACAATAATTAGGGTATAGGTTAAACTGTTGTAACAGGGAGATCCCCAAAACAGTGGTACACATAAGATATTTATTTGTTTATTAAATAAGTTTACTTTTCTCCCCCATAATGGTCTTGAAATTCTCTGCTAGATTTTCAACTCTGTTCCACCAAATCATTCATGGTCACAAATTTCTTCTCTACTCATCCATCATTTAGGGTGTTGTTCTCATCTGTATCGTCAAAGTTGGGTTGCTTCCATGATCATAATCCATCATAATCTGCATGTGTGCCAAGTTGTTTCAGTCGTGTCTATTTGTAGCCTTATGGACTGTAGCCTGCCAGGTTCCTCTATCCACGAGGATTCTCCAAGCAAGAGTACTGGAGTGAGTTGCCATACTCTCCTCCAGGGGGTCTTCCTGACCCAGGAGCTGAACACACTTCTCGTGTCTCTTGCATTGGCATGCAGATTCTTTACCACTAGCACCACCTGGAAAGCCCATTACATCATACAGAAAGAAGCAAAAAATAAAATATTAAAAATATAAAGAAAGTAACATGGCTTTCAAGTGGATATGGTCCAGCTTTTGTATCCATCTACTTCCTTTCCCATATTATTGGCCCAAACTTAATTCTTTACCTCCAGGAAAAGAAAAGTGGGAAATATCTTCTTAAGCTTGGTGGCTAAGTATCAGCAAAATAAAGGAAGAATGGATTTGGAGGAAAAATTGGTAGAGGATCACCATTAAAGATTTTACAGAAGTGTCAGGTTATGCTCTGTGTGATGAAGGGACTCCATGAGAGAGTTGAGAATGCAGAGTAAGTATAGAGCATACTCAGATGAAGATATGGTGAGAGGAAGACCACAAATTGAATTGTGACCCCCCAAAATGAATGTTTGATAAATGAACATTTGGGTTTTGAGGTATATTTTACCTGACTTACTTCTTGAATGAGAAGTCAACTATTTAGAATAAACTGTAATATGATATGTTACAAATACAGACTGTATATAAAATAGAAGACATTTTTTAAATAATAAAAAATTATTTATTACATAAAGTAAAAGGTAATAGATAAAACAGGTTTGATAAATACTGTTGATTCTGGGAGTTGAGTGTGTAAACAGTCACTATACAATGTTTTTGTTTTTATGTTTGAAAATTTTCATAATAAAAATTTAAAAACAAATTATCAAGGAAAGAACCAAGAGGAGAAGGGTCAACAATAGCAATGTGAATATAGACTGATGAGTGAAAGCAAAGAATAGGAGTGAAAGTCAAACCACTTTGTTTTCTAAAATGATTCTGTGTAGCTGTTTCAGATGGTGTACATTCACAGTAATGACCTGGTATTTAGACCACATCATAGCAACTTTAATTCCAATGCCATTGGCCTTTTAGTGTCTTTCAGGTGGAATGTTTTCTAGTGTGTTTCTACTCTTCTCCCCATAACTTTCCCAATTACTCCATCCTCTTAACTATTTCTCCATCTTCAGTAATGATAGACTACAATACTCATCTTTGTGCTTCATCAGATATTGCCATATATTGTTATTCAGTGTCTTGTAGTCTTAGAAACTTGATGTCAACATATTCCTTATAAAGTTGTCAGTAGAATTTTAAAAGACAACTCTATATTAGACAAAATTTACATTTACTCAGTTTGTTCTTATCACTATATTGTTTTTGAAAGAACAAGATTTGTCACTCTTACTGTTTATATTGTTAAGGAAATGGTAGCCCACTCCAGTACTCTTTCCTGGAGCAGTCCATGGACAGTGGCACTGGGCAGGCTACAAGGTAACTCAACTTTCTCCATGTTTCATGGAGAGGTTGCAAAATGGAAGTAATGATGCTTACTGTGTAGGATCTTTTGAGTAAAAAGTGGGACATCTTAACCTAAGGCATTTTTCAGAGTGATTGGCATATCTTAAATGCTTTATAAATTTCAGTTCTCTATTCTCCTGCCTCTAGACATGATATAAGGAACAGGTGTTGATTCCAACAACTTATTTTAAATGTTTTAAACAACTTTATTGATATGTATTTTAATATCATAAAAACCATCCATTTCAGGTATATAGGTCAATGATTTTTACAAACTTTACCAAGTGACACAATCGTCATGATTGTAATTCATGATCTAAAACTAATTTTGGAATATTTTCATCCCTCCAATAACATTCTTTATGTCAATATGCTTTACCATCCTTAAACATACTTTTTTTTTATTGGATATTGCTTAGAGTAAGACTTACAGACTTCTAGTTCAAACTCCTAACATCTTACCGAATTACATTGAGCCTTTCAATGCTACTACCTTAACTGGTCCCCAGGTTATTGCTGTGTTTCTTGTGTTGCTATAATGCACAATAAATTTGAACCAGAGTAACTTTGGCAACAGAGTCTCTAATAGTGATGATGTCCCACTACTAAGCACCTAAGTAAAGATCTTCAATCCAGAGCAACACGGAATATATGCCTTTCTTTTGGCTTTTCTCTTATGTTAACACCTATAGTGTGTAGTAGCTATTAGTCTCTCTTTACCTTCCCAGTCAGTGAGAATCTGGTATGACACAATAATATTGATTATTTATATTTATGTTTGCTTTAGTCAGAGTCCACATAAGTTTCTTGTTAATTAAATGCTTCTTATTACTATTATTAATTAATTCAGTGCTTATTATATGCCAGGAATCACACAAATACTTCTTAGTCTTCATTTCATTTGATCTTTACAATAACCCTATTAAATAGCCATTACTATCTTTATTATTTGTTTTTTGTTAGAGAAAAAGCCTCTTTTATTTGAGAATAAAAAATAACTTCCATTGCTTTTTGAATTTTCCAAAATTCAGTGTAGTCTCATATACTGATCATCTATGACTGTTAAAATTTTCCAGTATGTCAACACTATAATAAGCCATCCATGGAGCCAGTCTCCCAAGATGGCTCCCAATGAGCTTTACCTTCTGGTATTTACTCAGCCTTTGTGTAGATCTCTCCCACTCTGAATCAGGGTTGGTCTGTGTGATCAGGAGAAACTGGCATAGGTAGAACCGTTACTGTATGGCCTTCAAGGCTAGATTATAAAAGACACTGTGGCTTTTGCCTTCTCTTTTAATTTTTTTTAATTTATTTTTTATTTTTTTAAATAAATTTATTCATTTTAATTGGAGGCTAATTACATTACAGTATTGTAGTGGTTTTGCCATACATTGACATGAATCTACCACAGGTGTACATGTGTTCCCTATCCTGAACGCTTCGCCCACATCCCTCCCCATCTCATTCCTCTGGGTCATCCCGCTGCACCAGCCCTGAACACCCTGTCACATGCATCGAACCTGGACTGGCAATCTGTTTCACATAGGATAATATACGTTTCAATGCCATTCTCCCAAATCATCCCACCCTCACCCTCTCACACAGAGTCCAAAAGACTGTTCTATACATCTGTGTCTCTTTTGCTGTCTGGCATATACGGTTATCATTTCTATCTTTCAAAATTGAATATATATCCATTAGTATACTGTATTGATGTTTTTATTTCTGGCTTACTTCACTCTGTATAATAGGCTTCAGTTTCATCCACCTAATTAGAACTGATTCAAATGTATTCTTCTTAATAGCTGAGTAATATTCCACTGGGTATATGTACCACAGCTTTCTTATCCATTCGTCTGCTGATGGACATCTAGGTTGTTTCCATGTCCTCGCTATTATAAACAGTGCTGTGATGAACTTTGTTGTACACGTATCTCTTTCAATTCTGGTTTCCTCGGTGAGTATGCCTAGCAGTGGGATTGCTGGTTGGTATGGCAGTTCACAAGCTGGAATCAAGATTGCTGGGAGAAATATCAATTATCTCAGATATGCAGATGACACCACCCTTATNAGGAGGAGAAGGGGACGACCGAGGATGAGATGGCTGGGTGGCATCAGTGACTCGATGGACGTGAGTCTGAGTGAACTCCGGGAGTTGGTGATGGACAGGGAGGCCTGGCATGCTGCGATTCATGGGGTCGCAAAGGGTCGGACACGACTGAGCAAATGAACTGAACTGACCTGAACTGAATGGCAGTTCTATTTCCAGTTTTTTAAGGAATCTCCACACTGTTCTCCATATTGGCTGTACTGGTTTGCATTCCCACGTACAGTATAAGAAGATTCCCTTTTCTACACACCATCTCCAGAATTTATCCTTTGCAGACTTTTGGACAACAGCCATTCTGACTGGCATGAAATGGTACCTCATTGTGGTTTCGATTTGCATTTCTCTGATAATGAGTGATGTGGAACATCTTTTCATGTGTTTATTAGCCATCTGTATGCCTTCCTTAGAGAAATGTCTTCTTAGTTCTTTGGCCCATTTTTTTGATTGGGTCATTTATTTTTCTGGAATTGAGCTGCACGAGCTGCTTGTATAATTTTGAGTTTAATTCTTTGTCAGTTGCTTCATTTGCTATTATTTTCTCCCATTCTGAAGGCGGTCTTTTCACCTTGCTTATAATTTCCTTCGTTGTGAAAAAGCTTTTAAGTTTAATTAGGTCCTATTTGTTTATTTTTACTTTTATTTCCATTACTCTCGGAGGTGGGTCATAGAGAATCCTGCTGTGATTTATTTCAGAGAGTGTTTTGCCTATGTTTTCCTCTAGGAGTTTTATAGTTTCTGGTCTTACATTTAGATCTTTAATCCATTTTGAGTTTATTTTTGTGTATGGTGTTAAACAGTGTTCTAGTTTCATACTTTTACAAGTGGTTGACCAATTTTCCAAGCACCGCTTGTTAAAAGATTGTCTTTTCTCCATTGTATATTCTTGCCTCCTTTGTCAAAGATAAGGTGTCCATAGGTGTGCGGATTTTTCTCTGGACTTTCTATTTTGCTCCATTGATCTATATTTCTGTTTTCATGCCAGTACCACACTGTCTTGACGATTGTAGCTCTGTAGTAGAGCCTGAAGTCAGGCAGGTCGATTCCTCCAGTTCCATTTTTTTTTCTTTGGCTATTCAAGGTTTTTTTTTTTGTATGTCCATACAAATGGTGAAATTATTTGTTCTAGTTCTCTGAAAAATACTGTTGGTTGCTTCATAGGGATTGCATTGACTCTGTAGGTTGCTTTGGATAGTATACTCATCTTCACTATATTGATTCTTCCAATCCATGAACATGGTATATTTCTCCATCTATTTGTATTCTCTTGGATTTCTTTCATAAATGTTTTGTAGTTTTCTATATATGAGTCTTTTGTTTCCTTCAGTTCAGTTCAGTTCAGTCACTCAGTCAGTCGTGTCTGACTCTTTGTGACTGGTAGATATATTCCAAAGCATTGTATTATTTTCATTGCAATGGTGAATGGAATTGTTTCCCTAATTTCTCTTTCTGTTTTCTCATTGTTAGTGTACAGGAAGGCAAGGAATTTCTCTGTGTTAATTTTATATCCTGCAACTTACTATATTAATTGATTAGCTCTATTAATTTTCTGGTGGAGTCTTTAGGGTTTTCTATGTAAAGGATCATGTCATCTGCAAACAGTGAGAGTTTTACTTCTTTTCCAATCTGGATTCTTTTATTTCTTTTTCTGCTCTGATTGCTGTGACCAAAACTTCCAAAGCTATGTTGAATAGTAGTGATGAGAATGGGCACCTTTGTCTTGTTCCTGACTTTAGGGGAAATGTTTTCAAATTTTCACCATTGAGGATAATGTTTGCTGTGGATTTGTCCTATATAGCTTTTATTATGTTGAAGTATGTTTCTTNTTTATTTCTTTTTCTGCTCTGATTGCTGTGACCAAAACTTCCAAAGCTATGTTGAATAGTAGTGATGAGAATGGGCACCTTTGTCTTGTTCCTGACTTTAGGGGAAATGTTTTCAAATTTTCACCATTGAGGATAATGTTTGCTGTGGATTTGTCATATATAGCTTTTATTATGTTGAAGTATGTTTCTTCTAGGCCTGTCTTCTGGAGGGTTTTTTTTATCATAAATGGATGTTGAATTTTGCCAAAGGCTTTCTCTGCATCTATTAAGATAATCATATGGTTTTTATCTTTCAGTATTTTAATGTGGTGTATTATGTTGATTGATTTGTGGATATTGAAGAATCCTTGGATCCCTGAGATAAAGCCCACTTGGTCATGATGCATGATATTTTTAATATATTGTTGGATTCTGTTTGCTAGAATTTTGTTAAGGATTTTTGCATCTATGTTCATCAGTGATATTGGCCTATAGTATTCCTTTTTGTGTGTGTGACATCTTTGTCTGGTTTTGTTATTAGGGTGATAATGGCCTCATAGAATGAGTTTGGAAGTTTACATTCCTCTGCAATTATCTGGAAGAGTTTGAGTAGGATAGATATTCAGTTCAGTTCAGTCATTCAATCGTGTCCAACTCTTCATGACCCGATGAATCACAGCACACGAGGCCTCTTTGGCCATCAACAACTCCCGGAGTTTACCCAAACCTATGTCCATAATTGGGTGTTGCAATCCAGCCATCTTCCTCTGTAGTCCCCTTTTCCTCCTGCCCCCAATTCCTCCCAGCTATAGGGTGTTTTCCAGTGAGTCAACTCTTCTCATGAGGTGGCCAAAGTCCTGGAGTTTCAGCTTCAACATCAGTCCTTCCAATGAACACCCAGGACTGATCTCCTTTAGAATGGACTGGTTGGATCTCCTTGCAGTCCAAGAGACTCTCAAGAGTCTTCTCCAACACCACAGCTCAAAAGCATCAATTCTTAAGCACTCAGCTTTCTTCACCATCCAACTCTCACAACCATACATGACCACTGGAAAAATCATTGCCTTGATTAGATGGACCTTGGTTGGAAAGTAATGTCTCTGCTTTTAAATATAGTATTTAGGTTAGTCACAACTTTCCCTCCAAGCAGTAAGCGTCTTTTAATTTCATGGCTGCAATCACCATCTACTGTGATTTTGGAGCCCAAAAAAATAAAGTCTGACACTGTTCCCACTGTTTCTCCATCTATTTCCCATGAAGTGATGGGACCAGTTGCCATGATCTTCATTTTCTGAATGTTGAGCTTTAAGCCAACTTTTCACCCTTCTCTTGCATTTTAATCAAGAGGATTTTTAGATCCTCTTCACTTTCTGCCATAAAGGTGGTGTCATCTGCATATCTGAGGTTATTGATATTTCTCGCAGCAATCTAGATTCCAGTTTGAGTTATTCCAGTCCAGCGTTTCTCATGATGTACACTGCATATAAGTTAAATAAGCAGGGTGACAATATACAGCCTTGACGTACTCCTTTTCCTATTTGGAAACAGTCTGTTGTTCCAAGTCCAGTTCTAACTCTTGCTTGCTGACCTGTATATAGGTTTCTCAAGAGGCAGTTCAGGTGGTCTGGTATTCCCATCTCTTTCAGAATTTTCCACAGTTTATTGTGACCCACACAGTCAAAGGCTTTGGCATAGTCAATAAAGCAGAAATAGATGTTTTTCTGAAACTCTTTTGCTTTTTCTACAATCCAGCGGATGTTAGCAATTTGATCTCTAGTTCTTCTGCATTTTCTAAAACTAGCTTAAACATCTGGAAGTTCACAGTTCACATATTGCTGAAGTCTGCCTTGGAGAATTTTGAGTATTACTTTACTAGTGTGTGAGATACGTGCAATTGTGTGGTGGTTTGAGCATTCTTTGGCATTGCCTTTCTTTGAGATTGGAATAAAAACTGATTTTTTCCTGTCCCATGGCCACTGCTGAATTTTCCAAATGTGCCGGCATATTGAGCACAGCACTTTCACAGCATCATCTTTCAGGATTTGAAGTAGCTCGACTGGAATTAAATCACATCCACTAGCTTTGTTCATAGTGATGCTTTCTAAAGCCCACTTGACTTCCCATCCCAGGATGTCTGGCTCTAGGTGAGTGATCACACCATCATGATTATCTGGGTCTTGAAGATCTTTTTTGTACAGTTCGTCTGTGTATTCCTGCCACCTCTTCTTAATCTCTTCTGCTTCTATTAGGTTCATACCATTTCTTTCCTTTATCAAGCCCATCTTTGCATGAAATATTCCCTTGGTATTTCTAATTTTCTTGAGGTGGTCTCTAGTCTTTCCCATTTCATTGTTTATCTCTATTTGTTTGCATTGATCGCTNACAGTTCGTCTGTGTATTCCTGCCACCTCTTCTTAATCTCTTCTGCTTCTATTAGGTTCATACCATTTCTTTCCTTTATCAAGCCCATCTTTGCATGAAATATTCCCTTGGTATTTCTAATTTTCTTGAGGTGGTCTCTAGTCTTTCCCATTTCATTGTTTATCTCTATTTGTTTGCATTGATCGCTGAGGAAGGCTTTCTTATATCTTCTTGCTATTATTTGGAACTCTGCTTTCAGATGCTTATATCTTTCCTTTTCTCCTTTGCTTCACTTCTCTTTTCATAGCTCTTTGTAAGGCATGTTCAGACATCCATTTTGCTTTTTTGCATTTCTTTTCCATGGCGATGGTCTTGATCCCTGTCTCCTGTGGAATGTTATGAACTTCTGTCCATAGTTCATCAGGCATTCTCTCTATGAGTTCTAGTCCCTTAAATCTATTTCTAACTTCCAGTGTATTATCATAAGGGAACTGATATAGGTCATACCTGAATGGTCTAGTGGTTTTCCCTAATTTCTTCAATTAAAGTTTGAATTTGGCAATAAGGAGCTCATGATCTGAGACACAGTCAGCTCCTGGTCATGTTTTTGATGACTGTATATAGCTTCCCCATCTTTGGCTGCAAATATAATCAATCTGATTTCAGTGTTGACCATCTGGTGATGTCCATGTGTAGAGTCTTCTCTTGTGTTGTTGGAAGAGGGTGTTCGCTATTACCAGTGCATTCTCTTGGCAAAACTCTATTAGTATTTGACCTGCTTCATTCTGTATTCCAAGGCCAAATTTGCCTGTTACTCCAGGTGTTTCTTGACTTCCTACTTTTGCATTCCAGTCCCCTATAATGAAAAGGACATCTTTTTTGGGTGTTAGTTC